>CM032157.1:33241872-33516349 GCA_018901935.1 Pugionium cornutum | reverse complement strand
GATCCCTGTCGAGAAGATACCTAATATAAAGAAGATTTTGCAAGAGATTCCACATGACAAGTATTTAAGGATGTATCAAAATGTTATGAAAGTTAGAAGACATTTTGTTGTGAACCGGCCGGCTCAACCGTTTGATGTGATCTACATGATACTTCACTCTGTTTGGTTAAGGAGGCTTAACATTAGATTGTCTTCTTGATTTTAACTCTTTACTATTTCAATGCTTTTAGGTACAACAAAATTAATGACCACTTTACAATATTTTTTAAACATATTGCACTTTTAAATTTCTTGCTTAGATTCTTTCAAAAAGTTTCAAATAAAATCTATTGTCTAGAGTTTTACTACTGATTGTGTTGTTGTTAAAATAACAAAACCATATTTACTAAGAGAAGAGTTAAAATCCAAATTTCAATTTTACCGTACTATATTTATTAAAACCGTTCCCCTAGTTAAGAGAAAAAATATAGTAGTGATTGTCCCACATCTGCTGCGATCTCACATGCCGTTGTGGTCTAACTGACAAAAAAACTATTCAGTATCTTCTAATTTCAAAATATATAAAATTTAAAATTTAGTTAAATTACAGATTTAAGATGTGATCGAGAAGGATTATAACAACTGTAACTTAATTTCAAATATTTAAAACTGAAATTTATTCAATCATATATATTTTAGATTTTAAATCCTAAATATCTTTTCAAAATATTTACAATCATTTTCACATTTTTTTCTTCTTGTACCTGGCTTCTTTTAAATCAAGAAAACATAAAAAAAATTTAAGCAACAATCCATTTATTTAAAATTAAATTCTCTACAACAATATTTGTAAATAAAACAATATAGCTAAAATATTTGGCAGTTTGGTAATTAGAGTTTTTCTTTCTAAACTGTTTATATTCCCATTTTAATAGGAAACAAAAAAAAGTTTTCATTACCATCACTTTATTATTTTAGATTTTTAACTTCACATAGAGAAAGCTAAAGTGCAGTTTTATATCAAATACTTTGTATATGACTCAAGATATATATAAACACACAATTATATTGAATAGTTAAAGTCAAAAGTAAAAAAAATTATGTCTAATTTCTTTTACTTCTCTAATATGCATTTTTATCAAACTGTAAAATCAATTGTCCAACCGACCGGCAATGATAGTAATCACTCGAATTTTCAAAATACTGAAAAACATTTTGTACGATATTCGTTTTTGTGTTTAGACAAAACATATGGATGTAAATGCTTAACAAAATCATTTGGTCGATATAAAAATCTACGATAACAAGATATTTAAATACAAAAATAATTGTATTACAAAGTTTAAGATATTTGAGATGCAATTCAAAAATGGGTTTGACTACAAACTTCAAACTTTGAAAGCCAAAACTCGGCAACTCAACAGCTTCACTGATAGTAGTCACCACAGGAGGAGGCAGTGGTTGACATGACATAATCTTTAGTGTTGAAAATCAATCTGCTATAACCTAAAATAATCTATAGGAACAAATGCTCTCCCTCATATTAAAATACTCCCATTTATTCCTCATTGAAAAATTATTTTTTTTATGCAATTGAATAAAATAATAATATTTTAATTTTTAATTCCAAATATAATATTAATCATTTAAATTTATAAAAATAACATAAATTTAATATTAAAATAATTAAAAAAATTTTCTAATAAAAAATTAAATTTTAAATTAAAAAAATTAAACTCAAACACTATGTTTAGTTTATTTAAAGTAAATATTTATTTTTACATAATAATTTGTGCTACTTTTTGAAATTTTATTTTTATTATGATAAATTTAGAAGATAAAAAATAATGCTATTTGACGGTATTACTGTTTTTAAAGGAAAATTATATCATATTACATTTATAACCTCTAAAAAATTTAAAAATTACTAACCCCTATCCACATAAATCACCCATCCATAACTTAACTAAAAAAAATACCCAATTATCCATATCCCCAAACCAGAAATATAAACCCCTAATTTTGTTTCTTTCTCCTTCCCTCTCCCAATGTTTTCTTCCGGCAACCTCTTCTCTTATCTATCAACATCTCTTCTCCTCTCTTTCCGTTGACTTCTCCTCTCCTTCTCATCGTTGTCGACTTCTCCTCTCCGTGCTGTCGAGCCTTCTTGTTACAAGCCTCGATTCAAGACTTATATGCGCGTGGGCTGTTTGGAGAAGGTTAGGTGAGAAACTCGACCTTAGACTTCTTGGATAGGGGTTTTGGGTTGGTATTCGATGGAAGGGTGAAGTGAACCACACGAGGAGTGATGAACCTCATGATAAATCACAAACTTAGAGCTAGGAGGGCTGGTCTCAACTAGGTTCTAAGCGCACAAGCTTCTTGAGAAAAAAACTTGTAAAGAGAAAATTCGCACTTTATTAATATCAAAAAGGGTTGTCGAACTACAATGCTGGAAGGAGCCTTATTAATATGCTCGACAGCTTGACCTTCTAGGGTTGACTCAAATAAGAAAAGGAAAATTTACAAAAGTGCACAAAAGGAAAAGATACAAAAGTGTATAATCGAAAAAAACCTATTCCTAAAACGTCTTTGACTCAATAAATGTAAATATTCTAGATCCTACCCTGCAAAACAAAAAGAGGAAATATTCTTATTGAAAAACTTACCTTACTTACCTCACGGCCAATAAATGGAAGGTGGCCGTCCTTGTGGCATGCACGCGCCTTGCTCCTAGTCTTCGACTTGGAGTAGGGTTAGGAATCTTTGGGCCCTAACCTCTCTTGCCACTAAACCCAAGTCTCTGATGTCCCTTGTGTTGTTGAGAAGCCTTTGGACTCTTCCTTGCACTTCTGGCCCATTGTCCTTAGTCGATCTTCCTCTAGGAGCTTGTCGACCCATAAGCTGAATTTGTGGAAGAGTGCCCTTGATCTGCTTCTTGTCATTGCTCCTTGAGGTACCACTGGTGTAGAGAATTCCTCTAGGTGCATGTCCTAGAGCTGGTAGCTCATCTGGTCCGAGTCTTCTTGTGTAGAAGTGGAAATGCGCATGTACTCGGCTGGATCGGCTGTACCGGCTGGATTGTGTGAGGTACTGGCCGGAATGCCTTCAGGACCGGCCAAGTTGATCTCGGAGTCGGTGGCATCACCAAGGGCACCGGCGGTGTCATCCACATCGCCACCAAGTGTGCCGGAAGCTTGGGCCTCTCCGCCGGCAATGCTGACCGGTCTGGTCCTATTGGTCGAGGGTCCGGTAGTACTACTTGGTCCGGCAGATGTGCCAAATGGCCCGGCTATCTCGGGCAAGCTTCCTGGTTGGCCAGTCTGGTCTCCTGGCTAGATGTACGACCTGATGTCCTCATCATCCCCTCCCTCTTCAGTAGGTTTTGTCCTCAAAACTGATTCATCTGCATGGAAAGGGGCTAAGTCAGTTACGTTGAACATGTTGGACACATTAAACTCACCTGGGAGCTCGATCCGGTAGGCATTGTTGTTGATCCTCTCAAGCACTCTGAATGATCCATCTCCTCTTGGTGCTAGCTTGGAACTCCTTAGGTTTGGGAAGCTCTCCTGCCGTAGGTGTAGCCACACCCAATCGCCTGGTTGAAAGATCACCTCCTTTCTTCCCTTGTTGGCATGAGTCACGTACTGCCCGGTCCTCTTCTCCAAGTTTTCTGTTACCTTCTGGTGTAACTTCCTTATGAACTCTGCCTTGGATGCTCCATTGAGGTTGGTCATCTCTGCTGGTGGTAGTGGCGTTTGCTCCAATGGGGTGAGAGGGTTGAAGCCGTATACTACTTCAAATGTGTCTTTTTGGTTGCTGAGTGCACGGCTTGGTTGTAAGTGAACTCTATGAATGGCAAGCACTCCACCCAAGTCTTGAGGTTCTTCCCTAGTGTAGTCCTAAGAAGAGTTGATAGTGTCTTGTTGACAACTTCAGTTTGGCCATCGGTTTGAGGATGGCAGGTGGTAGAGAAGAGTAGCTTCGTGCCTAGCTTCCTCCAAAGGGTCCTCCAGAAATGGCTGAAGAACTTGGTGTCCTTGTCTGATAGGATGGTCCTTGGCACTCCATGAAGCCGTACTATCTCCCTGAAGAACAGCTCAGCTGTTTGCGTGACATCATTGACATTGGCACACGGGATGAAGTGTGCCATCTTGGAGAATCTGTCCACCACTACAAAGATTGCATCCTTGTGGTTGATCTTTGGCAGACCTAGAACAAAGTCCATTGAGATGTCCACCCATGGATGTGTAGGTATGGGCAGTGGGAGATACAACCCGTGAGGTTGCACTCGGGACTTTGCCTTCTTGCAAGTGATGCATCTTGCATAATGAGCTTCTACTGTCCTCTTGATGTGTGGCAAGTAGAAGTGCTCCTTGACCACTGCTAGAGTCTTGTCGACACCAAAGTGGCCCATGAGTCCTCCTCCATGAGCTTCTTGGATGATAAGCTCCCTCAATGATCCTTGTGGTATGCATAGCCTTCTTTCCCGTAAAACTTTCCATGACTCCCTGTGCCACACTCCTTGTAGCTCTCAGCAAAGTCAGGGTCATCTTTGTATAGATCCTTGATGTGCTCGAATCCTAGGACCTTGGTTTCCATGGTTGATATCAAGGCAAACCTCCTTGATAGTGCATCGGCTACCACATTGTCTTTGCTCTTCTTGTACTTGATGACGTACGGGAAGGTCTCTATGAACTCCATCCACCTGGCATGTCTCCTCTTGATATTGGTTTGCCCTCTGAGGTGTTTGAGAGTCTCATGATCAGTGTGGATCACAAATTCCTTGGACATCAAGTAATGCTGCCAAGTCTCCAATGCTCGGACAAGGGCATAAAGCTCCTTGTCATAAGTGGGGTAGTTCAGTGAGGCACCACCTAGCTTCTCACTGAAGTATGCCACTGGCCTCCCTCTTTGGGTTAGCACTGCTCCTATGCCAATTCAAGAGGCATCACACTCCACTTCAAACGTCTTGTTGAAGTCGGGCAGGACTAGCACTGGTGCATGTGTAAGGCTGTCCTTCAAGGCCTGGAATGCCTTCTCCTGAGCTTCTCCCCAGCTGAATCCCACGTTCTTCTTTACTACTGCCGTCAATGGTGAGGCAATACTGCTGAAGTTGGGCATGAATCTCCTATAGAAGCTGGCCAGTCCGTGGAAGCTCCTTACTTGGCTGATGTTGCCTGGTGTTGGCCATTCTTGTATGGCTCGAATCTTCTCTTCATCAACCTGTAGGCCCAGTGAACTTCCAACAAAACCTAAAAAGACAACTTTATCAGTACAAAAGATGCACTTCTTGAGATTGGCATAAAGCTCTTCTTGTCGAAGGGTTTTAAGTACCATCTCAAGATGTGAGAGGTATTCCCATAGGCACTTACTATAAACTAATATATCATCAAAGTAAACTACTACAAACTTACTGATGTACGCCCTAAGAACTTGGTTCATAAGGCGCATGAAGGTGCTTGGGACATTAGTCAAGCAAAATGGCATGAGTGTCCACTCGTAGAGCTCTTGCTTTGTCTGGAAAGTAGTCTTCCATTCATCACCTTCCTTCATCCTGACCTGGTGGTATCCACTCTTGAGGTCTATCTTGGAGAAGACCGTGGCTCCACTCTGCTCATCTAGCATGTCATCTAGCCGTGGTATTGGATGCCGGTACTTGATAGTGATGTTGTTGATTGCTCGGCAGTCCACGCACATGCGCCAAGTCCCATCCTTCTTGGGCACTAGTAGCACTGGTACGGCACATGGACTGAGGCTCTCTCGAACATATCCTTTCTCCAGGAGCTCCTTGACTTGCTTCTCAAGCTCCTTGGACTCCTCTAGACTCATCCGGTAGGCTGGCCGGTTGGGCAGGGCTGCTCCGGGCACTAGGTCGATCTGGTGTTCTATGCCACGTAAAGGAGGCAAGCCTGCTGGTATCTCCTCTGGAAACACATCCTGGAACTTGTTGAGGAGATTTGCTACTTTAGGAGGTAGCTCTACCTGTTCGTATTCTATACTCAAAATTTCTTTGAAGACCATTAGTAACATTAAATCCTTCGAGGCTAAAGCTCTCCGGACATGGCTTGGTTGAATAAGAAAATTAGACTTGATAAGTTTCTTTTCCCTACTCATTTGGAGTTGTAGCTCATGTACCTGGGCAGGTGTGAGAGGAGCTAGGCTAACCTTTCTTTTCTCATGCACGAAAGTGTAGAGATTGGTTAGGCCATCATGTCTGGTCTCCTTGTCAAACTACCATGCTCTTCCTAGTAGAAGATGGCCAGCTTGCATGGGCACCACGTCGCACACGACTTGGTCTTGGTACTTGCCCACACTGAATGACACAGTGACTTGCTCATGGATCTTGAGCTCCACTTTGTCATCGAGCCATCTCAGTCTATATGGTCGAGGATGCCTTGTCTTTTCTAGACCTAGCTTATCAACCATATATGCATTAGCAACGTTAGTGCAAGAACCACCATCTATGATGAGGTTACATACCTTGCCCTTGATGGTGCAACGACTGTGGAAGATGTTCTCCCTATGGATGGTCTCTGAAGGATCCACCATTGCACTGAGGATGCGTCTAGTGACCAGCACTTCCCCCACATCAGGGTACTCAATGTCACCATATTCTTCTTCTGGTTCATAGTCCTCTTAATCTTGGGACTCATATTTTGAGCCTCTGTAATCAGTATGACCTTGTTGTTTGGGCACTCCCTTGAGATGTGTCCACGACCCCTACACTTGAAACAAGTGATGTCACATGATCTTTGAGGGTTAGACGACTTACCAGGCTCTCTCTGGTCACGGGTGGGTTCAGGAGGCTTGCTCTTGAACCTTGACTCGATCTCTATGCTCTTGCCTTTGTCTAGGGGCTTGGGAATGTTGCTTGGTTACGTTTGGTTACGTTTACACTTGAAGTACTTCAAACGTAAACATATGTGATGTTACGTGACATCACTTCATATATACACATTTCCTTATACTACTTATGTTACGTGACATCACTTCATATATTACG
This sequence comes from Pugionium cornutum, assembly GCA_018901935.1. Classification (NCBI taxonomy): domain Eukaryota; kingdom Viridiplantae; phylum Streptophyta; class Magnoliopsida; order Brassicales; family Brassicaceae; genus Pugionium; species Pugionium cornutum. The sequence goes on along the minus strand of CM032157.1, from coordinate 33,509,364 downwards.
TGACATCACTTCAAACGTAAACAGTTAACACATTTCCTTATACTACTTATATATACTTCATATGTTTCATAAATTTAGAAATGGTTTTGTTTATATATTTCCACTTGAAATGATTTTTACATGCCTAATATTGAAAATATAAGTATTAACTGTGAAAAATACATAGCAAACATGTAAAAAACAATTGTAGTCGCAAAGTGGTCGCATATGTCAATGTAATCGCAAATTGGTCGCTTATTTGTAGGTATACCTATCCTGCACATGTTTTTCATATTATGGCCTTGCCACCACCTTGTGACTGAAGAGCCACTTCCACCGTGGTCGCAAATTGGTCGCATATTTTGCCACCAATATGCGACCAACATGTGGGTCTATCACACGTAGTCACTAATCAGTCGCAAATGGGCGACCGATTAGCGACTGCCAATGTTGGTCGTAAATTAATCGCATATTAGTCGCAAAATGGTTACATATTGCGAACAATATGCGACTACTCTTTTTAGACCCAAAATTGTGACCAATATGTGACTACTGCTCCGTAGCCGCAAATTGGTCATAAAACCATGACAAATGTAGTCGTAAATTTTGCAGCCACACATGTAGTCGCAAATTACAGTGGTATTTTGGTAGTTTTCTTGTAATGTTAATTAATAACTAATTTATACGAATGTGAGTTTATATTATACGAGATTTGATTATACTTCAACAACAAGCCCTCATACGGGTGTCGAAGCATCTAGTCAGCCAAATCTTTAGTTGTAAAAGGAATGAGAAGAGACCCGAATATGGGAAAACCCGTGGATACCCGTTAGTACACCTAGATCGGCTAGAAGTGCTCTTCCTAACCAAAACCCAAACCTCCGAATTGTGGACCTCATCCAAAAGAAATCTTGAAATTGGAATGTAAAAGAGTTAAGAAAATGGGTACACAATAAGGATATCCCGATGATAGTAACCATAAAGCCAAATACTCAATATTGCAAGGATGGGTACTATAAAAAATCAGGTACGTATTCCGTTAAATTGGGGTATGAGGTCCTCCAAAGGAATAAAGGTGAAGAAAAAAGTTTTGTTTCAGCAACCCTTCATTAATCCTGTTAAAGAGGCTGTTTGGAAAATCTAGTCTTCAAAAAAGATTAAACATTTTCTCTCCACAGTCAGGAGCTCTTGCTACAAATGAGAGACTTTTGCACATACACATTCAAACTAATGCAGAGTGTCAATGTTGTGGAAAAGATTTGAAAACGATCAATCATGTTATGTTTTTGCGCCAACCGGCACGCCAAACATGGGCATTATCAAGTATCCCTTGCGCCTCCAATTGTTTCCTAACGAAAAATTTTTACAGTAATTTGGATCATCTCATTTTGAGACTTCCCCTGAATCCGAGTTGGGTTTGGATATTCATGTCTACCCTTAGATATTATGGTATTTATGGAAAGAAAGAAACGTTCAATGAAGTTATATGGACATCTCCTAAGATTTTAGAAAGAGCGAAGAAGGAAAGTGATACAAGCCTCGATTCAAGACTTATATGCGCATGTGCTATTTGGAGAAGGTTAGGTGAGAAAATCGATCTTAGACTTCTTGGATAGGGGGTTTTGGGTTAGTATTCGATGGAGGAGTGAAGTGAACCACACGAGGGGTGATGAACCTCGTGATAAATCACAAACTTAGAGCTAGGAGGGCTGGTCTCAACTAGGTTCTAAGCGCACAAGCTTCTTTGAGAGAAAAACTTGTAAAGAGAAAATTCGCACTTTATTAATATCAAAAAGGTTGGCGAACTACAATGCTGGAAGGAGCCTTATTAATATGCTCGACAGCTTGACCTTTTAGGGTTGACTCAAATAAAGAAAAGGAAAGTTTACAAAAGTGCACAAATGGAAAAGATACAAAAGTGCATAACCGAAAAAAGACATATTCCTAAAATATTCTTGACTCAAAAATGTAAACAATCTAGATCCTACCCTGCAAAACAGAAAGAGGCATATATTCGAATTGAAACTTACCTTACTTACCTCACGGCCAAGAAATGGAAGGTGGCCGTCCTTGTGGCATGCACGTACCTTGCTCCTAGTCTTCGACTTGGAGTAGGGTTAGGAATCTTTGGACCCTGGCCTTTCTTGCCACTAAAGCCCAAGTCTCTGAAGTCTCTTGCATTGTTGAGAAGCCTTTGGACTCTTCTTTGCACTTATGGTCCATTGACCTTAGTCGATCTTCCTATAGGAGCTTGTCGACCCATAAGTTGAACTTGTGGAAGAGCGCTCTTGATCTTCTCCTTGTCATTGCTCCTGGTGGCACTACTGGTGTGGAGACTTCCTCTAGATGCATGTCCTGAAGCTGGTAGCTTATCTGGTCCGAGTTTCCTTGTGTAGAAGTTGAAATGCTCGTGTACTCGGCTGGATCGGCTGTACCGGGTGGAATGTGCGAGGTACTGGCCGGAACGCCTTCAAGACCAGCCAAGTTGATCCCAGAGTTGGCGACATCACCAAGGGGACCGGCGGTATCATCCACGTCGCCACCAAGTGTGCCGGAAGCTTGGGCCTCTCTGCCGGAAATGCTGATCGGTCTGGTCCTATTGGTCGAGGGTCCGACAGTACTGCTCGGGTCGGCAGATGTGCCAGATGGCCCGGCTATCTCGGGCAAGCTTTTTAGTCGGCCAGTCTGGTCTCCTGGCTGGACATACGACCTGATGTCCTCATCTTCAGTAGGTTTTGACCTCAAAACTGGTTCATCTGCATGGAAATGGGCTAAGTCAGTTACGTTGAACGTGTTGGACACATTAAACTCACCTGGGAGCTCAATCCGGTAGGCGTTGTTGTTGATCCTCTCCAGCACTCTGAATGGTCCATCTCCTCTTGGTGCTAGCTTGGAACTCCTTAGGTTGGAGAACCTCTCCTGCCGTAGGTGTAGCCACATCCAATCGCCTAGTTGAAAGATCACCTTCTTTCTTCCCTTGTTGGCATGAGTCACGTACTGCCCGGTCCTCTTCTCCAAATTTTCTGCTACCTTCTAGTGTAACTTCCTTATGAACTATGCCTTGGATGCTCCGTTGAGGTTGGTCATCTCTGCTGGTGGCAGTGGCGTTTGCTCCAATGGGGTGAGAGGGTTGAAGCCGTATACTACTTCAAATGGTGTCTTCTTGGTTGCTGAGTGCATGGCTCGGTTGTAAGCGAACTCTATGAATGACAGGCACTCCACCCAAGTCTTGAGGTTCTTCCCTAGTGTAGTCCTGAGAAGAGTTGATAGTGTCCTGTTGACAACTTCAGTTTGGCCATCGGTTTGAGGATGGCAGGTGGTAGAGAAGAGTAGCTTCGTGCCTAGCTTCCTGCAAAGGGTCCTCTAGAAATGGCTGAGGAACTTGGTGTCCCTATCTGATATGATGGTCCTTGGCACTCCATGAAACCGTACTATCTCCCTGAAAAACAGTTCGGCTGTTTGCGTGGCATCATTGACATTAGCACACGGGATGAAGTATGCCATCTTGGAGAATCTGTCCACCACTACAAAGATTGCATCCGTGTGGTTGATCTTGGGTAGACCTAGAACGAAGTCCATTGAGATGTCCACCCATGGATGTGTAGGTATGGACAGTGGGAGATACAACCCGTGAGGTTGCACTCGACACTTTGCCTTCTTGCAAGTGATGCATCTTGCACAATGAGCTTCTACTGTCCTCTAGATGTGGGGCCAGTAGAAGTGCTCCTTGACCACTGCTAGAGTCTTGTCGACACCAAAGTGGCCCATGAGTCCTCCTCCATGAGCTTCTTGGATGATAAGCTCCCTTAATGATCCTTGTGGTATGTACAACCTCCTTTCTCGGAACAAGAATCCCTCATGGATGTAAAACTTGCCATGACTCCCTGTGCCACACTCCTTGTAGCTCTCAGCAAAGTCAGGTTCATCCTTGTATAGGTCCTTGATGTGCTCGAATCCTTGGACCTTTGCCTCCATGGTGGATATCAAGGCAAACCTCTTTGATAGTGCATCGGCTACCACATTGTCTTTGCCCTTATTGTACTTGATGACGTACGGGAAGGTCTCTATGAACTCCATCCACCTGGCATGTCTCCTCTTGAGATTGGTTTGCCCTCTGAGGTGTTTGAGAGTCTCGTGATCAGTGTGGATCACAAACTCCTTGGACAGCAAGTAATGCTGCGAAGTCTCCAATGCCTGGACAAGGGCATAAAGCTCCTTGTCATAAGTGGGGCAGTTCAGTGAGGCACCACCTAGTTTCTCACTGAAGTATACCACTGGTCTCCTTCCTTGGGTTAGCACTGCTCCTATACCTATTCCAGAGGCATCACAGTCCACTTCAAACATCTTGTTGAAGTCGGGCAGGACTAGCACTGGTGCATGTGTAAGGCTGTCCTTCAAGGCCTGAAATACCTTCTCCTGAGCTTACCCCCAGCTGAATCCCACGTTCTTCTTTACTACTGCCGTAAATGGTGAGACAATACTGCTGAAGTTAGGCACGAATCTCCTATAGAAGCTGGCCATTCCGTGGAAGCTCCTTACTTGGCTGATGTTGTCTGGTGTTGGCCATTCTTGTATGGCTCGAATCTTCTATTCATCAACCTGTAGGTCCTGTGAACTTACAACAAATCTTAAAAAGACAAGTTTATCAGTACAAAAGATGCACTTCTTGAGATTGGCATAAAGCTCTTCTTGTCGAAGGGTTTTAAGTACCATCTCAAGATGTGTGAGGTGTTTCCGTAGGCACTTACTATAAACTAATATATCATCAAAGTAAACCACTACAAACTTACTGATGTACGCCCTAAGAACTTGGTTCATAAGGCGCATGAAGGTGCTTGGGGCATTAGTCAAGCCAAATGGCATGACTGTCCACTCGTAGAGCTCTTGCTTTGTCTTGAAAGCAGTCTTCCATTCATCACCTTCATTCATCCTGACCTGGTGGTATCCACTCTTGAGGTCTATCTTGGAGAAGACCGTGGCTCCACTCAGCTCATCTAGCATTTCATCCAGCCGTGGTATCGGATGCCGGTACTTGACTGTGATGTTGTTGATTGCTCGGCAGTCCACGCACATGCGCCAAGTCCCATCCTTCTTGGGCACTAGTAGCACTGGTACGGCACATGGACTGAGGCTCTCTCGAACATAGCCTTTCTGCAGGAGTTCCTTGACTTGCTTCTCAAGCTCCTTGGACTCCTCTGGACTCATCCGGTAGGCTGGCCGGTTGGGCAGGGCTGCTCCGGGCACTAGGTCGATCTGGTGTTCTATGCCATGTAAAGGAGGCCAGCCTGCTGGTATCTCCTCTGGAAACACATCCTAGAACTTGTTGAGGAGAGTTGCTACTTCAGGAGGTAGCTCTACCTGTTCTTTTTCTACACGCAACACTTCTTTGAAAACCATTAGTAGCATTAGATCCTTCGAGGCTAAAGCTCTCCGGACATGACTTGGTTGAATAAGAAAGTTAGATTTAATGAGCTTCTTTTCCTTACTCATTTGCTGTTGAAGCTCATGTACCTGGGCAGGTGTAAGAGGAGCTAGTCTGACCTTTCTCTTGTCATGCACGAAAGTGTAGAGATTGGTTCGGCCATCATGCCTGGTCTCCTTGTCAAACTGTCAGGGCCTTCCTAGCAGAAGATCGCCAGCTTGCATGGGCACCACGTCGCATACAACTTGGTCTTGGTACTTGCCCATACTGAATGGTACAGTGACTTGCTCATGGATCTTGAGCTCCACTTTGTCATCGAGCCATCTCAGTCTATATGGTCGAGGATGCCTTGTCATCTCTAGATCTAGCTTATTAACCATATATGCACTAGCAACGTTAGTGCAAGAACCACCATCTATGATGAGGTTACATACCTTGCCCTTGATGGTGCAACGGCTGTGGAAAATGTTCTCCCTATGGATGGTCTCTGAAGGATCCACCATTGCACTGAAGATGCGTCTAGTGACCAGCACTTCCCCCACATCAGGGTACTCAATGTCACCATATTCTTCTTCTGGTTCATAGTCCTCTTCATCTTGGGACTCATATTCTCCAGCCTTTGTAATCAGCATGACCCGGTTGTTTGGGCACTCCCTTGAGATGTGTCTACGACCCCTACACTTGAAACAATTGATGTCACGTGATCTTTGATGGTTAGAAGACTTACTAGGCTCTCTCTGGTCACGGGTGGGTTCAGGAGGCTTGCTCTTGAACCTTGACTCAATCTCTATGCTCTTGCCTTTGAATACGAGCTTGGGAATGTTGTTTGGTGCCCAAGGCGTCTTAGGCTTGCTACGGATATCTTGGCTCTTACGTTTGATGTGCTGCTCAGCCTGGACAGATAGGTGGAACAAGTCTTTGAAGTCATTGTAGATTTGACTCTCCACCTTGCGGTTGATTCTTTCTTGGAGTCCATCCAAGAATTGTGCCATCAATGCTTCTTCATCATCATTGAGCTCCAGCCTGTTCCTTAACTTCTCGAACTCTTCATAGTACTCCTCTACTGATTTGGTACCCTACTTAAGAGTACGAAAACATTGTTTCAAGTCCCTATGAAAGTAAGGTGGAACAAACCTTTGTCGCATGACATCTTTCATGTCGACCCATGAGTCTATGGGCCTCATTCTCTTCCTCCTTCTGTCAGATACCTCACGATCCCACCAGATGAGGGCATTGTCCGTGAGTTGTGCTACTGCCATTGAGACTCTCCTAGGCCCTGGTTGGTTGTAATGGTCAAAGATATGATCCATTCTTCTCTCCCAATCTAGGTAAGCCACGAGGTCTACTTTTCCTGCAAAACTTGGAGGAGTTAGCTTAACATCAGGATGAGTTACCTGGTTGTAGGCGTGTTCATCTCCATCCTCATGATGTCTAGGAGGCATCCTTGGTCTCTGGTGAAGACCATATGGCTCGAAGCCATCATCTTCTGCCTCTGGTTGCCGTGGAGGTCCTCTCAGCCTAGGGTGATAGTCATGAGGTTGCACATCCTCATCTCCTTCTGGCTGGGGTTCCTCCTGTTCGTGCCATGTCCTAAGGTGCTCAGGACCCTCAGTACGGCCTTGTTCAGCCCTCACGTGCCTTATAGCATGGAATCTCACCGGTCTCTCCATGCGCTCCAACCTCTCGCCGATTGATGCGAGTTGCGTTTGGAGTGTGGTGAACATGGCTATCATGGCCTCGGTTGCATCTCTATTTTCTTCTCCCATTGTGTACTACAAGGAAGAAAACAAGTTACCCTGCTCCTAGAATCGATTAGGAGGATGCTTATATAGAGAATTCGAAAAAATATGCAAAAAGGAAAATCTGAGAAAAGGAAAGATTTGAAAAAATGGAAGATTTGAAAAAATGGAAACTTTCTTGACAACTTGTGCTAGCTATCCAATTCAAATTTTTTTGGTATTTTTCCTATTTTCTTTTTCTTTTCTTTTTAATTTAACTTAAAAATAATGGAAATATGATTTAAACAAAAAGGAAAACGTGAATGGCAATGCAAAAGTGAATCTAAACCCTAGTGATACACGTCGAAGCTAGATGCACTCGGTTTGGAGTTTGATGTTAGTTTTTTGATTTTTCTTGAATGAAACTTAAACTAAAGCAAGAACTAGAAACAAAACAAGCTAAAGGATAGAAACAACCTGGTTTAGGAGCTTTAAGCTCTGATACCAAAATGATACAAGCCTCGATTCAAGGCTTATATGCGTGTGGGCTGTTTGGAGAAGGTTAGGTGAGAAACTCGACCTTAGACTTCTTGAATAGGGGGTTTTGGGTTGGTATTCGATGGAGAAGTGAAGTAAACCACACGAGGGGTGATGAACCTCGTGATAAATCACAAACTTAGAGCTAGGAGGGCTGGTCTCAACTAGGTTCTAAGCGCACAAGCTTCTTCGAGAGAAAAACTTGTAAAGAGAAAATTCGCACTTTATTAATATCAAAAAGGTTGGCGAACTACAATGCTGGAAGGAGCCTTATTAATATGCTCGACAGCTTGACCTTTTAGGGTTGACTCAAATAAAGAAAAGGAAAGTTTACAAAAGTGCACAAATGGAAAAGATACAAAAGTGCATAACCGAAAAAAGACATATTCCTAAAATATTCTTGACTCAAAAATGTAAACAATCTAGATCCTACCCTGCAAAACAGAAAGAGGCATATATTCGAATTGAAACTTACCTTACTTACCTCACGGCCAAGAAATGGAAGGTGGCCGTCCTTGTGGAATGCACGTGCCTTGCTCCTAGTCTTCGACTTGGAGTAGGGTTAGGAATCTTTGGGCCCTGGCCTCTCTTGCCACTAAAGCCCAAGTCTCTGAAGTCCCATGCATTGTTGAGAAGCCTTTGGACTCTTCTTTGCAGTTATGGTCCATTGACCTTAGTCGATCTTCCTATAGGAGCTTGTCGACCCATAAGCTGAACTTGTGGAAGAGCGCTCTTGATCTTCTCCTTGTCATTGCTCCTGGTGGCACTACTGGTGTGGAGACTTCCTCTAGATGCATGTCCTGAAGCTGGTAGCTTATCTGGTCCGAGTTTCCTTGTGTAGAAGTTGAAATGCTCGTGTACTCGGCTGGATTGGCTATACCGGCTGGAATGTGCGAGGTCCTGGCTGGAATGCCTTCAGGACCAGCCAAGTTGATCCCGGAGTCGGCGGCATCACCAAGGGGACCGGCGGTGTCATCCACATCGCCACCAAGTGTGTGGTCCTCGATTCAAAGCTTATATTTGCGTGGGCTGTTTGGAGAAGGTTAGGTGAGAAACTCGACCTTAGACTTCTTGGATAGGGGTTTTTGGGTTGGTATTCGATGGAGGGGTGAAGTGAACCACATGAGTGGTGATGAACCTCGTGATAAATCACAAACTTAGAGTTAGGAGGGCTGGTCTCAACTAGGTTCTAAGCGCACAAGATTCTTAGAGAGAAAACTTGTTGGAAGAAAGTTCTACTTTATTAATATCAAAAAGGTTGTACAACTACAATGGTGGAAGGAGCCTTATTAATATGCTCGACAGCTTGACCTTCTAGGGTCGACTCAAAGAAAGAAAAGGAAAGTTTACAAAAGTGCACAAATAGAAAATATACAAAAGTGCATAACCGAAAAAAGGACCTATTCCTAAAATATCTTTGACTCAAAAATGTAAACAATCTTGATCCTATCCTGCAAAACAGAAAGAGGCATATATTCGAATTGAAACTTACCTTACTTACCTCACGGCCAAGAAATGGAAGGTGGCCATCCTTGTGGCATGCACGCGCCTTGCTCCTAGTCTTCGACTTGGAGTAGGATTAGGAATCTTTGGGCCCTGACCTCTCTTGCCACTAAAGCCCAAGTCTCTGAAGTCCCTTGCATTGTTGAGAAGCCTTTGGACTCTTCTTTGCACTTCTGGCCCATTGTCCTTAGTCGATCTTCCTCTACGAGCTTGTCGACCCATAAGCTGAACTTGTGGAAGAGTGCTCTTGATATGCTTCTTGTCATTGCTCCTGGTGGCACTACTGGTGTAGAGACTTCCTCTAGATGCATGTCCGGAAGCTGGTAGCTTATCTGGTCCGAGTCTCCTTGTGTAGAAGTTGAAATGCTTCTGTACTCGGCTGGATCGGCTATACCGGCTGGACTGTGCGAGGTACTGGCCGGAATACCTTCAGGATCAGCCAAGTTGATCCCAGAGTCGGCGGCGTCACCAATGGGACCGGCGGTGTCATCCACGTCGCCACCAATTGTGCCGGAGGCTTGGGCCTCTCCGCCGGCAATGCTGATCGGTCCGGTCCTGTTGGTCGAGGGTCCGGCGGTACCGTTTGGGCCGGCAGACGTGCCAAATGTCCCGACTGTCTCGGGCAAGCTTCCTGGTCGGCCACTATGGTCTCCTGACCGGACATACGACCTGATGTCCCCATCACAGCGCCTGCACCAATCACATGACGAATAAAGAAAAGTACTTCACAAAATTAGATAGAAGTATTATCATTCCAATCAAAGTTGGAAACAGAAAAGTCGTAATGACAGCCGAAAAAGGAGACATTGTTGTTATGACAAAAAAGGGAAACGAGTCATCAAAGATGTATTCCTTGTGCTCGGATTGGAGAAAAATCTACTAAGTGTTTCACAAATTATATCTCATGGATATTTCGTTATGTTTGAAGAAAAGCGATGTGTAATCTTAGATCTTAAGGGGAAAAAGATTATGGAGATTCAGATGGTTAACAAGAGCTTTCTAATAAAATGGAATTCTTCTCAAGAATGTGTAATGGTTGCTTGTGAAGAAAGAAAGAAAATGGGATTGGGAAAGACAAGTAGAAGTAAAGAATTTTCTTCAAGATCAAGGAGATCAGGTCCAAAATCTCTCCAGCCCTGATCATGATAGTAATGAAGAAGAGACTTCGGAGCCACCAAAGAGATACAAGTGTGTGAGTGATATCATGCAAATAGCACCAAAAGTGGAGGTTGAAAAAGTGGCTCAAAGAATAGAAGCTTGCCTTCTCGCACATGAAGAACCACAAACTTACAATGAAACTTGTGGCAGTAAAGAGTGGAGAAAGGCTATGAGTGAAGAAATAGAAATGATTGAGAAGAACAAGACATGGAAACTAGTAGACAAGATGGAGAAGAAAAATGTGATAAGCGTGAAGTGGAACTATAAAATCAAACTGGATGCGAGCGGCAATCCTATTAAACACAAGGCGAGGCTAGTTGCAAGAGATTTTTTTCAAGAGTATGGAATTGACTATAATGAGACATTTGCCCAAGTCTCAAGACATGATACAATACGAGCTATACTTGCATATACGGCTCAAATGAAGTGGAGATTGTATCAAATGTATGTCAAATCAGCTTTTCTAAATGGAAAACTAAAATAAGAGGTTTATGTCACACAACCACCTAGTTTTGTGATTGAAGGAAAGGTAGAAAAGGTGTTAAGGCTATACAAAGTCTTATATGGTTTGAAGCAAGCCCGCGGGCATGGTATGGAAGAATAGACTCATACTTCATTCAAAATTTTTTTGAAACAAGTATGAATTATGCGGCTTTGTATATTATGAAGCAAGGAAAAGATTTGTTGAACGTTAGCTTATACGTTGATGATATCATCATCACATGGAGCAATGTTCATCTCATCAAAACATTCAAGGAAAATATGAATAAGGAATTCGAGATGACGGATCTTGGATTGTTGAATTACTTTCTTAGGATGGAAATAGTCCAAGATGATCGAGGCATATTTCTTTCACAAGAAAAATATACAAACAAACTTATTAATAAGTTTGGAATGAAAGAAAGCAAGATTGTAAGCACTCCACTTACACAACAAGGAAAAGGAGTAGAAGATGACAAAGAATATGGAGATCCGACTAAGTATAGGAGCATTGTCGGAGGGCTTCTATATTTATGTGTATCAAGACCTGATGTAATGTACGCAAACTCCTATCTCTCAAAATACATGTCATCACCCCGTGTGAAGAACTATCAAGAAGCCTGTTAAGATACGTCAAATATTGTTACTGTTATTTTTGGTATAACTAATATTGTTATTGTTATTTTATAGTTTAGTACAATTGTTATTTTTGGTATAACTAATATTTTTAGTACAACTGTTATTTTTGGTTTAACAAATATTTTTAGTACAATTGTTATATTTTGTATAACTGGTATTAGTAATATTTTTTTTAGTACAATTGGTATAACTAATATTTTTAATATATCTGAATGAAAATAAAATAAAATAATTCATATAATTAAAAATAATTTAATAGAATATAATACGTTGTACAATAATTTAACATAATTTAGAATGTACAAAATACTAATAAATACTATCACATAATTATACCTAAGTTTTTAGTTATAATATCTTGAACATAATTGTATTTTTGGTGGTAAAATTTTGTAATTAGTTATACAAATAACCAGATCGTTATTATACCAGTTATACTAGTTATACTAGTTATACAAATTATACTAGTTATACTACTTATAATATTTATACCTATTCTACCAAATATTCTAGTTATACTAGTTGTATAAGATCTGTAAATTTAGGTACGAACAATGCGATTGTCAGATTTGCAAAAAGAGCTAAAACCCTAATCCCACTTTTATTTGATCATAATCCGACCATAATCTGACTTTAGTTCCCTTATTAATGAAATTCTTAAATTCAATCAAAGCTACCAGTCAAAAGTTTTTTGAAATTTACAAAAATCTAAGAAAACACTAAATTTAGAATATAATTGATTCCTACTTAGGTGAAAGTGTAGTACAATCAGATATTAAATATATTAATTATCTCACATTAAAATTTCAGCCATTAATAGTGAGTAGAACTGAGTTTGAATTAAGATTGAAATGAAAGATCGGAAGACGTTGATCTTTTAGAAAGAAAATATCAATAGAAGAAGGAAAACCGTGGTTGAAAAATAATAAAAACAGAGAAAAATATAATTTATTTATTTAAATTTTTTTTATATTATAATTCAATTAATAAACAATAAGTAAGGGTAAAAATGGAATTAGAATATTATTGTAACTTAAGAGGGGTATGTAGATTAAATAAGAACACTGAGAGTTTTTGTTAACTCAAACATGAGATCTTCACTCCGAAAATATCTTTATTATTTTTTAATATATAATTTAATTTTAATTAAAAAAAATCAAAATTTTTAAAAAAACAGGAAATCGCGACATCGACCATATCGAGCTGCACCTCTTTCGTGACCTCCATTGACGCCATGCTCATCTTTGTTTTCGACAAAAATCAAATCGGGTGGACTCTATTGATGCTGTCGACGCCTACATTGACGTTGTTACTTCGAAATCTCAGTGATTCCAGCCCGAATCATTTTACAGCGATAAGATAACTGGATAAAGCTGGATACAACTAGGTGTACAGATGAAGAGAATAAAACTAGTATAACAAGTATTACTAATAAAGAAAGTAAAACTAGTAGAAATATTAGTGATGAATAAAGTAAAACTAGTGGAACATGTATTACTATTGACGAAAATAAACTAGTAGAACATGTATTACTGATAAAGAAAGTAAAAGTAGTCGAACTGTTACTACGGATGAAGAAAGTAAAACTAGTAGAACTAGTATTACTAAGAGTAATTATCTAGAATGACCCACATTCATCTCGTAATCACCCAAATGACCTTATGTTATACACGATTACTCATATAACCCGAAACTTTGGCTAAAAGTCATGTAAATGATGATAACACGATTTATTTACAATTATGTCATTACGTATTGAAAAAAAATTAAAAAAATAAATAAATGAAATTAGTAAGTATGCATACGGTCGTGTCTTTTCAGTCATTGGTCATGTCTTTTCAGTTTTAATAAATGTTATCGAAACTCTAATGCTTTCATCCTTTCGACTTCAGATTTCCGAAACAAGAAAAATCTTTCACCATTCTTGGCGATATTTTCGTATTTTTACGTATTTGTGTTCATTTTCGGCGATATTTTCTTGTTTCCTTGTGTTGGTGTTCATTCTCTGCGACTTCCGGTGTTTCTTCCGTTGTGTTTTGCCGTTAGTTTGAAGTTTTATTTTCTAGTTTTCCATCGCGGTAAGTCGTCTCTTCCAGCTTAACACTCACCGTCTTTGGTATATTTTTCATATTTTCTTTTATGCATCGTGTAAAAATCGTTTACTAATATAAATCGATGAAACATTCAAAATCGAAACCCTATTCTCTTTCGTTATTAACATATACATCGTTTGTTGTAGATTTTGTGAAACTCTGACACGGAATCTGGTAATGTTTCATTCATTTAGATTAAAGTACAGTTTTTGAATTTCCTGTGTATTGAGAAATTTATATTGAGATGGTGGCAGACTTATTTGTATATGGCAGGTTTTTTGTATATATGATAGATTTATTTTACTTTAATGACATATTTATTTTCCTTTGACGACAAACTTATTTGGTTTTGGTGTCAGATTTTTTTTAGATTATAGGTTGAAGATAGAACCGATTTGTTGGCAGATTTACAGTTTTTTATAGCATATTTATAATTTTTTATAGTAGATTTAATCGATATTTCATAAATCCTTTGAATCTTTGGTGGCAATTTTATGTATATTTGACGGTAGAAATATTTTTATATGATAGCAGATTTATTATTTTTGATATTGTTGAATATTGGTAGAAGATATAATGGATATTGTTGGCAGATTTATGGATTTCGTGAACACATAAATGGGTGATTAAAGTAACTTTTGTGGCAAACTTATTAAAGATAATGTTGGCAGATTTATTGAAGATTTCATAACAGATAGTGATGACAGACTTATTTGTATTTGATGACAAACTTATTTGTATTTAATGTCAGACTTACTGCTCAAAAATTTTCTGTTAGGTATGAAGAATTCAGTGAAGAAGAATTACCCCATGCGTTTTATCCAGAGGGTTAAGAGTCAATTCAAAACCGGAGTATGAATCACAGCTGTTTTCTGTCCAACTTAAAATTGATAGAGGAAGTAGTTGATGTTGATTTTTGGAATTTCCTGAGAAATTCATCAGTTGGTTTTTATATCAATCTTAAAGAAACAGAGTTCATTTGGTCTGCGAAAGTTGTCCATTACTTCCTAACACATCAGTTGGCGACTGAGGGAAGAAATGAGATATGGTTCTTGATAAGTGGTCGTCCTATCAGGTTTTCTCTCTACGAATTTGTAGAAATCACAAGTCTAAATTGTGATGAAATTGTTTCAGATGATTGGGATGTTGACCATAGAGAGTTTTGGGAAGAACTTAATATTTCTAGTGTTGAAGGACCTAGCCTTAGCCATGTGCTACAGGTGTTGGACGAATGCAAGAATTAGAGTTTTGAGAAGAGGAGAATAACATGCTGCCTTGCCATTTTGTCTGTTGGGGTGTATAGCATTTCTTCTAACAGTAGAATTCCTTTGAATACTGCTAAAAAAGTGTTTGATGAGAGGTTTGATAGTTATCCTTGGGGTCGTGTTGCTTTTATATGTTTGATTGAGTCTATCAAAATGGCTGTCTTTAATGTAAAGAAGACGTACACAATACATGGATGTGTTCATGCTTTGCTGATTTAGGCGTACAAATCAGTTCCATGATTGGGAGAGTTGTATGGAAACAAAAAAAACAAAAGAAGTTCCTCTTCTTTCTTGGAGTGAATCCCGTAAAAGGTTTGAGTTCGATGATTTTATAGCTGAAGAAAAAAAAGCTCACAATAAGGTACGTGTGAGACATTTAGTTAGAAAAGAAGAAGAAGAGATATATCCCAAATGGGACAATGAAGAAGAAGATCCAAAGCTGGACAATTTGATCATGGATATACTGCATGATCGATTGGATGAAACCATATGAGATCAAGTAGATGATCACCACCAATGACCAATAAGAAGAAAAGGAAAGTTGTTGTTGATTCGGAAAAAAGTGAGCCTCGTGAATCTTTGAAGAAAAAGAAAAATGAAGGAAAAGAAACTTGTGATGAAGGAACCGGTGGGAAAAGTTCTAGGAGTGATGGAATGCTTCTCACTGGTGTTACTGAAACTGTAAGGCTTCTGACAACCAAAATTGAAGGTTTAGAACCAAAAGTAAATCTAATTGATGAGAAATTGACTTCACTAGAAGGAGAGTTTCATGAGAAGATTTCAAATTTAGAGAAATCTATGGAGCATGTCAATGCAGCTATGGGACCAAGCAATGCTGCAATGTCGAATGCTCATGAACACGAAGAGGATGGAGCAAGCAACAAAGAAATGGTACGTAGTTTTTTGTTTTTAAATTGGTGACTTGTTTTTGTTTTATATTGTGACAGATTTGTTATTTTACTATGGCAGTTTTTCTATATATGTGATAGAAAACTTTTTTGTCATATTTTATTAGATGACATATTTCTTATTTTACTATATGTGGTAGTAGACTTGTTTGTCATGTTTTATTATGTGACAGATTTGTTATGTCATACATAGTATGATAGACTTATATTTCGTTTACCGTAGTTTTGCTTGTATATTTTTTAATGCTGGCAGACTTATTGTTCGTATTACTTTATGTGCAGTCTTGGATGGCAACAACGCGAGTTACACCACATGACGAGACTCTAATTCGTTGTATTGTAAAGAAAAAGTATGCTCGATATAAGAAAAAAGAAGAGAAGCTGGATGATGCGAGGAAAAGAACCCCTAAGGAGAATTTGAGAACCCCATGCAACAAGAGTGGGTCAAAAGAGGATGTGAGAATCCCAGGTAACAAGAGTGGGTCAAAAAAGGATGTGAAAATCCCAAGTACCAAGAGTGAGTCACAACCAGATGTGAGAGCCCCAATTGAAAAGAAATCCAATTTGTCAAAAAGAAAGAACTTGTTGTTCAAGGTAACGAATTTTCTGCTGAAACTTTTTCCGACCCCAATGCTCGAGAGTCGAACAAATTATTTGGTACAACTTAAATGCTATGGTAAGTCAAATGAAAGCTTTGGATGACAAAGCGGATTTAGGAAAATGTCAACTGCAATTGGCGAGGACCCAAATGAGCCCTTTTGAAAGGAATTCTACAATAAAAAGAGTTGTTGTGAAAGGTGTAAACCGATCACCACCATCACCACCACCACCACCACCACCACCACCACCACCACCACCACCACCACCACCAAAAACTTCAAATGATTTGTTTGCTCCGGTGCATAAATTTTTGCAAGGGATAATTCCTTCACCAACAACATACGATCCATTTGCCCCAGTTGAAGAGCATAAGCTACAGAAATTAATGGAACTCATAGAATGAGATGAGTATGTTATTCTTATATTATTAATTTTTTATTATTAATCTCTTCACATATATAATTTGTTAGCTTATATAGGAATGAACCAATTGGATCATGGGATTCGGGAATTGAATTCTACAGAATAATTATTACTCGAAGAGATAAATGACCTAAATCTGATTATGGCTGGTTGGGTGATACGGTACGTTATTACTTGATTTACTTGATGACAGTTTTGTTTAGGTGGAAGATTTATTAAATGGCAGATTTGTTGTATTTTGATGATTTAATATATGGCAGATTTGTTTGATTTTGACGGTAGATTTGTTTATTTTGAGGGCAGATTTGTTGTATTTTGCTACCAGATTTATTTTGTCGATGATAGTTTTGTTTTTTGAGTGGCAGTTTTGTTTAGGATATGTTTTATATTAGTAGCAAATTTATTTTTTCATGTCAGTTTTGTTTAGGATATATTTTATTTTGATAGCAGATTTGTTTAATTGTAGTATTTTTTTTGTTTTTTTTATTACTATTTATATTAATCCCTATTTTATATTAATCCCTATTTATTTTCTCCTAAATTTTAGGGTTAGCTCATCTCTTCCTCTTGGGTTCTGAGTTTGTTTATTCTATTCGATTTGATTTCATGATTTGATTTCCATAGGATAAGTTCGATTGACTCGTGTTTTGGATTCGATTTACTCGGGGTTTTGGATTCAATTTACTCGCGTTGTGTTTTTACATTGGTATGGGAAGATAGAACTATAGCCAAAGCTCTTCCTCCAAAGGAACCGTTAGCAGTGGATGTTGCAGAGCTGAATCTGGAATCCCAACTAGGTGTTCATGTGGTGGAGAAGTAGATGTTTTGACATCTTATACAACAATCGATCCAGAAAGAAGATTCTTTACGTGTCGACTGCATGAGGATCCTGGATATCACATTCACAAATGGTGGGATGAAGTTATTAAAGAAGAATTAACTATCTTAAGATTGCGGAATGAAAAGCACACAAGGAGATGTCCTTGTGATACCAATTTGGAGATTATGCGTGTTAAGATTTAGAACAATGCCGATGAGATTGTGAAGCTGAAAGCGATAGTGGTAGGTTTAATCTTGATTGGTGCTACATTTTTCTACTTGTTTAAGTAGATATGGCAGACTTATTAGTTCATGATGCCATACTTATTAATTAACGCTGCAGACTTATTTGCTAATGATGGTAGACTTATTAGCTTACGATGAAAAACTTATTAGTTAACGATGGTAGACTTATATGTTACTGATGGTAGACTTATTTGTTATTATAGGTAGATTTATTGGTAGAGATGGCATATTTATATCACAAAGTTTAACATTACAAGTTTAACATTACAAGTTTAATATTACAAGTTTAATATTATAAGTTTAACATTACAAGTGCAACCAAATGTTGGAAATCACAAAAATGGCTCTGGAACCTTACACGTTTTTATAATTATGTCCAGTTGCATTGTATTTGAAACATGCATGTTCTTTCTGGGGCCGTTTTTTCTCTACCGCTTTCTCTAAGGCGGGTTTCCTCCTTGATTTTTTGGAACGCCCTGGCTGCTGGCAAACCAAAGGTGGCAAACACAACTTCTCTGTGATATGGACATGAGTTGGTAATGTGACATCTCTGGGTACAATTGATGTCGTATACGCATTATACAAATAGTTCGTAAATTAATAAGGATGACAAAGCGATATACAACATATTTTTCGTGCCTCTGCTGCTGAAATTACATGTACACATGGTAATTTCTCCAAATCAAATCTGCGACATGTGCATTTTTTCTCCGTAAGGTTTAGTACATGCAAAGATGAGACACATGTAACCTGAGTTTGATCAACGTTGATCACTTGTACATTAAGTTGCTTAGCATATGGAAGTCGTCCCTAAGGAAAACAAACCATTAGGAATACAAATAGAAACACAAACAAATCTATGAACTTGTTCAATATTACCTCCAACATCTTTTCAACACCACGAGTGAGAGTTGTTTTCATTCTACATGCGTCATTACTGCGTTCTACAAACCATCTTGTCATCATTAACCGCATATTGTCTAGCAGCTCTACAATAGGTAAAGTCCTAACTTCCGAAAGCACTTTATTAAGGGATTCAAATATGTTTGATGTGGTGATGTTGTATCGATCACCAGAGAAATGAACACGAGTCCACATCCTCACGCCAGCATTTACTAAATAGTTATGCGATGCTGGATTTAAGGCGTGTATTTCGTCAAATATCGTCTCAAAATCAGAAATTAGAAATGCATTCGCCGCCCTTTTCACTAAACGAAATGCAGAAGCACCTTTATACCGTTGTATTATATTATTGTAAAGATGGTACATGCAAATTCCCCGACAAGCCATTGGATATATCTTTCCAATTGCATTACCGATTGATCGATGCCTATCAGATATAATTGCAAAACCTTCATCATCCGGTATAACACAACTAAACTGCCTAAAGAACCATTCCCAACAATCATCATTCTCTGTATCAACTACTGCAAAAGCTATGGGAAATATTTGAAAATTTCCATACGGGAAAGCTACGATAAGAAGTGTCCCTTTATATGTCCCTTTCAAAAACGTACCATCCACCACAACAACTTTACGCATGAAAGAAAATCCATTCAAGCTAGAACTAAACGCAATAAAAACGTACTTGAACCTTTTGAGTTCATCAACTTCTAGACGAGTAAGCGTTCCAGGATTAGTTCTTCTGATCATATACAAGTAAGTAGGTAATTCTTCATAACCTATTTTCAAAGAACCCCTTACCAAAAATCGTGCATGTCTAAGTATCTGATACGCTTTCCAATATGGTAACTACACCAAAAAACTGCCACCGTATTAAAATAAATCTGCCACAACTACCAAAAACTCTGACTGTATAAAAAATAACTCTCCCACAACTACCAGACAACTGTCACCCACTGTAATAAAAAAATCTGCCACAACTTCCAAAAACTGTGACTTTATAAAAATAAATCTGTCATAACTACCAAAATCTTTGACCCTATTAAAATAAATCTGTCTCCATCTACAATAAAACTGCGACCGTATATATTAAAATAAATATGTCAAAACTACAAAAATTATCACCAACTATAAATTAACTGTCAACATATTTACGAACCTTGATACCAAATCTCATATGCAATGCATCGGCAACATGACATAGCAAAACTTTAGAACCAACACCTCCTACAAAATCTTTGTACAAATCACCAAGTATTTCAAGAGTTGCTTGTCGCATACGTCCTGATCGCATTGTAACAGAACATGTATGGTTTGAAACGAGCTGCCTAATTGTAAATTGTGGCATGTTCCCAACTGGTATAGTTCGTACTCTCCAACTGTAGTCTCTCACCCACCATTTTACGATTAAAATCACTAGGGTTGATTTATGTACATCCAAAATAGAATTGATGTAGAACCGATAAAATATTCAATCTAGTAATTAATGCATCTTTTGTCTCATAAATTTGTCCTACAGAAAGATTCAATGAAGCCAACTCTATCGAATTAGCATTACCAATTTGTTCTTCGTTATTACCACCTTTTGATACTCTTTTTTTGGGCGGTAATTTTGGAATCTCATCCTCTTCACTTTGCGAAAGCCTTCCGTAAACACTAAAGTATTCATCCTCATAGCTTGCTCCATCAGAATCATCATAGTAATCAAATCGATACTCCTCCTCTTCATCGTCTTCGCATGGTGAAACCACTTTAGCAGTTGGTTCTTCGTCATGTTGATCTTGGCCAACCTCCTCGTGTCGATATTCGTAGTTAAGATATTCATCATCATCACGATGAATTGATAGAATATCAATTTTTGCTTTCTCTTTCTCTCTAACCTCCACACATAACCGAATTGCCTAGGTTTTAATCATACCCAAAAACCCATGAAGCTGTCGATAGCTTCCCACTTTCAACGGAGGTGTGTTTACCGGTAGTTTCAATAACATCTTCTTCAGAAACATGTAGCTTAATTCAACATCATACTAATTTCTATCGACCTTGTATTATTCATATACCATCATCAACAAATCTTTGAAACGTATCTTAGCATTTGCGGATAAGATTTTACACCCTTTCTTGTTGTTGACATTGAATGACTATGGATTTTCTCGAAAATCCATTCACCACAAACAAGAATTATGTTTTCCATCGAGAAAATTGATATAGAAAACTTTTTTGCGAGAATGAATGTGAAGAAAACGAGTAAAAATTACTGCTTTTCAGTTCAGCTAAAACAATTGATGTGTCGAGGTTGAAGAAGACGCGACGGATAACCCTAGAATCGCCTCAAACATGATTTTCAAAGAGGGTTAAAATTGGCATTCTGAAAATTAATAAGTCTTCCATTACATGTCTGTAATGACCCAAAAGTATGCTACGTATATAAAATCCAAGAGTTAGTTTAGTACTAATTAAATTTGCTGCCTAGTGCAGGAAATCCAACATCCGTAACGGACAGATTTAATGAAAATCTGTTTTATCGTTAAAAAAATCTGCCAAGTCGAAATGTTAGTCTAGTAATTATTTTGTGAATCTTTTTCGATATTAGATTTGATGTAAATCTGCCATTGGAAAAATAAATTTGCGAGATTGCTTTTCCAAAAATCAGTCCATAAGTCTATGCCAGACTTACTCTGTGTGACCACATACTTAATAATTTTGCTGTCATATGACATTAAGTCTGCCGCAAACTTATAAAAACTGCATACGATTACGTAACACAAAATAAATCTGTCGTAGAGTTTATATGTCTGTTGGCAGACTTTTATAAGTCTGCGACAAAATTTTATAAGTCTGTGATAGACTTTTATAAGTCTGCGACAGACTTTTATAAGTATGCGATAGACTTATAAAGTCTGCGACTATTACATAAAAAATTGCGGCAGATTTTCCGTGTCAGATTTATTTTGATACCCCTGAATTTCCATGGTATTTTCGTAGCGACCTTCCGACTGATGTGTTAACAAATCCCCAAGAATAGTAATTGTGCATAATTACATTTTTTGTAACAACGGCAAGAAAGGGTATGCTCGGTACCCAAATTATTTTAGTAATTAACAAAACATTAGGTTAAAAAAATAATTAAGAACGAATTCAACGTCATTCTAGTACTTCTCTCTATTACTAATGAGAAAGTAAAACTAGTAGAAATGGTATTACTAATGAAAATTAGATTGGTTTAAAAAGGTATAACTAGTATACCTAGTATTATTGATTGGAGTTGCTAACTATTTATTTTACATTCTTTTGAAGGTGATAATGAGCAACAACATAACCATACATTTTAATTACATGGATTTTATTACAAAAGATTATATATAGAATTCCAAAGGTCGCATCTACGGTTAGTGTTTAAGAATATAACGGTGTAGGATATAACTTTGTCGATGTTAAAAGCTAACATATGCAGGAAAGTTGGGATACATGAAAACACGATGAAAGTGAAATTGAGTTACATTCCATTGTTAGTAGGTGCTCAGATACCATCACTTATTACCGACGATGATTATATTTCGGTTTATCTAGCGACCATGGATAAGGAGCAACGTAGATGTGTTTTGTATGTAAAGCTCATCAAAGTCTCGGGAACAAATCAACTATCTAAAGTGGGCCGAGATAGTTCTTTTGGTGTGACCTATGATATATTACATTCAAAGGATGATGAAATTTATGCAAGTGTCATTGTACCTTACTTAGGAAACGAACAAGCATAACAACATTATGAGGGAAAGGAGGAGGATGATGGTACTAGAGAGGGAGAGAATGTACCACTTGGGAATGCATGGATAATGGTTTTGATAACTCAGATATGCGTGAATAGGTTGAATTTCTATATGATGTAGAAGATAGTCAGTTTATAGAAGCCTGGAAAGATGGTACGGGTATGGTAATCGGTAAAGAATTTAGAAATAAGCAGGCAGTATAAGATTTGGTTGATAAAGCCTCATTTAAGATTTTTTTTGGTTTTACGATAAATAAATCTGACATGACGAGATTAGTTTTACATTGTCATCAAGGAAGCTGTTAGGAATTCACTATCAATCTGAATATTTGTTCTTGTTAATTTCACAAGAACCTTCAAACCTTTGTTGAATGAATTTAAACAAGAAAGTAAAGCAATTGGCACGAGAAGTTTTAGCTCGTTCAAGCTTCGAGTGAAGCTCTACATCTAGTGCTTGACGGTACAAGCAAATCCAATAGAACGAGATCAAGTTTCTGGATTACAATCACAGAGAATTTACTTCTTACAGAAATATCAAGAAAGAAAAAACGAAAAGAACACTCGTCTATTTCTCTCTCATCACCTCACTTCTGCAACTCACTTTCTTGTTAATCTGCAACCATCTTGATTTCTTCTATTTATAGTTCAGAATAAACTCATTTCCCTTCTACTTCTGATAGATAGAAGTAAACCAGCACAACATGATTTAACCAGCTCAATTAAGTTCCTCTTAATAACCGGTTAAGTCTTGTACCACCAAGTACAAAAAGACGTCTTCTGTACTTGGTAAAACGTCTGTTAACATCACAACTTTACAATCTCCATCTTGATATTAACAGACAGAGTTTATCTCTTGTACCGCCAAATAAGTCCAGCCTTTTCAGCATTCAAGCACTCTGAGAAAAGCTAAAGCCTTCTCAAATTTTTCAAGCAGAATTACCTTTGTTAGAATGTCTGCTAGATTCTTTGAAGTGTGTATCTTCAACACACTGATTCTTCCCCTCTCAATCTCCTCTCCGATGAAATGATATAAAACATCCATATGTTTGGTCCTCTCATGGTGAACATTGTTTTTAGCAAGACAAATTACAATTTGTGAATCACAATGTACATTTATCAGATTCTGCTCAAAACCAAGTTCCTGAGTTATTCCCTTGAGCTACAAACCTTCCTTTATAGCTTCTACCAGAGCTATATACTCAGCTTTTGTTGTCAAGAGATCCACTATGTGTTGAAGATTGGACTTCCAACTTACTACATTTCCACCAACAATGAAGATATAATCTGTAATGGATCTTCTACGGTCTAAATCTGATGCGAAGTACGAGTCTGAATATCCTTCAACCTTAAAACAAGGCTCTTTCCTAAAGAACAATCCTCTCTGTTGAGTTTCTTTTAGATATTTCAAAATCCATTGAACTACAGTCCTCTATGTTGAGTTACTTTTAAATATTTCAAAATCCAAGTGAACTGCTGTCCAGTGAACTTGTCCAGGATTGCACATGAATCTACTTACAAAGCCTACAACATATGCAATATCAGACCTTGTGCCAACCATTGCATACATGATGCTACCAACTGCATTAGAATAGGGAGCATCACTGTTTTCTGCATTTTCTTCATCATCTTTTATAGAGGCCAGCTTGAAATGAGCTCCCATAGGTGTTGATATTGATATTGCTTGATCTATTCTAAAGACCTACAGAATTTTCTTAATGTAATTCGACTGAAAAAGGTGAGAGTTCCACTTTACACGAGCCCTTTCTATATCCATCCCCAATATTCTTCTGGTAGGACCTAATTTTTTCATGTCAAATTCTGTGTTTAGGAGGTGTTTTATCTTATCAATCTCAGATTTCCTTTTAGATGCAATAAGCATATCATCCACATATAATAGGAGATACACATACTCATCTTCATCTAATCTTTTAATGTACACAGTGATCATATTAACTTTTCTTGAAACCTATTTTAACCATGAATTGATCAAAACATCTATTCCATTGCCTTGGATCCTGGTTTAGGCTATAGAGCGATTTCTCTAAATGGCACACCATGTCTTATTTTCCTTTTACTTTATATCCATCTGGCTGCTCCATGAATATGTCTTCTTTTGTATTTCCATGGAGGAAAACTGTCTTAACGTCAAGTTGTTCTAACTTGAGATCCAAATTCACATTTATAGATAGCAATAGCCTGATGTAGTCATGTTTTACAACAGGGGCAAAGATCTCCAAATAATCAATCTCCTCTCTTTGGGCATACCTCTTTGCCATTAGTCTTGCCTTAAACCTTTGCAATTCAACTCCTGGTGTTCCTGGTTTCAGTTTATACACCCATTTATAGCCAATTACATTCTGATTTTTGGGCAGATTGACAAGATTCCAAGTTTTATTCCTGATCAAAGTCTTGATCTCATCATCCATGGCTGCACTCCATTTCTTCCAATCTTTACTTTTTCTGGCTTCATTATAATCCTTTGGTTCATCAAAGTTGAATTGTTCTGCCTTTGTTAATGCAAACGCCAGATTGGTATCATCTGTATACATGGCAGGTTTTTTAACCTCTCTTCTAACTCTATCTCTGCCTAACTGGTAATTTTCCAGGCTGCATTGATCTTCATTTTGACCATCATCCGTGTTGAGGCTATCATGTTCTACTCCATCTTCAGGCGAATCACTTTCTAATATTGGGTTATCCATATCTGTTTTAAGAACAACTCGGCTTTCCTTAGTTTCCTCTTGATCATTAGTCTGATCTTTATTTGTTGACAGATCCTTAAACATCTTCTCTTCTGTGAAGATAGCATTTCTGCTTATGATATATTTTTTTCTCATTAATCAGCCATACTTTGAAGCCTTTTACTCCTACAGGATAACCTATAAAAATGCCTTTTAGAGCTCGTGGCTTCAGTTTACCTTGATCCACATTAGTGTAACAACTGAGCCAAATCTTCTGAGATGAGAATACCCTGGTTCTCTACCAAGCCAAATTTGTTCTGGAATGTTTCCATCATTCCCAGAAGCTGGAGTTCTATTTATCAAATAGACTGAAGCTGCAGCTGCTTCTGCCCAGAAGCATTCATCTAATCTAGATTCAGACAAGAGGCATCTAACTTTTTCCATTATAGATATGTTCATACGCTCTAAAACTCCATTCTGTTGTGTAGTATAAGAGAATGTTCTATGCCTCTCAATGCCATTCATCTTACAGAAACTGTCAAACCTCAGATAACAAAACTCAAGGCCGTTATCGATTCTAAGGCACTTGAGTTTTTTGTTCTTCTTATTTTCAACAAGTGCTTTCCACTCACTGAATCTATCAAAAGCCTCATCCTTGGTTGATAGGAAATAAATCCAGACTTTCCTAGAGAAGTCATCTATGATTGATAGAAAATATCGCTTGTATGACAGTGAAGGATGAACATTGGGAGAGCCCCAAAGATCGGCATGAACATATTTCAGAACATCTTCACTCGTATGCCTTCCTATGTTGAAGTTGAGACGATTATTCTTTCCCATGATGCAGCTTTCACAAAACTCTAGACTGCTGATTCTTTTCTTATCTAAGATGCCCTTTTCGACCAATATTTTCATATTCTTCATGCTCATGTGGCCAAGCCTACTATGCCACAGAGCAGTATCGTCCTTAGATACAGCTGAATTTACCTCAGAGCATGCATTTTTTCCTTCTAGCAAATATAAGCTGCCACACAGAGTACCTTGGAGAGCCAATCTTCCATGTTTGTAGAATCGAATCTTTCTTTCTCCTCCCGTATTTGTGAAACCCTGCAAATCGAGAGTACTAACATAAATTAAATTTCTCTTAAGGTTTGGAACGTACCTTACATTGTTGAGCTGCTTGATGGTTACTTCTTTTGAGTCGATTCTTATTGTTCATATCCCTTGAACTGTCACCGATCTGTCATCAGCAAGAAGAACTTGTACTCCTTCAATTTCTTCAAAGTTTGAGAACCAATCTCTTGTGGATGTCATGTGATATGAACATCCAGAATCTATGATCCATCTGTCCTTAGGATCTTGATCCGAGATTGACAAAGCATCAATTTCTTGTATCTTATCAGACATCACAGCTGCTTTTCCATTTTCTCCTGATTCCTTTTTTATTTTTCTAGCAAAACAATCTTTCTTTACATGTCCCTCCTTTTTGTAGTACAAATAGATTACTCTCAGCCTTAATCCAGACCTGGATCTACTCTTATTTCGACGAGCAAAGTTTTCCTTTTTGTTTGGCCTTTCTCTCGCAACATAGACTTCACTTGACCTTTGTGTGTTTCCAACATCGTTTGCTTCTTTTAGTTCTAGCTCTTATTGACTTTGTTGCATTTGTAACTTCTTCAAGAGAAAGTGTTTCTTTTCCATATTTCAAAGTTTCTTTTAGATGATTATATTGAGGTGGAAGCGAGTTTAACAATAATATCGCTTGAACCTCCTCTGAAACTGAAACATTAATAATTCCAAAATTTGATATGATTTTCAGAAAGTCATCTATGTTTTGATCAATAGACTTAGAATCGACCATCTTGAATGTATATAATTTATGCTGAAGATGAATCCAATTGGGAAGAGACTTTGAAAGATATAATCTCTCCAGAGTATACCAAGTTGATGCAGCTGTAGTACAAACATCAATTTTCCAAAGTGCATGATCACCTACATTCAAGATGATCAAATTCATTGCCTTCTCAGATCGTTCCAATCTTTCAGCTTCTTCTTTTCGTATTCTTTCCTTTCTAGTATCGTCATCTTCATCTTTCATGATTCTGGATTTAGTTTCAGATGCTGGAGAAATAGGAGATTCAAATAGCACATCCTTCAATCCAAGAATAGAGAGATGGGCTAACATTCGTCGTTTCCATAATGAAAAATCTCCTTGACCATCGAAACGTTCTACTTCAATTCTTACATTCGCCATTCAGATTCTACAACCTTGCTTTGATACCACTTTGTTAGGAATTCACTATCAATCTGAATCTTTGTTCTTGTTAATTTCACAAGAACCATCAAACTTTTGTCGAATGAATTGAAACAAGAAAGTAAAGCAATTGACACGAGAAGATTTAGCCAGTTCAAGCTTCGAGTGAAGCTCGACATCTGGTGTTTGACGGTACAAGCAAATCCAATAGAACGAGATCAAGTTTCTGGGTTAGAATCACAGAGAACTTCTTACAGAAATATCAAAAAAGAAAAAACGAAAAGAACACTCATCTATTTCTCTCTCATCACCTCACTTTTGCAACTCACTTTCTCGTTAACCTGCAACCATCTTGATTTCTTCTATTTATACTTCAGGATAAACTCATTTCCCTTCTACTTCTGATAGATAGAAGTAAACCGGCACAACCTGATTTAACCAGCTCCAATTAAGTTCCTCTTAATAACCAGTTAAGTCTTGTACCACCAAGTACAAAAGGACGTCTTCTGTTCTTGGTAAAATGTCTGTTAATATCACAATTTTACAGGAGCTCTAAATGGCGTTTACGAGTTGCAAAGGTTTGACAGACATATTATTTTACAGTTAGAGCTTACAACAATATGCATACATGCTCTCAGGCTAGTTCGAGTACAAGCAATTGTAAAATAAAAGGCACACCAAGATTAGTTGCTTCCCTTTTGCATGAAGATTATCCATGAAAAATGCACAACCTAACTGCAAAAAGCCTTAGCTCTCTTGTTCAAGGTAAATATGGTGTGAAATTATCATATTTCACAGCGTTAAGGGGGATAAAAAAACTTTTAGTGATGTCTGTGGTAGTCTTGAAGAAAGTTATAAGGTTTTGTATTATTATTTGTACATGTTCGAAAATGTCAATCTAGGTACAGTAACAAGAGTGAAAATAGATGAAGGAAAAAATCAAATATCTATTCATTGCATTGGGAGTTAGCATTTAAGGGTTTCACACCATGAGGAAAATGATAATTGTGGATGCAATATTTCTGAAGAATGGATATGGTGATGTACTAGTTTTTGGACAACTCAAGATCTTAATTGTGATCATTATCATATAGTGTTTGGTGTACTTGATGGTGATAATTATGCAAGTTGGCTTGGTTTTTCGAAAACCTTACATGATGGTGATAATTATGCAAGTTGGCTTGGTTTTCCGAAAACATGAAAAATTGTTGTTTCCGACTATTCAAATTTGGTATTTATCAGTGACAGAAAGGCAAGCCTCATAAAGAATATATGTCAGATCTACCCGAGCACGGATCATGGATATTGGATATGGCATTTGTCTCAAAATGTGAAAGGGCATGGTTTCTAACGTCAACAAAGATGTAGTTGCTTGAAAATTCATGGAATGTTGTAACATATGTACGGAGGCTGAGTTCATGGGTGTTTATGGAAAATTTCGTTGTAGATATCCTTCTGCGGCGAAGTATCTGGATGAAGCGTCTTATGTCAAACATTGGGTAAGGTGTTATTTTCCAGAAAAGGTACAACATATACACAACAAACGGTGCAGAGCCATTGAACAGTACTTTTGCAAACTGTAGGAGTACTTCTTATCACCCATGATTCATGCGGTTATCTTAAAGATTTGGAATGATTTAACAAGCATAGGAAAGACGCAATTTCTGGATCGGAATACCATAAACTAGTGCTTTTGTGGAGAACTTAGTGCATAATATATGTAAAAAAGGCATATCTCTTAATTTTGACAGAGCTAAACAGTTTGGAACTGGAGTATAGCATGAACTAAAATGATGGAAAGACTTATTTGGTGAACTTGATTACAAAAACTTGTAGTTGTTGATGCTTTGATATTGAAGAGTATCCTTTTGCGCATGTAAAAACTGTTGCCATGGAATACATGAGGTGTGAAAATAGAGAACATGATATCTCTTCCATGATTTGTGTTCAAGATACTAATTGATGCAGTTGTGGGCCCTCATATATAGCAGGACAATTTATTTATTTCCAGATAAGTTTGAGCAGAATGTGCCAGATTACATCAAAGAATTGCATGTCAGACTTCTGAATTACATTAAAAGAAGGGAAGAATGCGACTAAAAAGATTTTCATCTGCCGGAGAACGGCGTAAACAGACTAATAATAAAAGGGTGCCAAGATAAAATTTGGAATATTGGTTATTTGAGAATGCTAATAGTGTGTGATTGTTTATTTGTCACTCTATGTTATGTAAAACTGGTTTTTTCACTTAAAAATATACTTTTTTGTTTTGGACAACTACGTAACACTAATATTTTCGCAACGTTATACTATCAACATAAGTAAAACTAGATAACGCTGGTATTACTGAGAGATAGAGTACAACTAGGTAACAATAATATTATTGATATTAGATGGTCTAGTGGAGAGATAAATTTGATTTGAGAAATTTATAACAAAACAAAGGACGGACGATCTATTTCCCCTTCAGAATTATCGTATATCTCCAAATGTATCCAGATCTAAAGACTCAACTTAGTAGCCTTCATAAAATAGTTGAAAACTAATATCCCCTAAACCGTAAGTTTGAAACAATGTTCTCCCTAAATATTGGTTTTATCGGTTAACGACATAAACTCGATTTCAAACCATATAACTAAAAGAATAAACCGATTGGCAACTCATACACCATTTTGCATTGTACCCGACCCATATCCGATGACCCAAATCTCCAATTCCCAATTTTGAGAACGCTAGATCCCCAATTCCCAATTTTAAGAATCTTCAAATATGATGATTTCGATTTCGATTTCGATTTGGAATGTATTTTGATGATTTTGATTTGGAATGTATTTCTATGATTTTGATTTGCATGAGGAATGTATTTTGATTTGGATGAGGAATGTATTTCGATTTGGATGAGGAATGTATTTTGGCTTTAGGGTTACATCCATTTCGAAGCTTGAGATTGTTGTTAATGGAGGAGAATGCGGCTAGGGTTAGGGGCATAGGAAAAGTTAAAAATAGTTTTCAATAATAAGTAAGCTTCTTTATTCGTCACCAACCGTTACTTTAGCATAATGAAGAAGAAGCATAATCGTTACTTTATCTCCTCTTCAGCATCACATTTGAATTACTTATATCTGATTGAGTTTAGGCTAGGATGCTTAAAGTTTTGACTTTGTTGTGTTGTTGTAGTAAAACAAAAGAACCAGTGAAGGTTCTGAAGAAACGGTTGGGAAGTAAAAATTCTGAAGTGCAAATTCTTGCTCTTTATGTAAGTGCTATTTTAACTTATTCATTTGAAGGAGGTGGCGGAGAAATCATTTGCAGAGGGAAGTGAAGAAGGAGGTGGAGATGGTTTGGCGGGAAGGAAGGGAAATGGAGGTGAACCAGAAGGGACTAAGGCCGGAGGAGATGGTGGAGATTCAGCTGGAGGAGATGGTGGAGATTCAGCTGGAAGAGATGGTGGGGATTCCACCAGAAAAAGTGGTGAAGATTCTATCAGATGCGGCGGTGGGAGGTAAGACAGTCGGTAGTGGAGGAGAGGTTAGTGGCTTGGGAAGAGGAGTTAAAGGAGGAATTGGAGGTGATGACGTAACAGGCGGAGAGCCCAGCCGGAGCCAGGTTTGGTTTCACGATTTGGGGGAGGGTACCATTTTGCTATTTGGGATTAGGGTTAGGAACTAGGGGAATTTATTTCGGGTGTGGATTCGGGTTGTATATCAGGAGTGGGTATGGGTTAATTGGGTGATTATGGTTTAATTTGGATTATAGTTTGGTTTAACATTGTTCACGAAACAATAAACCGATTAAAACCGATTTCATGTGTTAATCCATTTTAAAATTTCAATTTAGGGAAAAAACTGTTTCGAACTTACGGTTTTTAGGAATATTAGTTTTCAACTATTTTCTGAGGGCTACTAAGCTTGAGTCTTTATATCTAGGTACATCTGGTGCTATACGATAATTTTGAAAGAGAAATAGATCGTCAGCTACAAAACAAACAAACAAGTTTCTGGAACCTAAATAACTATAAAATCTCCAAAAAAACATGATTAAATAGAAAAAATAAAATTTATCACATTATGGTTTCTTCTAAATATATATTCCACCATACACCTTATATTTTTATGATCATTTTGTTAGACTCATCCATTTTAATAACTTAATGCACAGAAAAGAAGTTTCAAAAAAATATTAATACACGAAGTTATAAGAACCATAATTTAGTTGATTTACAAACAACTATAAAACTAAACACAATATTTTTTTAGATAGAACTAAACACAATTGAAAATATCCAAAAAAATTGAACTATTTACAAAATCGGTATTACGAAAACATATGTATTACTAAAAGTTATTTGGCGACTCCCAAAAAAAGAAATGATGGTGTCCAAAAATAGAAATGGTGACGCTTATGTAAAGAAAATAAAATTTTTTAAAAAGAAAAATAAGTAGGGTTTATTTTTTGTTTTTCTCGTCTTTCTCCTGTTATCTTCTCTTCCGTTACCAATTTTGACTGTCATCCACCATTCGACTCCCATCCACCATTCGACTCCCATCCACCATTCGACTCCCATCCACCATTCGACTCCCATCCACCATTCGACATTCCCATCCACCTTGGCTTTACTAACATAATATGAGTTGTTTTTATTGAAGAGAATTTTACTAAATATTACGAGTTTAATTCCACATCACAAACCTTGGTTTTACTTGGTTTTTCCTAGTAGTACAAGTTTTATTAATTTAAATACGAAGTGAAAATCATAGTTCTACCAAATAATACAAGGTTTACGAATTTAAATTCAGAAACCAATTAACACAATTATATCCAATAATACCAGTTTTACTGCTAAACTAATTCAAATACGATTTCAATCATCATTCTTTTTTCGTGTTGACCACCTTGTGAATGGAGTCTTCACAATTTCAGAAGGATTTTTCCTCTTCCTACCAAATTTTGCTATAGAGGACGAGATTTTGCTCAGTTTGGCTCTCGGCTAAAGGCTCTTTCTCGGATTTGGGTTGGGTTTGGCTTGAGGCTCTTTCTCGGGTTTGGGTTGGGGTTCCACTAGAGGCTATTTCTCGGGTTTGATTTGGGGTTCGGCTAGAGGCTCTTTCTCGAGTTTTGGTTGGAGTTTAGCTAGAGGCTCCATTCAGTTTGTGGCTCGACTATATGCTCTTTCTCAGGTACGATTTAGGGTTCAATTGCGGGTTGAACTTCTGGCTCGGTTGGTTGTCTTTCATCATTCTTCCCCTGTAATCAATAACAGTTCTACTAAATATTATAGTAGTATTACTTTTTGGACTTGCCATGCATAAGAACAACTTTACGATTTTTGGATCAGCGCCTTGATCTTCCTCCTACAATGGACTTTTCTCCCCGCTTTTAGCACTTCCTTCCTCCAAATTACCTACTTTATCCTTGTCCTTCGACCCCTACAATCCAAATAAAGTTACAAAAAGTGTTATTAAGTATTACCAAGTATTACTTTCTCCTCGAATCTGCATAAGAGAAACAACTATATCATTTCCTTATCAATGGCTCGATCTTCCTTCTATAGGATTTTTCTCCACGATTTATCACTTTTTTCCTCCAAAGTACCTTTGTCATCCTTGTCTTGCAAACCCTACAGTACAAAATGCAGTAATAGTAAGTGTTACTAAGTGTTACCGAATGTTAAATAGTTAAAAGTACCTACTATTATTGTTTTGTGTTCTCTAATTCCAACGTAATCCATATCATACAGCCTCCTCGCATCTAATTGCTCTTTCACGTATTTTTCCATGAATACGATTCTTGTGTTCAGTCCATCAAAATTGTCTTCCAACTTTTCACTCACTGTTTTGTCCTCATGCTCTGTATGAGCTCTACCAATCCAGCAAGGGGCGCATTCTCCATACAAATGTTACTAGGTATTACCAAGTATTAATTTCTTATAGAATCTGCATAAGAGAAATAACTATATTATTTTCGTATCAACGACTCGTTCTTCATCCTAAAATGGACTTGTTAACTCATCTCCAATGAGATTATGCCATATCATCTGTTTTAATCTTCCCGCATAGAACTCAAATGCATTGTACAAATCTTGTACTAACAATCTCCTCCTTTTTCATTGAGTTTTATCACTCATGCTCACAATCTATATACCTAGAGAAACATCACTTCAAACTCTCCCTTAATCAAGTACTTTCACTCTTCAATCTCCCCTTGTTTGAGTGATGATACTCAATGAAAAACTTCAAATCAATCTAACAGACATCTTGCTCCATGTCGTTTAATCCAATGACTTTTCCATCGACATGAATCTCTTATGTGTATTGGACACTCATACATAGTGTTTTCAGCTGAGTGATTTTGATAAACTAGAAATCGTCTAGTTTCCTATGTGGTAGGTTCGTGATCAAGTGATTCATCACTCTCAATGGGTAATTCGTGATTATGTTTGTGTAATATACTCAAGTTGCACACAAGTTCACTATCTAACCCAACTTGTGGCTTAGAGTACATAACCCGTTTGTCAATCCATACCATATGATATCTTCTAGGTTCTGGATAGCATTTATTTTGTGTCCGAGCAGATCTGATACAGTTGAAGAGAGCTTTACAATTTTGTCTAATGTGCCCTATCTTCCCACAGTGATAGCATCGATTGTATTTGTTTATTGTGTAGCTACTCTCTGGATCAGTTGTTACAACTATATTTGACGCCTTGTTTGCAGATTGTTTTTCATGTTCAATCTTTTGTCTCTGAGCATTATCACTTTCAACAAAAAAATTTCAGATTCTTGTACTCACCCTTTGTTCCAACAACAACACCACTTCATATTCTGTGTAACCTAAACCCCAATTTTTTTTTGCAGGTCTTCCCATAGCCAGAATGTAATCGAAAGACTCAGAGCTTTTGTTCATCATTCAAATCTTCTTATAATTCTCTCTCAAGTCATGTTCCAATGCTCTACTCTTTTCTCTTTCACGAATCAACAATTCATTCATCCCGTTTAATTGTATCTTCATACTTTGAATTCTTTGTAGTTCAGACTGTTCATCTTGCAAAACTTTTACTATTTGTACATCCTCTGCTTCATGACCGTTCTTTTTGTTACTGCTTTCTAGTTCAAGAATGTTAACCTTTGCTTCCAGCATCGCTTTATCCTTAAGCAACTCTTGATCACTTTCAGAATCACTATTTGATGCAACAATATTTTTGTGTGTTACTTCATGAAAAGCCACCAGATTTATACCTATGTCTCTTTCTGACTCTATATCATTATTACTGAAAGCCATCTTCTTCTTCTTTTCTTGCGTCTTTGCACAATTTTCTTTTGTGTGACCATAATTGTTACACTGATTACACTTGATTTTTCTTCTTATGAATGACGGAAAAACTGATTTAACATGTCCAATACCATGACATTTATAACACTCAACTTCATACCCTTTATGAAATTCTTCCTTTCTTTATAGCCTCTTTGTGAATGTGTGACACAAACGATCCACATTTTCTTCAAGATTTCGAAACACTGAATGCTTAATGTCTTCAAGTTTTTGATAATGGTGTTTATTCTCATCAACTATAAACACATTATCTTCTACAAATTTGGGATCCTTAGATTCCATTTCAATCTCCTCAGCTTGCAATATCCCTACTATCTCCTCAAACTTGAGTTCATCAATGTTCATTGTCATTTTTATAACAACTTTCAATGCAACAAACTTAGCTGGTAAACAAAGCAAAAGTTTCTTAACAATTTTGTGTATTTATATTGTTTACCCAACACTTGCGCTTCAATTGCAATAGATCTGAGATCGACACAAAAATCTACTATTTTCTCATTATCGCTCATTTGAATGTTTTTAAACTTAGATGCCAAAAAATCCAGCCTTGTCCTTCTAACATTCGTCATACCTTCAAACATATTTTGTACTATATTCCATGTCTTTTTAGCTGATTCACACACTTGTATCATCTCAAATTGTTTTCTACGCATATATTTAAAATATCATTAAATGCAATTAAATTAAGTTTTGATGCCTTTTTTTGTTTTTGTCCATTTTTTTCTGAGTTTGACTACTTTATCTCCATCTTTGGATATAAAATATTGTTCTTTCCAACCACACTCAACAACCATCCAAGCGTCATCATCAATTTCACATATATTAGCTTTCATCTTCACTTTCCAGTATTCATAATTTGCAGCATCTAACAAGTTACGATTCTGAATACCGAGTAGTTGTGCAGGTGTCACCATATTATGTTTTCAGGATTTCACCTGTGTTCCAAGAATAGTTCTTCGGTGTCCCGCTTTGATACCAATTGTAAAGACAAGAATATAGAGAAACTTTTAAACACACATCAACTTGTGCAATCAATTTTATTGCGTATTAGGAATTGTTTAAACAAAGTTCTTACAACTTGTTTAATCAGAATTACATGACATCACACACTGACTCATCATTAACAAATTCCTATCTATCCGTTCTCACTCACAACAACAGTTGTGTACTATCTTTTTTCACTAACCCGATTTGTGTGCAACCGACAATATGGTATGTTTCTTCTTTTCAAAAAAGCGACAACCCTAGCAGCTACCTCATACACATATTTATATGTGTGTGTATCTCTAGGATTTCTGTCTTAGGGCTGAATATTACACAATATTCACCACAACTTACCTGGCTTCTTCGGACCTCTTTCCTTACACAAGCTTTGTTAACTCATCTCCAATAAGATTATGGCACATAATCCATTTTAATCTTCCCGCATAGAACTCAAATGCATTGTACAAACCTTGTGATAAGATGTTCCTCGTGCAATAATCAAACGAGCATTTGGTGTCATCATAATCAGATCTCACATACCTCTCATTCTTGATCTCGATAATCATAACTATGATGCTTGGCGTGAGCTGTTTTTACTCCCATTGTTTAATGTTTGACGTTCTAGGACATCTCCGATGAGATGCTTCTTCTCACATGTACTAACAATGCATCCTAAAACAAACGTGATGGGCTTGTTAAGCTATGGATTTACAGAACGCTTGCTCCTCCACTGTTTTGATCCTCTTTTAATTTTTTAACCGGTGGCTCTTCCCATGATCTATTGCTCCATATCAAGAATCAATACGTAACAACAAAGAGGCTCGAGCTATTCAGTTCGATAAGGAGCATCGTACAACTTAGAGGCCATAGGAAAATTCAGGAGTATTGTTAAAAAATCAAATATCTCTCTTACTTTCTCACTAACGTTGATGCTCTAGAGTTAACGAAAGGACATTGGTCATATATCTTCTCAACCGTCTCAAGGATATTTGATAACATCAACGTTATCAAACACAAAGACCCATTTCCCAGCTTTGAGACTGCAAAATCAATGCTGGAGACACCGATCCACTGCAACGCATACTGACCACTCTTCATCTTCAATGACTCTTACTGTTTCTGCACCACCGTCGATGAATTGCAATCTCCTCCATTGTATCAGCAGCGCAGATTCAACAATAACAGAGCCAATTTTCGCAACAATAGTCGCTTGAGAGGAGGAAGGAACAACAATCAATTCAATAATACCTTTTTATAATGGACTCCTCCTGTTTGGCAATGCACGTATACCACTTGGCTCAATCAGTTTGGAAATTGGGTTTCTTACCAAAATAAATACCGACGTCCATATGCATATCCTTTGTTGCAACGAACAACACAACAATCCCAACTAATGGAAATTTAACCAGATGCTCAATTTGCTCAAGCATATATGACATAAACTCTACTTTCTCCCAATGGTGCAGACTGGTACATGGACTCAAATGCTTCTGCTCCTCTTTTCGCCACGGCTGGTAATCTCAACTCTAATCTTAAGCATAATATCTCACACTCGGTTATCGTCGGTAATTGTTCCAATATTCCAGTTACTTGTGTTGGTTCTTCTACCTTTCATACTCCTACTAGACTCTCTCCCTTAAAAATATTTTTGTTGCTCCTCAAATTTTCAAAAACTTAATATATGTTCGCAAATTCACAATAGATAATTGGTGCACCATTGAATTTGATACTTTTAGTTTTTCTGTCAAAGACCTTCCAACTCGGAATTTTTTTTTGATCCGATGTGATAGTTCCAGTGACCTTTCAACTGGAATTTTTTTTATCCGATAGTGACCTTTACTCTTTTCCACCTTCCCTAAATAAAATCTCATTGGACTCTACTGCTCTTTCTGCTTCATCTCCGACACTTAGGCCCAAACGTCTTGGACACACCAATAATTCATATGCTTTTTTCTATTTTATCTTCCAATTCGGCCTTATGTAATAAAGTTCAGTTTCCAAATTCTTGTCAACCTTGTTATTTGGGACAGCAAATAAAGTTGCAATTTCATCCTTCCAAAACTCATGTTACTAAACCTTTTGAAATTATGCATTCTGATGTTTGTTCTTCCCATATTTCAAGCATAAGTGGAATTCGATACTATGTCTTATTCCTCGACGATTTTACTTCATAAAGATGAATTTTCTCTAAATTTTTTCACTTCACAGCTTTCATTAAAACTCAGGTCCATGTCCAAATTCAATTATTTCAATGCGATAATGGTGGAAAATATAATACCCTTTAATTTCAAGAAGTTTTCGATATGAATGGCATAAAAGTCAGATTTTCTTGTCCTCACACTTCTAAAAAAAATGGGAAACCTGAGAGAATATAACAACAATAAACAGTGCTATTCGAGCTCTTCTCTTGCAAGCTCATCTATCGCCAACCTAAAGGCTCTTCATGGCGTTGTTCATCTCTGTTGAGTTTTAGAAGTTCACTTTAGAATGTTCTTTAGTTGAGTTTGTGTTTGTAAACGTAAAAGAAAATGAACACAAGCCAATTTACGAGTTCGACTTAACCAATGTGGCTAAGTCTACGTCTCGCCGGAAAAGTGTTTCCGGAATCCACTAGAAAACTGTTTCTTACAAGTGAGAATAACTTAGACAAACTCGTCTTCTATCTCTCTCACTTCCTCTCTCAAAACGTACTGTAAAATAACAGAAAACAGAGCCTTATAGAGCTCAAGAGTTTGCACGCTTTGCCTCTCTCTTTTGCCCTCGGGAATCATCCTCTGAACCCTTTGTTGTGCTGCTATCCGCTTGGCCGAAAGTCGTCTTGCCGTCTTGGAAGAAGCACCAACAGTGTAGGAACTGAATACATCCCGAGAGCATGATAAAATGTTGCAGAAACAGGGTGTCCTGCGAACATTTTATTCTGCTCATTAATAGAACCCTCCCTCTGACTTGGAGGTTTTCTATCTTCTGTTTTCTTTTTACAACTCTGAGAGTCTCTATTTCATTCAGTGTCTTTCACCAACTTTATCAACCTGTGAAAAACCCGTTGAGATTATGAAGACAACTCCAACAAACTCCACCTTGACTGAATAATCCTGAGATTCTTACTTGTTTTCTAGCTTACTTGATTCCCCCTTTCCGGTACCCTGAAGTTTCTCATTCTGAAACTAGACTAAGCAAGTTTAGAGCCTCCTTAAACTTGCTAACTGGAACTGTTTTTGTTAAAATGTCAGCTGGATTATGAGCTGTACCAATTTTAACCATTGCAACTCTTCTTTCTGCTATCAATTCTCTGATGAAGTGCATTCTCACGTCGATGTGCTTGGTTCTTTCGTGATGGACTGAGTTCTTAGCAAGAGCAATAGCACTCTGAGAGTCGCTATAAATCTCCTGCACTTCTTGTTTTCTGCCCAATTCTGCATTCAAACCGTTTAACCAAATGCTCTCCTTGATAGCTTCTGTCATGGCCATGTATTCAGCCTCTGTAGTAGACAGGGCTACAACCTTTTGGAGTCCTGATTTCCAACTGATTGCAGTTCCTCCTGTAGTGAACACATAGCCAGTGATAGATCTCCTTTTATCCCTATCTGAAGCATAATCCGAGTCACAGTATCCTCTTATCTCAAACTTCTCTTGCTTCCTGAAACACAGCCTCATATCCTTTGTGTGTTTTATGTACCTCAGTACCCACTTGACTGCTTGCCAATGCTCCTTGATTGGCTTTCCCATGAACCTACTTATCATTCCAACAGGGTATGCTAAGTCTACTCTTGTACCAAGCATAGAATACATGATAGAACCTACTGCATTTGCATATGGAATAGTCTTCATGTATTCTGCTTGAAGTTCCAGTTCATTTTCTGTTGCTGATTTCAGTTTGAAATGTACTCCAATGGGTGTTGACACTCCTTTTGATTCCTCCATACTGAATGTTTTAAGCACTTTCCTTAGATAATCCTTCTGAGACAGCTCTAACACTCCAGAGTTCCTATCTCTGCTGATTTCCATACCTAAGATTCTCCTTGCTTCACCCATATCCTTCATTTCAAATTCTGATTTCAGAAGGTTCTTTAACACTCGTATCCTTCCACTGTCCTTACAAGCTATAAGTATGTCATCCACATACAAGAGCAAGTAGATGTATGATGATTCATTTAGTCTTTGAAAATAGATGCAGGGGTCATACCTGCTTCTACTGTAACCGATTCTGAGCATGAATGAGTCGAACTTCTGGTTCCATTGCCTTGGGGATTGTTTCAATCCATAGAGTGATTTTCTGAGAAGATAAACATAGCTTGATCCTAGCTCAGTTTCATAACCTTCAGGCTGCTCCATTAGAATGTTTTCTTCTAAATTTCCATGAAGAAAAGCCGTTTTAACATCCATCTGATGCAACTCCATGTCATCTTCAACTACATATGCTAGAATAAGTCTGATTGAAACATGTTTGACTACTGGAGAGAATATCTCTTGGTAGTCAATCCCCTCTCTCTGTGAATACCCTTTTGCAACTAACCTTGCCTTGAATCTAGGCTCACTGTGCTCTTCTGTTCCTTGCTTCCTCTTGTAGACCCACTTACAACCAATTACTTTCTGATTTTCAGGCCTTTTTATGAGCTCAAATGTGTGGTTCTTAATTTGAGATTGCATTTCTTCATCCATTGCAGTCTTCCATCTTTCCCAGTATTTATCTAACTTAGCCTCTTGATAACAACTTGGTTCTGGATACCCTCCATCTTCTGTTGCTAGAAGAGCAAAGCCCACTGAATTTGAATCATGATATTTCAGTGGTGGTTTTATTGTTCTTCTAGTCCTATCTCTAGCAAGTAGATAACTGCTCAGATGATCTGAATGATCTGCTTCCTCATCTGATTCTGTCAACTCATCATTTTCAGATTCTGATCTTTCTTTACTGGGGCTTCTATCTTGCTGTTTTTCGGAGTCTGCAGGCAGATTGACTGTCTCACTCTGAATCAGGTCACTTTCATTTCCAACTATATCAAGCATTGTGACATCTTTCTCAATTTCAGATTCTGAGACTTCTTCCAACTGCTTGTACATCATTTCTTCCTGGAATATGGCATCTCTGCTAATTACGCATTTCCTTTCTTGAATTAGCCAGAATTTGTGCCCTTTTACTCCTGGTGGGTACCCTATGAAGATAGCTTTCTTGGCTCTTGGATTAAGTTTTCCTTGATCACAGTGCACATAAGCTACTGAACCAAATACCTTTAAATTCTCATACTTGGGTTTGGTTCCCAACCAAATTTCTTCTGGAACTTCATAGCCTATTGCAGAAGAAGGTGTGTGATTCATTTGGTAGGTTGCAGTACTTGCTGCTTCTGCCCAGAACGACTTTGGTAGTCCAGATTCAACCAAAATACTTCTCACTTTCTCCATGACTGTTCTGTTCAGCCTCTCTACAACTCCATTCTGTTGTGGAGTATATGAACACGTTTTGTGCCTCACAACTCCTTCTTGTTTACAGAAGTCTTCAAACTCCCTATTGCAATACTCTAACCCATTATCTGTCCTGAGTATTTTTACCTTTCTACCTTCCTGATTTTCAACCATTCTTTTCCACTCAATAAACTTCTCAAAAGCTTCATCTTTCCTTTTCAGAAAATAGATCCATGTTCTTCTTGAGAAGTCATCAATGAAAGATATAAAATACTAACACTTACCGAGAGACAATGGGACATTAGGTGATCCCCAGAGATCAGAGTGGACGTAGTCCA
This sequence comes from Pugionium cornutum, assembly GCA_018901935.1. NCBI lineage: Eukaryota > Viridiplantae > Streptophyta > Magnoliopsida > Brassicales > Brassicaceae > Pugionium > Pugionium cornutum. The sequence goes on along the minus strand of CM032157.1, from coordinate 33,467,922 downwards.
GTTTTCCTTTGGTAGAGAGTTTAGATTGCCCAAAAGACACACGGTGTGCTTTCCCATAGACACAACTTTCGCAGAATTCCAGATTAGAGACTTTATTCTTGTCAAGGTATCCTTTCTTAACCAAGGCCTGCATCCCCTTCTGTCCTACATGTCCTAACCTTCTATGCCACAGTCTAGTCTCATCCACAGACTTGTCTACTGCATTAGATTCTCCTGTGATAACTGTCCCTTCTAAAACGTACAAAGTGTTGATCTTTTGACCTTTTAGAAGAGTTATACAGCCTCTATTTACTCTTAGAGTTTCGTTTCTTGACTGAAACCAACATCCTAAGTCTTCTAGAGTACCCAGTGAAATGAGATTTTTAGACATAGAAGGTACATACCTGACATTTGTTAGAAGCACAGTAGTTCCATCTGCATTTTTGATTCTGATGCTTCCTACACCTTTCACTTCTGAGAACGTATCATTTGCCATCCTCACCTCTCCAGTGTTAGCTTCATCCAGTTTAAGAAACCAATCTCTCCTTGGTGTCATATGGAATGAGCAACCAGTGTCCATAACCCAAGCTTCCTGAAAATCTTCTGAGACAGAAAACAAAGCCTCTGAAACCATTAAGGCAGCCACATCATTTACTTGATTCATGACATTTGAGGATTCCCCCCTTTCTGAAGAGAAATCCCTCTTGTTTCTCTCTTTCCAGACTTGACACTGCTTCTTGTAGTGTCCTTCTTTCCTACAGATCCAGCATTCTCTTTTTGTCTTGTCCTTTGACTTAGACCTGTTTCTTGCCTTGGTGTTTTCAGTGGACTTGCTTTTCTTTTCTGTTCTTCCTCTGTTGTCTTTTACAAACAGACTCTCAGCTACGTTTTTGTTTCTTTTGGAGCTTTGACCAATATCCAGTTGCTTTGAATATATAGCTCCAATAACATCATCTAAGGTCAAAGAATCCTTACTGTATTTCAGAGTATCCTTCAGATGATCAAATGAGTTTGGTAAAGACATTAGGAGTATAATGGCCTGATCCTCGTCTGGTATTGAGACCTTTACATGCTCCAGATCTGCTATCAACTTTAGCAACTCATCTGTGCCCTCTTCTATCGAAACAAAATCCGGTATCTTGAAACTATAAAGCTTTTGTTTCAAGTAGATTCTATTTGGAAGGGCTTGAGACATGTATAACTGGTCTAAGAGTCTCAGCATACCAGCTGCAGTCTTCTCCTTAATAATCTTTCTCAGAACATGATCCCCAACACTTAGAATGATGGTGGATCTTGCCTTTCTTCTTTTTTCTTCCAGCTGCAACGACCTCACAGCATCCTCCTTTTCCTTTTCTGGACTTGGAGTAGTGGATTCTTCTCCTTCTATTACGCTTCCAGCTCTGGCTAGCTTCTCAACTTCCTTTGTTTCTTCTATTCCTTCCAGGAGACCCAAAATTTCTAAGTGTGCTAATGTTTTTTCTTTCCACAGCATGTAGTCCCCCTTACCGTCAAACTCCTCAAGCTCTACTCGCCCTGAAGTCATTTTCCCTCAGTGAAACTTGTCCTCACCTTTTAACCAGATGGCTCTGATACCAAATGTTGAGTTTTAGAAGTTCACTTTAGAATGTTCTTTAGTTGAGTTTGTGTTTGTAAACGTAAAACAAAATGAACACAAGCCAATTTACGAGTTCGACTTAACCAATGTGGCTAAGTCTACGTCTCGCCGGAAAAGTGTTTCCGGAATCCACTAGAAAACTGTTTCTTACAAGTGAGAATAACTTAGACAAACTCGTCTTCTATCTCTCTCACTTCCTCTCTCAAAACGTACTGTAAAATAACAGAAAACAGAGCCTTATAGAGCTCAAGAGTTTGCACGCTTTGCCTCTCTCTTTTGCCCTCGGGAATCATCCTCTGAACCCTTTGTTGTGCTGCTATCCGCTTGGCCGAAAGTCATCTTGCCGTCTTGGAAGAAGCACCAACAGTGTAGGAACTGAATACATCCCGAGAGCATGATAAAATGTTACAGAAACAGGGTGTCCTGCGAACATTTTATTCTGCTCATTAATAGAACCCTCCCTCTGACTTGGAGGTTTTCTATCTTCTGTTTTCTTTTTACAACTCTGAGAGTCTCTATTTCATTCAGTGTCTTTCACCAACTTTATCAACCTGTGAAAAACCCGTTGAGATTATGAAGACAACTCCAACAATCTCTTGAACATTTTCCCCTATTCCACTATTCAAAACCAAATATCCTTCAGTCTTCTATTCCACAAAAGACCCACCAATGGTCATTTTCGAGTTTTTGGATGCTTGTGTTTTCCAAACTTAAACCACTCGAATCTGCATAAGCTTTCTCCACAAATAACTCTTTGTCTGTTTCTTCGCTATCCTTCAAATTATAAAGGATATTGGTGTCTTGATCTTAAAACCAAAAAATATTAATTTCTCATCATGTTTATTTTGATGATATAAATTTCCAACAACTGAAACCAAAAAAAAAATCCAACCACCTCTGACCTCTTAGCTGTCGATGATCCTTCTCCTCCATTTCTTCATATTTTCAATCGCTTTGTATACACCAACGCTGTCTCCTCCTCTTACCTCTATTTCACATGTGCCATCTGTTATGCAATAGCCTCAACTTGCACCAACTGAAACTTGTCATTCTATGATAACCCGTTCTAAATCTGACATCAAAAATACAAACACAAATTCTCTCTCTTCTCTCCACAACCAAATCGCCTATGCGAAAAGGACACAACCAAGCTTTATCTCATCCTAATTGGAACCTATTGATGACTGATGAATATGATGCTATGCTTAAAACTAAGACCTGTACATTAGTGCGTCTACCTCCTAAGGTCAATATTGTGCAGTTTATGTGGCTATTCAAAAACAATATGATGCAATGGGGTTCTAACTCGACACATGGTGGATTGATAGCTAATAACAAATCACAAGAACATGGAGTGGATTTTACTAAAATATTTAGTCCAGTCGTTAAGCCGGCAACCATTCAAACTGTCCTTAATACTATTGTTGCATGTGTTAAGCTAGCCCATTCATCAGTTGGATGTCAAAAATGCGTTTTTATATGGAGATCTTGAGGAAACAGTTTTTATGGACCTGATAAGAAAAGAGTTGAAAGAATAGGAACTAAAGACACTGAACTTTTAAAGAAACAAACTTGATATTCATAAGAATAGAGAAAAAAAAAACAGAGACTACTTCTTTGTTCTACGAAACAACAACTTCTTATAGGATTAGTTTAAACTATCATAACTCAACACGTGGCTTTGTTGTCTTCATCTGGCGTGGAGAGATAGCTGTATTTGTTGGAGAGGACAACATGGGATCCGATTTGTGAAGCTCTTTGGACCACCTGTACTTGGCACAGATTCTGCAGGTTCTCCAGGTTCTGCAGTTCTGCATTATGTTGCTGTTTCAGCGACTTCTCCGAAGCTCGGTTGCTGGGCCTTTCAGCTTTGACGTTGGTGCATTCTGTGGGCTTCGAAGACTTCTTTAATGGTTGCTTAATATCTGAACTCAAGCCCAACTTCTTTAGCCTTGAATGTTTGTGTTCTGCTTGCGCTTTTTGCTCCAGAACAAAATTTGTTGTTGTTGGTTGTTATGGTTGCTTATACCCCCTCTCAAACTTGCAGTAGGTGGTGAACCTACGAAAAGTTTGTCCCGAAGATAAAGGAAGGATGACTTTGGCAAAGATTTGGTGAAGATGTCTGAAATTTGTTGATGTGCTGGAATATGCCTTGTTTCAATAAATCTGAGTGCTACTCTCTCTCTGATGTAGTGACTGTCAACATCAAAGTGTTTCGATTTGGCATGGAAAGATGGATTAGCAGTAAGGTACACAGCAGAAAAGTTATCACAATGTAATATGGCTGGTCCGACTTGTGCAATCTCCAAATCTTTAAGAAGAGTAGCTAACCATGTAATTTCTGTAGCAGTTTGTGCCAAGGCACAATATTCTGCCTCAGTGGATGATCGTGAGACTGTAGGCTGTCATTTGGCACACTATGAGATGAGGTTTGAACCAAGATAAGTACAAAAACCAGTTGTTGATCTTCTTGTAGATTTACAGCCAGCCCAATCACTGTCTGAGTAATCCGAGACTCGAAGATTGTTGTCTTGTGTAATGTGTAATCCCAAATCTGAAGTGCCTTTGAGATATTGCAGAATTCTTTTCAGTAGAGTGAAGTATGTTTCAGTAGGAGAGTGCATCCTTTGGCATATTAGATTGACTGCAAATTTTATTTCAGGCCTGGTGAGAGTCAAATGCTACAACTTTCCTGCCAAACTACGAAAGTACTTTGGATCTGAAAATAGGTTGTCTTCAGCTGTTGCAGGGAGTTGCAGAGGCAAAGGAGTTATCATAGAGTTTCAGGACGACATTCTTGCATTATTGAGAATACTGTCCAAGTATTTTGATTGATTGAGGAAGATACCTGAATTGTGAAACACCACTTGAATGCCAAGAAAATAGTGAAGACACCCTAGATCCTTCATGGAGAATGTCTGACTTAGAGCTGCAGTGAGTTGTTGAAGAAGCTTCACATTGTTTCCAGTAAGTATTATGTCATCAACATAAAGTAACAGGACTAAGGTGTCTTTTTGGTGATGATAAACAAAGAGTGAAGGATCAGTCTTGCTGCAATAAAAACCAAACTCCAAAAGAAAAGAACTGAACTTGTTGAACCAAGCTTTAGGAGCTTGCTTCAGTCCATATATAGCTTTATTGAGCTTGCACACATGATTGGGATATTGAGGATCTTGGAAACCAGAAGGTTGCACCATGTAAATGTCTTCTTGCAACTCACCATGAAGGAAAGCACTCTTCACATCAAGTTGATTCACTGGCCAATTTTTTGCTCCAGCAATACTCAAAACAACTCTAATTATAGCAGACCTTACTACATGTCTAAATGTTTCAATATAGTCGATTCCTTCCTCCTGATCAAATCCTTTGGCAACTAGACGTGCTTTGTATTTGTCTAGAGAACCATCTGCATTTAATTTTAGAAGAAAAACTCACTTACAGCCCAAGAGATTGATCATAGGTGAAAAAGGGACCAACTGCCAAGTTTTGTTCTGAAATTGCACCTGCATTTCTTCTTCCATGGCCTTAGTCCAATTAGGATCCTTCAGAGCTGAAGCTACTGTCTTGGGTTCTGAAGGAGTGCTCACTTTGGCGAACATTAGGTACTTTGGATTGGGTTTTCTGATCCCCACTATGGCCCTTGTGATCATTGGATGCTGACACTGTCTCAGGAATGACTTTAGATTTTGCAAAGGTATGCATATCTAACTCATTTTCATAGTTTAGAGGAGAGTGATCAGAACTTACTTCTGGTTGAACAGAGGCTTGAGCTGATAGTGGAGAGTCTGAATGATTCTGAAGAGATGACATCATGGGAACATGCAGAGACTCAGGCTGCTCAACATCTTGAGGTATTTTGTTGGCAGCAAACTGCCATGCCTTAAGCAAAGCACTGTCATAGGATGGCACAAGATGTTTGTACTTTGCAGTGTAGGGAAACTCATACTCATCAAATATAGCATGTCTCATGATGTACACTCTACCAGTAGGAGGATAAATGCATCTATATCCTTTGTGTATCGCACTGTAACAAAAAAAACATACTGCAGAGATCTAGGTTTGAGTTTGTGGACTGTATATGGCTTCAAGTAGGGATAGCAGGCACTACCAAAGACTCGAAGAGCTGAGTACTCAGGTGAATGTCCATAAAGAAGTTCAAATGGCGTCTTAAACTTGAGTTGTGAACTTGGTAGCAAATTGATTAAGTAGTTGGCTGTGAAGAAACTTTCAACCCAAAATTGTAGTGGCATGTGACTATGAAACAACATTGCACGACTTAACTCACAGAGATGTCTGTGTTTTCTTTCTGCCACACCATTTTGTTAGGGTGTGTGTGGGCAAGACATTTGATGTTTAATGCCACTATCATTTAGCATTTGTTTAAATTGTGTGTTTTTAAACTCTTCTCCTCCATCACTTTGGAAGACTTTGATCTTTCTGTCAAACTGTTTTTCAACATACTTTTGAAACACAATGAAGATACTAGCAAAATCAGACTTAATACGTAGAGGGTATAGCCAATTAAATCTTGAATAGTCATCGACAAACACAACATAATAGCGGAGGCCTTGAACAGAGGTGATTGGGGCAGGTCCCCATAAGTCATAGTGAACTTTAGACAAAGGTTCATGTGTAACAGACTCTGAAATAGAAAAAGGAAAACACATACTTTTACCCATCTGACAAGGCTTACAAATCGGGTTGAATATGCTCTTATTTATCGAGATTGCCTTGTTATTTGATAAGTGTTGAAGAACCGTAGAACTCACATGTCCAAAGCGATGATGCCACAGAAGATTGTCTGCATTTTATTGTCCTGCTGAATAAAATGCTTTGAGATCCTGATTCTTCAACACATACAGTCCTTTACGTCTTGTTCCCTTGGCTAGCACCTTCCGAGTTTTCAAATCCATTATGCACACCTTTTGAGCATCAAAGAAGACACCACAAGGATAATCTTCACATAGCTTAGCAACAGATAATAAAGGTTTCTATATAGAGGGACAAACCAAAACATTGTGAAGTGTTAAACTACCTGTAGCAACCTCTAGATTGGAATAGTGGGCAGATAATTGCCATCTGCAACCATTAAACCATCCATTCCTTTATATGGTGTGGACTCCTGCAGATGAGTTTGAGATAAGGTGACATGAACTTAGGCTCCTGAATCAGGGTACCAGTCACATCCTGAAGTGTTAGTGACTTGCAAAGCAGCTTGTTCCTGAGAGGTTTTTTCATTTTGATAGTTGTTGTTGAAGCGATTGTAGCATTTTACAACAATATGACCAACTCTACCACATATTTGACATATTGGTTTTTTACTGGTGTCTGTTGATTGTTGAGCCCAGTTTGGAGTAAATGCTTGCTGGTGAAAGCCACGACCTCAAGAGGAATAACCCCCTCTTCCTCTGTTGGCTCCAAATCGGTTTGAAAAAGAACCTCTACCACGGTAACTCACAACAGGCTCCATCATTTGCTTTTGTGCTTGATATGCCATGTGAGGCGTGACAATTGTTTGGTCTTCATATGTTTGAAGTTTGGCATCGAATCCTTCTACTTCAGAAACAACATCATTGAATGTTGGAGGAGGCAGTTTAGTAAGAGAACTTTGAATGACAGTGGAGATAGGATCATATTCCCTGCCTAGGCCATTTAGAAATCCAAATATCTTCATTGACTCATCTATAGGTTTCCCTATAGAACTTAATGAGTCATAGATTGTCTTGAAATCTCGATAGTATGCCAGAAACGTTTTGCCTTTTTTGTTGAGCAGTTGTAGATTACGCCGAAGAGCAAACTCTCGGGCAACCGAGTTCTTGTTGAAGTTTTCTGCTAGAGAAATCCATATTGACTGAGAGGTGGAAAGATTGTGGACATAGCCAAGAACTTCTTTTGAGAGAGTTCCAAATAGCTATGATCACACAAGTTGATCTGTGCAAAATCATGACTCAAACTAAGGGTTGTTGATGATAACTCCATCAATGGTGAGAGTGGGTTTTGGGGGAATAATAGCTCCATTGACGAAGCCTATCAATTTTTGGTGAAATAACAGAGACTCAAACAGAGTCTTCCAAAGTAAATAGTTGATGTCATTTAGTTTTAAAGTGACTGAACTTTGAACATGAATATTGTTTGGGAAAGGGTAAAGTTCGGCCATTGTTATACCTGTGAAAGTTTTACAAAGGCTCTGATACCATGATAAGAAAAGAGTTGAAAGAAGAGGAACTAAAGACACTGAACTTTTAAAGAAACAAACTTGATATTCATAAGAACAGAGAAAACGAAAAACAGAGACTACTTCTTTGTTCTACAAAACAACAGCTTCTTATAGGATTAGTTTAAACTATCATAACTGGACATGTGGCTTTGTTGTCTTCATCTGGCATGGAAAGACAGCTGTATTTGTTGGAGAGGACAACATGGGATCCGATTTCTGAAGCTCTTTGGACCACCTGTACTTGGCACATATGTACTTGGCACAGATTCTACAGGTTATGCAGGTTCTGCAGTTCTGCATTATGTTGCTATTTCAGCGACTTCTCCAGAGCTCGATTGCTGGGCTTTTCTACTTTGTCGTTGGTGCATTCTGTGGGCTTCGAAGACTTCTTCAATGGTTGCTTAATATCTGAACTCAATCCCAGCTTCTTCAGCCTTGAATGTTTGTGTTTTGCTTGCTCAGTTTTGCTGCATAACAAAATTTGTTGTTGTTGGTTGTTTTGGTTGCTTATAGGACCAACTGCCGGGATTTGTCAACAAAGTTTTCCTGAATCATATTTGGTGCATTCTGTGGGCTTCGAAGACTTCTTCAATGGTTGCTTAATATCTGAACTCAATCCCAGCTTCTTCAGCCTTGAATGTTTGTGTTTTGCTTGCTCAGTTTTGCTGCATAACAAAATTTGTTGTTGTTGGTTGTTTTGGTTGCTTATAGGACCAACTGCCGGGATTTGTCAACAAAGTTTTCCTGAATCATATTTGCAAACTTCAAAAAACGATTTACGGATAAAACAGGTCTCATGCGCTTAGAGTTCCATATTCACTAAATTTTTCACAAATTATTTTTTTTCACAAGCATACCAAATCTTCCTTGTTTATTTTCAGGAAGGACATGAGCTTGGGGTACATTTCATTGTATATAAATGATATTATTTTGATAGCTTCATCAACGACTCTTCGTCAAAACATAATAACTCAGCTCAAAAGATAATTTCCAATGAAATACATGGACAAACTTCATCACTTCCTACTTCCTAGGCGTTAAAGCGGAATTTAATGCCAAAGGTATTTTCTTAAGTCAGTCTCTTTATGCTCAAGAAATTTTTGAACGGACAAGTATGGCAGATTCTAAACCAAGTGCAACACATGCTGATTTGAAATCAAAACTCTCAGCTAAAATCGGTGATCCCGTACCTTATCCGACATCGTACTGCAATCTTGCAGGTGTCTTGTAGTATTTAACCTTTACTCTTTCAGATACTTTGTATTCTATCCATGAAATACCATGGCATATGCATGCTCCTCGTCTTCCCCACCTACAACGCTGAAAAGAATTATTAGATATCTAAAGGGAACTTTAACTCATGTAATACAACTTGTTCGAGGTGGAATTGATAGTCTCACAGCGTATTCGGATGCGGATTATGCAGGATGTCCGGATACACATCGTTCAACTTCTGCTTACTGCATATTCCTCGGTCCAAAATCTTTTCTCTTGGTCAGCAAAGCAACAACCGACAATTTCCAGGTCAAGCTTCGAAGCTGAATATAAAGTGTTGCAAACGCCGTTGCTGAGTTAAGTTGGCTGCGCAATCTTATGCTCGAGCTTCATTTTAACATCCCAAAAGCATCGCTTGTCTACTGTGTTAATATCATATGTGTTTACTTAGCTACCAATCCTTTTAAACATCAACGAACCAAGCATATAGAACTTGACATCCATTTTGTTCGTGCAAAGGTAGTGATTGGCGAAGTAAAGGTTCTACATGTAGCCTCTTCTGTTCAATACAGAGACGTTTTCACAAAAGGATTGCCAACGTCTCTTTTCAATGACTTTCAAAACATTTTTGCCGTCTCTGTTAGTGTGTTGATGACTTAGTTGAGAAACTATTACACAAATAGTTGAGACAACTACTACATCATGATGTGTTACATATATCGTGTCACAACCACAAAGACTTGATGTGAAAAGTGTTATGATATTGAGTTGGGCTTGAGCTCTACAACTCAGTCATCAAGGGAGAGATTGTTCGTGTTATGATGACTGATGTGTTGAGCTGTTGGAACAAATCATAACATATGATGATTCAGATGCTGAAAGATGAGATGGAGTGTGATATACCAGTCTTGATAAAACAGACACTGAGATAGTGTTTGATGTGGTGGTTGATGTGATGCTATCAAGCCAGAATGTAGATAAACCACAAAGTTGATCAAGACGAGATAGTGTTTGATGCGGTAGTTGATACGATGTTATCAAGACAGATGAGATAGAGTCTCTGATTGGATGCAACAGAGGATGCATCAGTTAGAAGAGATATCAGAAAAATCTCTCAAAGTGTAGAGTCTCTGATTGGATACAACAGAGGATGCATCAAGTAGAAGAGGTACCAGAGAAGTCTCTCAGAGTGTAGAATCTCTGGTTGGATTGAACAAAGGATGCATCAGATAGAAGAGGTATCAGAGAAGCCTTTCAGTGTATAAAGTCTTTAGTTGGATACAACAAAAGGTTGTATCAGACAAGGTGTTGAGATCTGATCAAACGGAATATCAGGAAGCAAGAATTTGATGTGACATTATTGTTGACACGGCAAAAGGTTTTGCAAAGCTGAAAAGAGTTTTTGAGATTTCAAATATCCAACATACTGAACATTGACTTGATGGCATAAGAGGATGCATCAGAGAACATAACAAGAAGCAAATACTTGATGTGGTGCAATTGCTGACGTGGCAAGTGGTTTGCTGAGCTGTTATGAGGTTGTAGGAGAATCATATATTCTCTACAATAGATTTGGCAAATAGATAAACTTGGAAAGCAAGTTGTATCTATTGAATAGGGAAAATCAAATATTCCATATTTAGATTTGGCAAGTAGATAAACTTGGAAAGCAAGTTGTATCTACCAAATCTCGTGGGAGCCCTATGTGCTAGGGTTAGAGAAGTGTTATAAATACCAAGGGGCTGTCTCATGAAGACCTACGGCTGCCGAGGGTATTGTTGAAAGGTGCAGACATGTGTCTGGCGTCGTCCTATCAGACAGACTAACAGGATGAGAAATCTGTCAGTGCTGTTGATGGTGTTTCTGTGGAATCTGCAGCCATTGAAGATGGTGTTGCACTAGTGCAACTGGGTGGTAGTCAGACATGCTGTGTCTGATACTGTTTCCACAAACAACGTAGAAAAGAATGGTAGACTTGTTTATGTTGTACCATATGCAATTGTAATTGCTTTCTTGTTCTAGTGGATTTATTTCTGGACTAGGTCCCGGGGATGTAGGTTGGAAAACCGAACCTCGTGAAAAATCTCTGTTTCTATTTTATTTTGTGCATCTGGTTATCGTTATCATTGCTCAAACATCGATATAGCTCAAATCTCAAACTTTCAGTCTCCAAACTCAACGATTCAACTGCGGGAGGGTGAAAGAATATAGGCATATTCAATTATTAGACATTTTGTAAATATTTTGTTTATATTCTTGTATTATCGCAACAACTGTGTAACAACTTAGGCTATTTAAGGCCTCGTATAATGATGAATCTCTGAAGGAGGATTAATCTACTTTCACTCTCTTTCTCTTTCTTATAATTTTAGTCGCCGCATGCATTCAAAGAAGTTTTGTAAACTTTATTTTCTTGCCAAAGTTTAGATTCTAACCACAGTAGTTGATATGTTGAGTTTTTGACACGTTCTAATCATTGTTTTGCAGGTATTTTAAGACTCTTTACAATCTTTTATAAGTGTTCTCAGGTCTATAGATGTCTGGTGTCATTGAATGCATCAATTTTTGAGAGAAGCGAGTACAAATGTGAAGTTTTTCATGAAGAAGGATATGGCTCGACCGAACCACATATGAATCGATCAATCCATGAAAGCCAAATTTCCAGAAACTTAAAGGATGACTGGACGAAGAGGATGAGTGGACGAAGAGGATGAGTGGACGAAGAGGATGAGTGGACGAAGAGGATGAGTGGACGAAGATGATTGAGTCATTCATGCAATTTTCAAAAAGCTATGAGCTTCTTTAGATCAACAAAGATCAAGGATCGATCGATTTTGACATGCATTGATCGATCTGAGCATAGACTTATCGATATGGGCATGAACTGATCGATCTGTGCGAGTATATTCAAAAAAAAAAATTTAATTTTTTCTCATTTCGATTTGGAATCAATCTTATATGATCCAAACCTATAAATGTTTTATTTTATCCACTTGTTTATGCTATGTTTTATTTTCTTTCAGAGTTAGGCTTTTCAGTTTTATAACTTTGGAGGAATAAATATGTGAATCTTTTAAGATAACTATTAACCTAATTTATTAGATTTTTTTATTTATTTATGTGTTTTCTTCTACATTTTTTTGTTTTATTGTTCAATTATGTCAAACTAGATTTATAGTTAAGTTTTAAGATTTTCAAATGGATTTAGGAATCGATATATCGAATTAATATATCTACAATTTTTCATTTGGATCTTTTTGTTCTTATTGTTTAATATAGTATAGTTATTTAATTATGATCTGATGATAATGTATAAAGAGTGTATTTTAGTTTTTTGAAGAAAAAAAACTAAATGAACACAATGTCCTTACCTAACAAAAGTTGATGTTAAACCGTTTTGTGGACAGATCAAAACTTGAACGATAAGATATGGTTAATAACGTGATTTTAAACAAAAAATTATGATGGCAGATTAGTAGAAATAATAGTAGTTCAATACAACGATAGTTTTCTAACTAGAAATTTGTATTATAAGTTATAGGCGATGCATATTAAATTTCTAACCATATATCTGGTTTGGAATCCTAATCTTTGCAAAATTCCTTAAGACCTAAGGGTTTTAATTATTTGTTTACATTGTTTTAGTTTCGTTGTCATTTATTTTATTTGCAATTGACCATCATAGTTTCTTTATTTCCGTCTTATCTCACTTTAAATCTTACATATTTATAATATAACATTGAGTTTTGTAGATTCTATTCAAAAATACTATTGCGCCTGCATGTCTATTTGCATTAAATTTTTTTGGAGTAAATATTTTGACGTGAGAGCGTAGGGTAGCTATATTTTTGGGAGCAAACTCCATGCGAATATGAAACGCATTTGAGATATCAGTAGTCAAACAGAACCTGCCATCTTGGCGACACACTATCAATTTTCCATCAATTAATTTACGCGAGCTTTAATACCAACCGAATATTAACTGGTGAAGACTAAAAAGACATAACCGTGTATGCCTTCTTGATAATAACACCGGATTTCGTACACGCTGTTTCTTCATACATGAAGCAATTTTAAAACATGTTTCCATTAAAGTGAAATTGATAACGTCTCACAACAGAACAAGAACTTGACACAAATGAAAAAAGTGAATTTTGCACAACAATTTTTTGAATAAAACCATATAGCTAAAGTGCATATCAATCTGTTAATTAAAGTTTTGTCTTGTTAATTTATTTATAATTTTTATTTTGATAGAAAAAATGTTTTTGTTTTGTTATTATAGTCTTTTTCGTTTGCCCACCGTTAAAGTATACGAGTGCGGTTAACACTATGCCTGTGACTACAATATATCTTGTTCGTTTTTCTGCTACCAGCAGTTACGATTGTGGTTGATCGTAGATGTATAGTCGTATAACTGTTTTAATCAACGGTTAAAAAAATTGCGATGCACGAAGTAGCGTCTGACCGTTACTGTCACACCCATCTTCAAAATAAATGACACGGATCACCGTCTCATGCTTAACTTATAATTTATTTGAAATTGCATTTAACATATAAGATCTAAGGAATAATTTTTATTAAAAGAATTCATGTTAAAATAAAGTTTAAAATTATAAAAAAATATAAAACATCAACTTCAAAAATTCAACGATTTTTAGGGTTTGAAAATAAAGTAAATAAATAATATGTAAAAATCCTCTAAAACATAGCACCAGTCCGAGTCATTGCACCCCTACTCGTCGAACTCATCTACATCCAAAGGCAGGCATGAGTAACATAATTACCCAATAAGACGATCACACCTACCCACAAATCAACGTTATACATGTATGCAACTAATCTAAATAAATACTTCTTTTAGTTTTGTTAAACCATAAACCATTATAAATAATTTAGTTTTGTTAAACCATAAACCATTACCTTTCTTAATTAATAAATCAATATAATCATCTACTTCCTTCCCTAACACACACGTACACCACCCAAAAATTAAATCATTTTTTAATATTTAATTATTTATTATTTAATTAAATATGTGTTTAGCACCTTTTTCCTAAAAACAAAAGTAGAAAATACCATTATCTTTACAACAATTAACTAAAACCCTAACAGAACACATGATTCAACCTCTAATTTTCTCTCTAAACTAATCACTCATCAAAATCAATATATATAAATATATAACGAAAATATATCACGTCTCACCTCACAGCGAAGCTTGGGTTAATCGAATATCAAAATCATTGGTCACGTGTAAATTTCTTTTCCTCCGGTGATGGTACACACGAATAGCTGGACTCTACAATGATGAGTTTTCTATCCTTCTACTCTGTCAAAATCTCTCATTCTCTTCTTGTTTCTTTTTCTGATCAACGACTGCCTCTAAACCCTTTTGATGATTTCTTATATAGCCATTGAGGTTAATTAGTGTTTTAGACGAATTATCGATTCTCATTTTCAATTTCGTGTGCTTCACGGTTTAAAATTGAGCCCATGATATTACAGTTACGATTGATCGTAGGTAGTTATGAGAGTTAAACAAACAATAATATACCACAACCGTAGTCGTAGGAAGTTGTGGGTGACAAACAAACCTAAATTATTATTTGTAGAGTATTTGCTGTTCACAACACAAAACTTTATGATAATGGGCCACATAAAAAATGCTATTTGATACTACTCGTTTTTGTAATTTGATTTTACTCTTACAACTTAATGCCTTACGCTAGCTAGTGTGTTGATCTCTGCCTTTTTGAATAGCACCACACAGGTGAGTAAACGATTCAATTAATTTTTATTTATTTTTTTTTAAATTGCGAGATACAGTTGAGTGTTCTAATTAACGTAATGATGGCAGTTCGCTTGAATGGTTTTATTTTTGTGAGCGATGCACTGGTTAAGAAGAAATTCTTAAATTAAGTTCATAGCCTTCAATTCTTGTGTAGTTATTCCGGGGAGAGTATGTTTTTCTTTTCCGAAATGGTAAGCAATTAGTAAGCATGTTGAATTTCCATGTTCATCGTTACGTTGTTGAATTGCGAATTACCTGTTTGGATTTCGGTCACTATACCAAGATTTTTTTTACATATTTTCTCTACTCGATCAAGAACTATTGTTCGAGTTACCAGAATGAAATTTTGCGGTAAGACATGAACCACCAGTTAATTCTTATCAGAAATCAAAAAGAATTAACTCAATTTTGAATGCTTTAACTAAAGAAAAGGTAGATACTCCGAAGAAATCGCCTTTTGAAAAAATTATTGCAAAACTGGAAGAATCGTCACTATCCGATAACTTGGTATAATTTCTTCGGATTATACCAAGATATTTCTCGGGTATAATCTTTCTCCTATAAATTTACACTATAAATCCGATAAATCTTTTACAATAAAAACAAGAGAAAAACGATTTACAAAAAAAAATTTAATAGTTGTCGAAATAATCTCTCTCTCACTGCCTTTTGTTCTTTTGTGCAGGATGATTTTAACTGCCACACAATATAAGGGTATTTATACCCCCTCTCTCGTCCATTTGAAAAGAATAATTTTATGTTAATTATTCTTCTTCAAAGTTTGGGCTTCATGGGTCCAACCCAAAAATAAGGACACATGTTCACAATTCTCCACCTTCTCATTATTTTCGGACTTTAACAAATTTTTATTTCCCATTTTGTTTTTAAATTTTGGCCAAAGCCCACCTATGGCCCATTTCTCAATCCAACTTCTCCAAATTTTTTATATTTTTCTTTGCGTGCGCAGGACGGCCACGCACTGTCCCACGTGCCGACCACGCATCGCCACATGTCGTAACGCGCCGCCCACGTGCCTCCATGCACCGCCACACGCCGTAACGCGCCGCCCACGCGTCGCCACGCGTCGTCCACACGTTGGCGACCCTCCGGCAACGCACCGCCCACGCGCCGACAACCCTTCAACCACGCGCCGGCGACTTCCCGGCGACTTTTCGGCGACTTTTTGGTGACTTTTCGGTGACTTTTCGGTGACTTTCCGGTGACTTTCTGATGAATTTCTAGCAATTTTCCAGCGACTTTTCTGGACCTATTTTAACCGTTTCTCATCCATTTTTTTCTGTTGCAGATCGTCTACTACACCTTCTGCTTGGTAAACTCCACCTTGAACTGTTGATACTGCCTTAAAACCATTCGGTGTAGGTCTTTGAATTAGATTCTCACTAAAAATCACTTTCTTTGATAGTCTATCCACTAATTTGACCTTGTGTGTAGCTATCTACTTACTCACCTTCTTCATTTCTAACCTGATCCTTGCCTTGCAAACTATATCTTGAAAATAATATAACCCGTTCTTAAGTTTTTCAGATATTACCTTCTTGCCGTCTAAAACTGCATTCCCAAATCACCTCCTTGATAACAACAACCTGATTTTTCCAACAAACCAAATGAAATCAATTTTCTACTCATCTCTGACATGTATTTCACATCCTTGAGTATCACCATAGAGCCATCTGAGTTTTGAATCCTAATACTCCATATTCCTTTGATGTAGTTATGAGTGTTATTAGCCATCAGAATTATATCTCCGTTAATTTTTTTGAAGTCAAACAAAACGTCTTTGCTCTATGTGATGTGGTAAGAACTTTATGAATTCATTACCCATTCTCTTGTGTCTTGAGTACTAGCTGTTAAGACCACTGGCTGAATAGGCTCTGCAATGTTAGCACATTCTACACGTTTCTTTGTTTGAGGAAATTCTCTTTTCCAATGCCTTTCATCTCCACATATGAAACATCATTTGTTGTTGTTATCAGATTGTTACCTTGACTTAAATCTGCCTCTGCTCTTCGATCGGCCTTTCCATGTATTGTCATTATCAAACTGATTGTTCGACCTACCCCTTGATTCCACATTCAAAATTTCATCCTGAGAATTTGTTACCTTTCCACTTTTAACTAACTCTCTTTCCTTAGACTTAGCTGTTGTTGTAACCTCATTTAGCTTTAAATTATCTCTCCCATAGTTCAAAGTTTCCTTGAGTTGATCGTACATGCTCGACAGGAAACTTAGAAGTAGAATTGCTTGTACCTCTTCTGAAACTTCAACTCTTATGTTGTTGAGATCTGTCACTAGCTTTAGAAAGTCATCTACATTGGTATCAATGTTTTTGGAATCATCCATCTTGAAAGTGTAGAACCTCAATTGTAGGTAGATCCGATTCGGGAGAGATGTCTCCATGTATAACTTGTTTAGGGTATACCACATGGCTTCCACTGTCTCACACTTAGAGATTTTCCTGAGCAGCTGATTCCCACGTTCAAAACAATTAAATCCTTAGCATTTTCTGATTTTTCAAATTTTACCGGATCGATCTATGAGCTACTGCTTTCTATGCCTCATTTGGCTTCTTCACGAGATTTACCTTTTGTAACTCTTGAATCCTTGAGCAACTTTTCATTTGTAAGGATGTCTTTCAACTCTAAAACCCCAAAGTGAGCCATCATTCTCACTTTCCATAGAGAAAAGTATTCTGTCCCATCAAACCTGTCAACCTCAATCCGTGAATTCATCATTAAGTCTTCAAATCTGTTGTGCTTCTGAATTTTTCAGCAAACTCGAACCTCCTGTTTCCCAACACATGTTTTGCAATAAACCTGAACGCTCTGATATCACTTGTTAGGATTTTAGGATCTTTTTTATTGTATTTGGTGTTGGTAAATATTGCTTAGAAATAAGAACACACGTTTTGATTACCGAGTTCCCACTTAAGATAGCTCTCGGGTAGGATCTGTCTCCTACAAACTTACGAAATAAATCTGATAAAGCTTTTACAATGAAAACAATTTAGAGAAAAAAATTTACAAAGAAAAATTTAGTAGCTCTCTAAATAATCTCTCTCTTGTATCTCTCTCTTGTATCTCTCTCTCACGGCCTTTTGTTATTTTGTGCAGGATGATTCTAGCTGCCACACAATATAATGGTAGTTATACTCCCTCTCTCGTCGACTTGAAAGGAATAATTTTAGGTTAATTATTCTTGTTCAAAGTTTGGGTTTCATGGGTACATATAGATTATGTAGATTATTAGAAGGCTACAAACCCGGTTATAAGTCAACACGGAAAACTGATTTGACACATGATTCCATGATAATGTGCATTAGACCGAAGTTAAGTACATCACTCCAAAAGATGGAGAGATCGTCATAGACGAAATTTATCTTGCATGGCCTATTGACGAAGAGGATGTCAAGATCGACAACATAGTTAAATTGATCAGTGAAGACTTCCAATTCTCCAATGAGATGTTTCGGGGAGGTATAACAGAGTAAGAACTGAACAAGTTAAGGAGCAGGATAAAGAGAATAAAGAGACTAAGGAAAACAAAAAGGCCAAAGGGTTTTTTTCAAACACATACGGTCACTGGAATATTAATGCATAATGCGAATTGTAGTCATGTCGCATATTTCGTCGCTAAAAATTTAAAGAATAGTTTTTTCGGTTCACATCAAAATAGCACAATATTTTGAGAAAATGATGAAGCTAGAAGACGCTTTCGGGGAGTTAGTGGGCAAGATCGTATAAACAATTCATGAGAGATTGGATCCAATGTAGGAGGCTATGATTGTTAATATTCTAGAATTTTTTTGAGAAATCATGTTCAATTGTCAGAATCAAACAGAAAATGCCTCCAAAGAAATGAGAGATGAGGAGAACGTGTTAGCCAAATTTAAGAAATTGGAGGGGTATGTGGTTAGGAGTCCACCGAACGACACGGTAAGGACACATAAACACGCTACGGACGTTATCAATGGCATCCTTCGATCATTTAGCAAATAGACTGATCTAGACGTACACTACCATGTTATTGTTATTTTTTATCGCAATAATCATGTTGATAGCAAAGAAACGAATGCTCCTAGAGGTGACAAGGTTGATGTGGAGGATGAGCTCCCAGAAGGGTTCGACGAAGAGGTTGGATAAAAAAAGCGGCTGAAAATATACATATGGTACGTAATATATGTTATCATTCACAATTGTAGATTGTCATATTTGGATCAATAGTTTTGTAACACAATGTAAAAATGCGTGATTTTTGATATTTATGTATACAACCCCCCTCCCATCATTCTCACTTGGGATATCGCAGGAAGCTACGCACATGAAGGATGAAGACCATGAAATCATGAGGGCAAGAACTTCAGGCGGGCGCGAGTAAGGGAATTCTGCCAACGGAAGTCTAAACGACAAGAAGATTCAAAAAAGCAAGAGAGTTGACATAGTCAATTGTCCTTGAGGATTTTTACTCTCATAAAAAGAGGTCAAATTGGGAAGATATATTCAGAGCACGTTATATGGAGCCAATCCGAAAATCAACTACTCTTATTTTGCAATTACGTAAGGGGATGGGTAGAATTTTAGAGCACAAATAACTTAACAATTATCTCTTACGATTATTACTACAAAGGATATGGCATTCCGTAACATAACATGATCCTTACATCCAAAGAAACATCTGATACTAAAGTGTTTGTTTCGTGTAACAATAACATAAGATTGGATAGCAGCACATTTGTCAACAAGAAAAACATTTCAAAAATAATCGAAAGGAAAAAACCAATGAACCCAAAGGTAAGAGATATAATGTGATGTTATAGTGATCGTGGAGGTGTTCTAATATGATTGCAACAAATCATGTAGCTGATTGACTCTCTCATGCATTATACATTTGTGATATCTATTAGAGAATGTTCTGTTGGTAATGAGCCCAAGGCGCAGTTTCTCAGCTCCAGTTTTGCGTCCATTCTTATGAAGCACTACACCAGATTCTCGAGGGTTGAATCAAAGGACAAGCGCATGTTTAAATTCCAAGAAGCTTGATTGGAATTTCTCTTCATCCACTCAGGTCATACTGGTGCAAATATACTTCCCTTTTAATTAACTTTGACAAGTAACATTGGGTTGACGTATGTATTGGTATTGAAATTGCTTCTTCAATGTTATATATCCTCAATTGTAATGTGTCTTTCGAAGTGTCAACATGATCAAAAGAGACCTCACCCCTATTGCACAATTGCTACCCTATGCCATTAAGGCGATCGTAGTATATGGTGTGGTGGCATATAACAAGCCTTATTCCATTGTAGGGGCGTGCAACATACGTCATAACAGTATCCACGTTAATTCTGTTGTCACGTCCGTGCTTCTCATCCAACCGCATGCCATACTCAGCTATATGGTTGTAAGTATACAGTTGGAAGTAGTGCCGATGAAAACCTAAAAATTGGTTGTTATGTTTTAAGAAGAATTCGTTGAGATGATATGGTCTTTTTCCCAAACTTCTTGGCTCTATTATTATGTTTTGGTTTTAATGCTATTCAAAAAAACTATCAAATGTTTCCCATTACAGTCTCATGTAAT
Organism: Pugionium cornutum; assembly: GCA_018901935.1. Classification (NCBI taxonomy): domain Eukaryota; kingdom Viridiplantae; phylum Streptophyta; class Magnoliopsida; order Brassicales; family Brassicaceae; genus Pugionium; species Pugionium cornutum. Next base: position 33,447,505 of record CM032157.1, on the reverse strand, counting down.
AAACCTTTCCTAGTTTGCATTTTAGTCGCATAACGTGCATCATGACCAAGAGGTAAGAAACATTTTACGATATCCCATGTAATAAAATGGGTTTCCTAAATAACGATAACACTTAAAAAAAAGTGATTTACGAACACACACATCATCACAAAATGGTCGCAAATCACCAATTTGCGACTATTTTATGAGCATATTTTGTGGTCGCAAATCTTTCGTCGTAAATTTTTGTAATCGTAACTTGGTCGCTAATTTGCGACCACGATAATAGTTGTACATTTTGCGATCAATTAACGACCACGTAATTGTCATGGAATATGCGACTAATTTGTGACTCCTCTATAGTAACAAAATTTTCTACCACTTTGCCATTACAGTTGTGGTCATAAAAGCCGTGGTCGCAAATTGATCACAAAAGTTTGTCACCAATTTGCCACCACGTTTTCCACCGTGGTCGTAAATCGGTTATTTTCTTAAAACAATTATCCAGTGGTCGCAAATTGGTAACAAATATTTGTAACCAACTTGCGACAACAACCAAATTATTTAAAAAAATAATTTATTGAATATATTAAAATTAAAATTAAAAATATTATAAAATTAATACATATTTCAAACAATTTTTAATAAAATAATAAATATTTGTATTAATTATTTGTTATTATTGAAAATGATTTTATAGTTGAAATAGTTATGAATATATGAATTATTTGTAATATTTAATAAATATTAATTATCCACACATTTGTTGCAACTTGTTCTTTAATCTGTCGTTACATGGCGAGTAGTTGATCTTGAAGCGCAACAAAGTCGGAGGTAGTTGATGAGAAACTACTACGTCTACCCGACCCGTGGATGCAGTTCAGTCTACCGAGTCCGTAAACACGTACTGAGTCATCCGCAACGGATGACTAAAAAATAATTAAAAAATTAGTAAAAATAAATTTAGTGTAAATAAAAGAATTTTTTTTTTTAAAAAAGTATGTTATACCTGAATGAAGATCTCATTTTTCTCCTCTTGGGTCAGCTCTATTCGATGAGAAGTACTGTCCAATGTTTCACACGTATTGACCTCAACGATCACCATCTTTTCTTAGATGTTGCGTTCGTTATGCTTCTAATTTGTTTGCTTTCAAATCGACATACGGACCATCCTCCCGAGTGTGAATCTTTATAAAACTTCACCAATTGAGTCATGTCGTCCCAAATTATTTTCCTAAATTTTAAAATAAATTATTAATAAATTAACAATTAAATTTAAATTTAAATATGTAAATAACTTACTATTTCCTGTTGAATATGGATGTACAATTTTTGGCCCAACAAATGCTTGCACGGACCAAGGTCATCCCAAGAGCAATTGCGATTGTTGGAAGATTTGCTATTCCTCTCATTTGCCGTTTCTGTTTTCTAATAGTTTATCATTGTTTTGTATAGAATTGGGAAAATCCATCTTGTACGTTTGTCGGTTGTATGAACCGTGCTCACCATCCTTTTCATCCGTCTAATACTGACGACGTAAAATTCTTTTCGTACCACCAAGGTGATCACATGATCCCAGGTGTACGATTGCTTGCAAATTTAAAGTTTATTAAGTTTAATAAAAGTTTTATTAAATAAAAAATTAATTAAAAAATACTTAACGCAAATTCGATGAAATATTTCTCTTGTCATTCAGTTGGCACGACCGTCCAACTATAGTAAGGGCATTCAAATTTATTTTTCAGATTTTTTGAAATTTGACGGGTTATAACCATTTTGTCCCGGTCACACCTAATTAAATATATTAAATATAAGTATTTTAAATAAATATTTACAAATATTTAATTTTAATTTAAAATGAATTATTTATAATTAAATATTTATGATATATTTATTTTGTATTTAAAAAAATAATTTAACGTATTCAAAAACTTATCAGGTGGTCCCGCCCCGAGGTTTATAACAAACTATCAAGTGTGATAGTTTGTTCCTCCGTTTTCGTTTCGGAAGGCGAAACCTATTTCTCCTCATGTTTCTCGAATTCCTTATACCGAGGAGACGGTTTGGTTTTAGGTACTGAGTGGGGGGGGGGGGGTGAAGGTATATTGAGGAGGAAGGCGGGATACCACTTTATAAGGGGCGGGTGAGGGATTCGAGGACGCTGATAAGTTATGGCTAGAAGACGACGGGATTTGTCGTCTTCCACATCCTCTTAACGATCTACCGTTACTTGCCATTTTGGTGTTTGGGTTTTTCTGGTGTGGAAAAAGGTGAAGTGTTTAGAGAGGATTTGGAAGTGTGGGAAAAGTTTGAAGAGGGAAAATGAGGGAAGTGTGGGACAGCACCTTATTTTTGTGACCAATTAGCCATCATATTCTTAATGTTGTGGCAATGTGGTGATAAAGTAGTCACAATTAATATCCTAAACCATAAATTATAAGATTTTTGTATAAATTATGAATTATATGAGATTAATAAACATCATTATGAGTTGTATAAACTTCAATAACTAAATAAACAACAACAATTTACACATTTACGAAATTTACATATCATTTACCTAAAACACTTAACACATTTCCTTAACCTTATATTACTCATATACACTTTATATGTTTCATAAATTTAGATCTAACACAATTATGATTTTGTTTATATTTTCCACTTGAAATGATTTGTACATGCCTAATATTGAAAATATAAGTTTTAAATGTGAAAAATACATAGCAAACATATAAAAAACACTTTTAGTCGCAAATTGGTCGCAAAATTACAACCAATTTGTGATCAATGTGTAAATTTTTTGATGTAGTTGCAAATTAGTTGCTATTTTGTGACAAATTTACGATTACCTTCCAAAAAACCAAATGTAGTCACAAATTGGTCGCTAATAAGCGACAAATTTGCGACTACATGTTAAAAATTAGAAAAAATAGTTAATAGAAATTGATAATAAGAATTATTGTTTTAGAGTTTGTATATGCATACAAAATTTTTAATATTAGTTTTATAAGTAAAATATATTACATCTTTTCATTTTCATTATCAGCTGAATATGAAATATTACATCGAAATCCATTTGTTCGGTTTGATTAACTCTATCAACCAAATGATCCACATCTATTTCTTCAACCACCGTTACCTCTTTATCATTTTCTTGTTACAAAAGGCCAATATCGTCTTAGTTTTTGTAGTTTCCCAAAATATTAGATCTTGGATTAACTTTGAGAACACTGAGCCATATTTTTTTTGATGATGATTTGGTGTATGGATAAAAAATATAACAAGTTTGATCTGCTTGAGAAGTTGCGGTACATCATATAATGAAACGTAAATTAGTTATTAATCATATAAACAAATGTATATAATTAATCATTACTTTTACCACTTGGACGACCCATATACGTAAATATATCTGGCACTCCGGGATCCGGATACATGGGGACGTTACCTTCATCGAATCTAGTACAACTGTATATATATTATACACGATTCAACGTGAAAAGTTAATTACTTAACCTTATAAATAAATTAATTAATAAACACAATAATTTACGTTAACTACCTGTTTTTGGTGCATATATGGACAACAAATTAATGCTCCGAGAAGTAAGATATCTCATCATTGATATATGATTCAACAATCGATCCTGCATCATATTGTTTGTTCATCGCTTTGCTTTTAAGTTTTTGAAAAAACCTTTCAAATGGATATATCGACCTATGTTGCACAAGTCTATCCAATGCAGCTTCGTATGACAGATGTATAGGTAGGTGCTCTATGACTTCAAAAAATGTAGGTGGAAAGATCTTTTCCAAACTGCACAAAATTATGACTATGGTTTCCTTAATTCAGACACGGCTTTGTTGCAATGATCTGGAGCATAGATCTCGGAAAAATCCTCTAATCCCTATATTTGAATCTAGTAATTAGTACATGCAATTATTATTATTATTATTATTATTATAGTACCTAAAAAAATAAAATATGTTTAGTAGTATATACATGATAATGCTACATGAACGTTTCGTAGTAGTTAACATTCTGCAAATATAAAAAGGAGAAACCTCTCCATAAAAACATGGCAGTCATGGCTTTTCATGCCGAGAATTTCAGTCTATCCATATCCACACAATTTGCTAAATCTGCCACGTAGCCATCCAAAAATTTGACCTCATTTTTCATACATTCCAATAAGCGTTATTTAGCTTTTTGTGTCAATCTAAATATAGGGAATGGAGCATTACCCCGACCATCCACGTGCAGCTCTTTTTAGAGCAAAAATTTGTAATATCCAACTTTGACTTAACTATATCTTTTGATTTATCCTTGACATTCATAACAGTATTAATGATGTTATCGAAGAAATTCTTCTGTGTATGCATCACATCAAGATTATGTCATAGGTTAAGATCCGTCCAGTATGGCAACTCCCAAAATATGCTTTCTTTGTGTCAATTATGCCAGCTTCAATAACCTTCTTGTTTAGTTTCATGACCGTTTCAACCGCTGTCAGATATTCTTAAAGGATTGACAGTTTTTATTCGCTTGTATAAAACTTGTTCGCCTGTCAATGATTGTGGAGGATAGTCATTCAAAGCCTGCTTGCCCTTTAAAAAAATTCTTGTATTTTTCAGTAAGGGATGACCCTTAGGAAGAGATCTTATGTGACAATCAAACCAACACGTCTTTCTACCATTTGGTAATTGAAATGCTTTGCTATCATCCATAAAAATTGGACAATACAGTCTACTATGCGTTGTCCATCCTGACAACATTCCATATGCTAGAAAATCGCTTATTATCCACAATAACACGACTTGTAGATTGAAAATTTGATTCAATGATACATCGTATGTTTCAACTCCCGTAGATCACAATTCTTTCAGCCATCAATAAAAGGTCAGAGGAATATATCCAGACTAGTGCGCAGATGATTTGGCCTCGAATTCTGAATTGTTAGTAACAAGTACTCTTTCTTCATACACATATCAAGAGGCAAGTTATATGAAGTGATAATCACCGACCCTAATGAATGATTAAGAGACATCCCAAATGGATTGAACCCATCCGTAAATAAGCCAAGATAAACATTTTGAGATTCAGCAGCAAATATTAGATGTATATATTGAAAATTTTTCCACTCCGCATCATCAGATGGATGACTCATTTCTCTATCTTCTACTTCATGCTCTGCGTGCCACCTCATTGTCCCTACGGTTTTTATCGCTTTGGTACATTTTCTTAAATCTGTCACCTATAGGTAAATATCACATACGACTGAAAGGTATTCTCGTCATGCCCTCGTTTGGCTTATATCGGGGGGGGGGGGGATCGTAAAATTTATATTTTCCCATTTTTCATCTTCTTTTCAAAAGATCATATAATTTTGAACACACACATCAATTATATAAAATGGGAGCCTTAAATTTTGCATCAGTTTCTTGGTTTCATAATATGAACCTGTTGCCGTATTCTCTTTGGGCAAATATTCAGTAAATAGCTCTACACAAGAGTCTATGCATTTTTAGGGAAGATTAAAATCAGACTTAATATTCATGAACCGAGCAGATAAAGATAATAGTGAGTGCCATTCATGACAACCATCATACAATGAATTTTTTGTAGCTTCTAATATGTTGTAAAATTTTTGTACTTTTGAATTTGGTTCTTCTACGTTATTAAAGTCTTCCTCGTGCTGATTATAGTACTCATCAGTCGTATTCTCACGAAATGCATCCATCACCATTTCAACATATCTATTACCATATGTACCTACTTTTTCTTCACTGGTACCATATGTACCTCCCTGATTTCTATGGACATCATCACACTAGTCACTCATGCCTAACTGAACATTCAATTTTTCTCCATGTTTATACCAAATATAATAATTTGGCATAAATTTTCGACTATATAGATGATTCCAAATTTTGCATCCCAGAAGAAATTTATAATTTTGAAATTAATACAAATACAGAAAAACTTACATGCGCTACTTTGAGCTATTGGTTGAGTAGTAGCAAAATTCATGAACTGCTCCATGCCTTGTACAAAGTCCGCCGATATATTTCTTGTTTGATTATCAATCTTTTTGCACATCCAATCTCTCGAATTATTGTAGTTTGTCCACATGTTTGAAGTTTTTTTTATTCTACAAATGAGAGAAGAGACATGGTGACATATATATATGATTTTACCACTACTTTGCCACTACTTTGCGACCACAATAGTGTAGTCGCTTATTTGTAGGTATACCTACCATGTACATGTTTTTCATGTTGTGGCTTTGCCACCACTTTGTGATTTAAGTGTCACTCTGATACAAGCCTTGAATTAAGGCTTTGACACTTGCGGACAGGTTGGAGAAGATTAGGCGAGAAACTCTGCCTTAGGCTTCTGAAGTGGGGTTTTCTGGTGTATGTTGGATGGTGGGGTGAGGTGAACCACACGAGTGATGGAAAACCTCGTGATAAATCAAAATCTTAGAAGCTAGGAGGGCTGGTCTCAACTAGGGTTGTAAGCGATAGAGTTTTATGAGAAAAACTCTTAGGAAAAAGGTGCTCTCTTTATTAATAATCAAAAAGTTGTCGAATTACAATGCTGAAAGGATCTTTATTAATATGCTCGGTAACTTGACCTTTTAGGATCGACCCAAAAGAAAAATGGAAAAGATACATAAGTGCATAAAGCAAAAATTACAAAAAGAAATAACCAAAAAGGACATCTACTTAATTTTTCTTGACTCAATAAAATGGAAAACTAATAATTCCTACCATGCAAAACAGAAAAGGCAATGTTATAATTGAAAACTTACCTACTTACCATTCGGCCAAGAAATGGAAGCTGGCCAACCTTGTTACACACATCTAGTCTTCAATTTGGAGTAGGTTTATGAAATGTTGGGTCTTGACCTCCTTTGCCACGAGAGCCCAAGTTTCTGGAGCACTTTGAGAGGTTGAGAAGCCCTTGACTTGATACTTATACTCTTGGCCCATTGTTCCTAGTCGTTGTTCTTCTAGGAGCTTGTTTATCCACACGCTGAACTTATGGAAAAATTCTCTTGTTCTGCTTCTTGTCATGGCTCTTATTAGTACCATTGGTGTAGAAACTTTTCCTAGGTTCATGCCTTGAACCTGGTGGCTAATTTGGTCTGAGTCTCCTTGCCTGGAGCTTGAACTGGCCGTTTGATTGGAAATGCTGGCTGTGCCATGTGTTGGGCTGACGGAGTTGCAATCGGAACCGGCCAGAATGATTGGCGGGCCGACGGCATCACCAGCTGGGCCGGCGGTGTTGGTCACGTCGCCGCCAGTTGGGCCAGAGGTTTGTGCCTCTTCGCTGGCGAAGTTGGTCGGCCCGGCCCAGCTGATCATCGGGTCGGCGGTACCGCTTGGCCTGGCAGACTCGCCAAATGGTCCGGCTGTCTCGCGCAAGCCTTCTGGTCGGCCATTTTCATCATCTGGCTGGCCAGACGAACTGGTGTCCTCATCATCCCCTCTTCCTTTAGTAGGTTTTGATCTCAAAACTGGTTCATCTGCAAGGAAGGGAACTAAATCAGTCACATTGAATGTGTTAGACACATTAAACTCACATAGAAGTTTAAGTCAGTAGGCATTGTTATTGATCCTCTGCAGGACTCTGAATGGTCCATTTTCTCTGGGGGCCAGTTTGGAACTCCTTAGGTTGGGGAATCTCTTGCCGTAGGTGTAGCCACATCCAATCGCCTGGTTGGAAGATCATTTCCTTTCTCCCCTTGTTAGCATGAGTCACGTACTACCCGTTCCTGTTCTCTAAGTTTTCGGTGACCTTTTGGGTGCAATTTCTTGATGAACTCTACCTTAGATGCTCCATTTTGGTTTGTCATCTCTGCTGGTGGCAGTGGTATTTGCTCCAAATGTGTTTGGGGGCTGAAGCCGTAGGCCACTTCAAAAGGCTTCTTCTTACTGGTTGAGTGCACTGCTTTGTTGTAAGTAAACTCAATGAATGGCAGACACTCCACCCATGTTTTGAGGTTCTTCACAAGGGTGGTACTGAGAAGAGTTTATAATGTCTGGTTGATCACTTCAGTTTGGCCATCGGTTTGAGGGTGACACATGGTAGAGAACAATAGCTTCATGCCTAGCTTTCTTCAAAGGGTCCTCCAGAAGTGGCTGATGAATTCGGTGTCTCTATCTTACACGATGGTCCTTGACACTCCATGAAGACACACTACCTCCCTAAAGAACAGATCTGCCGTTTACGTGGCATCATTAACATTTGCACACGGTATGAAGTGTACCATCTTAGAGAAATGGTTCACCACTACAAAGATGACATCTTTGTAGTTGATCTTGGGCAGAGCTAGAACGAAGTCCATGAAGATGTCTACCCATGGATGTGTAGGTATACGTAGAGGGAGATACAACCCATGAGGATGCACTCGGGACTTCGCTTTTACCAGTAATACACCTTGCACAATAGGCTTCAACTGAATTTTTGATGTGTGGCCAGTAGAAGTGTCTCTTGACCACGACCATTGACTTATTAACACCAAAGTGGCCCATAAAGCCTCCTACATGAGCTTCTCGGGTGATAAGCTCTCGTAGAGATTCTTGTGGTACGCATAACCTTCTTTCCCCGAACAATAATCGATCATGAAGATAGAACTTGCCGTGACTCCATGTGCCACACTTCTTGTAACTCTCAGCAAAGTCAGGATCATCCTTGTATTGATGTGCTCAAATCCTAAGATATTTGCTTCCATTGTTGAGATCAAGGCAAACCTCCTTGATAATGCATTGGCTACCACATTATCCTTGCCCTTCTTGAACTTGATGACATAAGGGAAGGTTTCTTTGAACTCCATCTACATAGCATGTCTTATCTTGAGGTTGGTTTGCCCTCTAAGGTGTTTGAGAATCTCATGATTAGTGTGAATCACAACTCTTTGGACAACAAGTAGTGTTACGAAGTCTCCAAGGCTCGGACTAGGGCATAGAGTTCCTTGTTGTAGGTGGGGTAGTTTAGTGAGGCTCCACCTAACTTCGCACTGAAGTATGTCATTGGCCTTCTTCCTTGTGTTAAAACCGTGCCAATGCCTATGCCGGAGGCATCACAATCCACTTCAAATGTCTTATTGAAGTGGGCCAGAACTAACACTGGTCAGGCCGTGAAAGCTCCTTACTTGGCTAATGTTGCTTGGTGTTGGCCACTCTTGTATGATTCGAATTTTCTCCTCATCAACATGTAAGTCCTGTGAACTGACAACAACCTAGGAAAACAAGCTTGTCAGTAGTGCACTTCTCTAGATTGGCATAAAGCTCTTCTTGTCGAATGGTTTTAAGTACCATCTCAAGATGTGTGATGTGATCCCTAAGGCATTTACTATGACAAACTTACTTATGTACGTCCTAAGAACTTGGTTCATAAGGTGCATGAAGGTGCTTGGAGCATTGGTCAAGCCAAATGGCATGATTGTCCACTCGTAGAGCCCTTGCTTTGTCTTGAAAGCGGTTTTCCATTCATCGCCTTCTTTCATTCTAACATGGTGGTATCCACTCTTGAGGTCTATTTTGGAGAAGATCGTGGCTCCACTCAGCTCATCCAGCATACCATCAAGCCGTGGTATGGGGTGCTGGTACTTGACAGTGATGTTGTTTATGGCCCAGCAGTCTACGCAAAAGCGACAAGTCCCATCCTTCTTGTGGACTAGCAACACTGGTACATCACATGGGCTGATACTCTCTCGAAATTAGCCTTTCTCCAGGAGCTCCTTAACTTTTCATTTAAGTTCTTTGGACTCTTCTGGACTCATCCGGTATGCTAGCCGATTGGGCAAGTCTGCTTCGGGCAAGAGGTCATTCTGGTGCTCAATGCCACATAGGAGAGGCAAGCCTGTTGGTATCTCCTCAGAAAATATATCATGCAACTTGTTGAGAAGGGCTACTAGTTCATGAGGTAGCACTATCTCTTCCTTTTCTGTACTCAAAACCTCCTTAAAAACCATTAGAAGCATTAAGTCTTTAGAGGCCAAAGCTCTCCGGACATGACTTGGTTGAATGATAAAATAAGATTTAATTAGGTTTTTCTCCTTACTCATTTGCAGCTGTAACTCGTGTACCTGGGAAAGAGTGAGAGGAGCTAGGCTGACCTTTCTCTTGTCGTGCACAAAAGTGTATAGATTGGTCCAGCCATCATGCCTTGTCTCTTTGTCGAATTGTCATGGTCTTCCTAGAAGAAGATGGTCAGCTTGCATGGGTACCACGTCACAAATGACTTGGTCTTGGTATCTGTCCACACTGAATGGCACGGTTACTTGCTCTTGAATCTTGATCTCCACCTTGTTATCTAGCCATCTCAGTCGGTATGGTTGGGGTGCTTGGTCTTCTCTAGACCTAGATTATCAACCATATACGCACTAGCCACGTTAGTGTAAGAACCACCATCTATGATGAAATTACATAGCTTCCCCTTGATGGTGCACCGGCTGTAGAAGATGTTTTCCCTTTGAATGGTCTCGGAAAGGTCGATCATTGCGCTGAGGATACACCGTGTCACTAGTACCTCTCCCATATCAGGGTACTCTATGTCTCCATAGTCTTCTTCTGGTTCCATCTCTTCCTCATCTTGAGACTCGTACTCTCCAACCTCCGTGATTAGCATGACCCGGTTGTTTGGGCACTCTCTTGAGATATAACCGAAATCCCTAGACTTGAAACAAGTGATGTCACATGATCTCTGAGGGTTAGAGGACTTACTTGGCTCTCTCTAGTCATGGGTTTGTTCAGGAGGCTTGCTCTTGAACCGTGACTCGATCTCAATGATCTTGCCTTTGTCTACGGGCTTGATGCCATTACTTGGTGCCCAAGACGTCTTATGTTTGTTGTGTATGTCTTGGCTCTTATGTTTGATGTGTTATTCAGCCTGGACAGAAAGATGGAATAAATCCTTGAAGTCACTATAGATCTTTCTCTCCACTTTCCAGCTGATTCTTTCTTGCAATACATCCAAGAATGGGGCCATCAATGCTTCTTCATCATCATTGAGCTCCAGCCTATTTGTGAGTCTCTCAAACTCCTCATAGTACTTTTCCACTGATCTTGTGCCCTGTTTAATAATATGAAAATGGTGTTGCAAATCCCTATGGAAATAAGAAAGAACAAACCTTTGTCTTATGAGTTCCTTCATATCGACCCATGAGTCTACGGGTCTCAACCTCCTTTTCCTATGGTCAGAAGCCTCACGATCCCACCAGATGAGGGTATTATCCGTGAATTTTGCTATTGCCATGGAAACTCTCCTAGGACCTGGTTGGTTGTAGTGGTCGAAGATGTGATCCATCCTCCTTTCCCAATCTAGATACGCCTCGCGGTCTACTTTTCCTGTAAAACTTGGAGGTGTTAGTTTGACATCATGGTGATTTACCTGGTTATGGGCATATTCATCTCCATCTTCATGATGTCTAGGAATCATTCTTGATCTCTGTTGGTGACCATATGGCTGGTAGCCATCGCCCTCTTCTTCTGGTTGTCGTGGAGGTCCTCTGGGCCTAGGGTGATAGCCGTGAGGCTGGTGGCCTTCATCTTCATCCAGGTGGGGTTTCTTCTGTTCTGGCCGTGGCCTTGGGTGGTTAGGGTCTTCAGCATAGTCTTGGCCAGCCCTCATGTGTCTTATGGCCTGGAATCTCACCGGCCTTTCCACACGCTCTAGCCTCTCACCAATTGGTGAGAGCTGGGTTTGTAGTGTAGTGAACATGGCCATCATGGCATCGGTTGCATCCTGATTTTCTTCTTCATTCATCGTATGCTACGAGAGAAAATAAGATTAGTTGCTCCTAAGAAGTTTTCTAGGAGTGGTTTTTTTATACTAGGTAAAACTTTAAAGAAAAGCAAAAATAGAGAAAAAGAAAAATCTAGCAAAAAGGAAAAGCAATTAATGTGCCAATTTTCTTTGGATTTTCTTGGTAATTTTCTTGTTTTAGTTTTTGAATTTAACCTAAGATTAATGGAAATATGCTTTAGCAAAAAGGAAAAACAAAAGATGCAATGAAATAATGATTTTAACCCTAGTGATGCACGTAGAAGAAAGATGCATTCAGTTTCGATTTTAGGTGATATTTCTTTTGATTTTTTTGAATGGAACTAAACTAATACACGAACTGGAAATAAAACTAAAGTAAAGATAGAAACAACCTGGTTTGTAGGAGCTTAAGTTCTGATACCAAAATGATACAAGTTTTGAATCAAGGCCATGACACTAGCGGACAGATCGGAGAAGATTAGATGAGAAACTCGGCCTTAGGCTTATGAAGTGGGATTTTCTGGTGTGTGTTGGGTTGTGGGGTGAGGTGAACCACACAAGTGATGAAAAACCTCATGATAAATCACAATCTTAGAAGTTAGGAGGGCTGGTCTCAACTATGATTCTAAGCGATAAAATTTTATGAGAAAAACTCTTATAAAAAAGTGCTCTCTTTATTAATAATAAAAAAGTTGTCGAATTACAATGTTTAAAGGAGCCTTATTAATATGCTTGGCAGCTTAACCTTCTAGGGTCGACCCAAAAGAAAAATAGAAAAGATACAAAGTGCATAAAGGAAAAATTACAAAAAGTAATAACCGAAAAATGACATCTACTTAATTGTTCTTGACTCAATAAAATGGAAAACTACTAATTCATATCCTGCAAAACAGAAAAAGCAATCTTATAATTGAAAACTTACCTACTTACCATTCGGCCAAGAAATGGAAGGTGGCCGACCTTTTACACCCGCCTAGTATTCAATTTGGAGTAGGTTTATGAAATGTAGGGCCTTGACCTTATTTGCCACGAGAGCCAAAGTTTCTAGAGCACTCTGAGAGGTTGAGAAGCCCTTGACTTGATCCTTATACTCTTGGCTCATTGCTCCTAGTCGTTGGTATTTTAGGACCTTGTCTACCCAAAAGCTGAACTTGTGGAAGATTGCTCTTGTTCTGCTTGTTGTTATGGATCCTAGTGGTATCATTGGTGCAGAAACTTCCCCTAGGTACATGCCTTGAAGCTGGTGGCTAATTTGGTCCGAGTCTTCTTGTGTGGAGCTTGAACTAGCCGTGTGATCGCATGAGCCGGCTGTGCCGTATGTTAGGCTGGCCGAGTTGCAATCGGAGCTGACCAGAATGATTGGTGGGCCGGCGGCATCATCAACTGGGCTGGCGGTGTTTTTCACATCACCGCCAGTTGGGCCGAAGATTTGGGCCTCTTTGCCGGCGAAGTTGGTCGGCCTGGCCTGGTTGATAATAGGGTCGGCAGTATCGCTTAGCCCGACAGACTCGCCAAATGGCCCAGCTATCTCAGAGAGGCCTTTTGGTCGGCCATTTTCATCATCTGGCCGGCCAGACGATATGGTGTCCTCATCACACTCCCACCATGGTTGCAAATTGGTCGCATATTTTGCGACCAATATGCGACCAACAAATGGGTTTACCACCTGCACCTACTAATCAGTCCCAAATTGACAATTGATTAACGATTGCAAACACTTGTCACAAATTAGTCGATTATTGATCGTAATATGGTTGTTATTGCAACTAATATGGGAATACATATTTTAGTTACAAAAGTATGACCAATATACGACTATTGCTTCATAATCGCAAATTAGTCGCAAAACCATGATAAATGTAATCGTAAATTGGAGTGACATTTTGACAGTTTTCTTATATTGTAATCTATCTTATAGTTATCATTCACAATATGTAGTTAAGTTAATTTATTTTCGTAATGGGATCGGAGTTGTGGTGCTATAAATATATTCTAGATATAGTATTATTTTAAAGGGGTAAAAATAGTTATACACATTTAAGATTATGACACATACATCTGTTCCGATATCAAAGTGCCAAATTTATTTTGATTTCAAGTAGTCGTTTTACATAAGTTTTACACACAGGGAAAACATGTGAGGGCCTACATTAGTATAAAACATTGTAGTTAAGAAAATTTGGTCTTCCAACCTATTCCCATGATTCCAAAAACTTTCATCCCATCAATTCTTTGGCCCTTGCGTACTAGATACACCTATCTATATCGATATCTTATAGGTTCCATGTTTGGGACCTAAACCACCGCATCGGCTACAAACTATCAATATCCTCCTTACACCACTCTGATCGGACGCCATTTTGAGTAGCAATACTGATGAGAACATCAGATCATCTAGCCGATCAGAACACCAAAATGGCCGATCAGAAGACTTGTTCGATACATCCGGGCCATTTGGCGCGTCTACTGGGTCAAGCGGTATCGGCGGTCCTATGATCAGTCGGGCCGCGCCGACCACACTTCTCCGGCGGAGAGGCCCAAACCTCCAGCCCAACTGGCGGCGACATGAACAACACCGCCGGCCCAACTGACGGTGACATAAACAACACCGCCAGCCCAACTGGTGATGCCGCCGGCCCAACTGGTGATGCCGCCGGCCCAACTGGTGATACCGCCGGCTTACAAATTGATCTGGCCAGCTCCGATCTCAACTCGACCACCTCCACGCACAATCCAGCCGGCTCAAGCGATAGCACCACCATTTCCATCTCTACACAAGGAAACTCGGCTCTACTCAGTTATCAGCTTCAATGCATGAATCTAGATGAAGTCTATACACTAGTGGTGCCACCAGGAGCCATGACAAGAAGTAGAACAAGGGCACTGTTCCACAGGTTCAGCTTATAGGTAGAAAAGCTCCTAAAAGGCCAACGACAAGGAGCATTGGGCCAAGAGTACCAGGAATAATCCAAGTGCTTCTCAACATCTCAAGGGACTTCAGAGACTTGGCCTCTCGTGGCAAAAGAGGTCAAGACCCAACATTTTGTAACCCTACTCCAAGTTGAAGACTAGGAGCTAGGCGCGTGCATGCCACAAGGTTGGCCACCTTGCATTTCTTGGCCGAAAGGTAAGAAAGGTAAGTTCAATTATATACTTGCTTTTTATGTTTTGTAGGATAGGATTATTAAGTTTTACATTTACTGAGTCAAGAACAATTTAGGTAGTTATCATTTTTTCGGTTATTTCATTTTTGTTATTTTCCTTATTCACTTTTGTATCTTTTCTATTTTTATTTGGGTTGACCTTAGAAGGTCAAAGCTGCCGAGCATATTAATAAGGCTCCTTTAGCATTGTATTTTGACAAATTTTGATTATTAATAAAGAGAGCACTTTTTCCTACGAGTTTTTCTCCTAAATCTGTATCGCTTAGAACCCTAGTTGAGACCAGCCCTCCTAACTTCTAAGTTGTGATTTATCATGAGGTTCATCACTTCTCGTGTGGTTCACTTCACCCCACCACCCAATGCCGACCAGAAAGCCCCTATCTATAAGCCTAAGGCCGAGTTTCTCGCCTAATCTTCTCCAACCAGTCGTGAGTGTTACGGCCTTGATTCAAGGTTTGTATCATTTTGGTATCAGAGCTTAAGCTCCTACAAACCAGGTTGATTCTATACTTTACATTACTCTTATTTCTAGTTCGTGCATTAGTTTAAGTTTTATTCAAAAATTTTTTAAAAAAGAACACCTAAAAATTAAACCGAGTGCATCTATCTCCTATGTGCATCACTAGGATCTAGATTCATTGTTTTCATTATAACTTCGTTTTTCCTTTTTACTATGGCATATTTTCCATTGTTATTTAACTTAAATCAAAAACAAAAGAAAAAAAAAAGAAACAAGAAAATCATAGAAATCGACCCAAAAAAATCTAGGAGATTTGCACCATTAATTGCTAAGATTTGCATCATTAATTGATAAAATCTAGGATCTTTTCCTTTTTTCTCCTTTTCTTTTATTTGCATCTTTCTCTATTATAAAAGAAAACTCTCCTAAAGAATTCTTAAAAGCAACTAACCTTGTTTTCTTCTTGTAGCACACGATGGCTGAAGGAGGAAATCAAGATGCAACCGAATCCATGATGGCCATGTTCACTACACTCCAAACACAACTCACATCAATCGGCGAGATGCTGGAGCGTATGGAGAGGCCGGTGAGATTCCAGGCCATAAGTCACGTGAGGGCTGACCAAGACCCTGCTGAAGGTTTTGATCACCCAAGGACACGGCCAGAATAAGAGGGACCCCAGCCGGATGAAGATGAGGGCCAACAGCCTCACGGCTATCACCCTAGGCCGAGAGGACCTCCACGGCAACCAGAAGCAGAGGGCAATGGCTACGAACCATATGGTTACTACCAGAGACCAAGGATGCCCCCTACACATCATGAGGATGTAGATGACTATGCCTATAACCGGGTAAACAATCACGATTTTAAACTAACACCTCCTAGTTTTGCAGGAAAAGTAGACCCCGAGGCCTATCTAGATTAGGAAAGGAGGATGGATCACATTTTCGACCACTACAACCAACCAGGTCCTAGGAGAGTCTCCATGGCAGTAGCACAAATCACGGATAATGCCCTCATATGGTGGAATCGTGAGACTTCTGACCGTAGGAGAAGGAGATTGAGACCCGTAGACTTTTGGGTCGACATGAATGATCTCATGAGACAAAGGTTTGTTCCACCTTATTTCCATAGAGATTTGCAACTCCGTTTTCGTACTCTTAAGCAGGGCACAAGATCAGTAGAGGAGTACTACAAAGAGTTTGAGAGACTAAGGAATAGGCTGGAGCTCAATGACGATGAGGAAGCATTGATGGCTCAATTCCTGAATGGATTGCAAGAGAAGATCAGCCGAAAAGTGGAGAGGCAAATTTATAATGATTTCAAGGACTTGTTCCACCTTTCTGTCCAAGCTGAACAACATATCAAGCGTAAGAGCCAAGAGATACGAAATAGGCCTAAGACGCCTTGGGCACCAAGCAATGGTACCAAGCCCGTAGACAAAGGCAAAAGCATAGAAATAGAATCACGATTCAAGAGCAAGCCTCCTGAGCAAACCCGTGACCAGAGAGATCATAGTAACTCTTCTAACCCTAAGAGATCACGTGATATCACTTGCTTTAAGGGTAGGAGTCGTGGTCACATCTCAAGGGAATGCCCAAACAACCCGGTCATGCTGATCACAAAAGCTGGAGAGTATGAGTCTTAAGATGAAGAAGACTTCGAACCAGAAGCAGAATATGGAGACATAGAGTACCGTGATGTGGGAGAGGTACTGGTCACAAGACGCATTCTCAGTGCAATGGTATACCCCTCTAAGACCATTCAAAGGGAGAACATTTTCCACATCCGGTGCACCATCAAGGGCAAGGTATGTAACCTCATCATAGATGGTGGTTCTTGCACTAACGTGGCTAGTGCATACATGGTTGATAAGCTAGGTGTAGAGAAGACAAAGCACCCCTGACCATCTCGACTAAGATGGCTAGACGACAAGGTGGAGCTCAAGATCCATGAGTAACTAACTGTGCCATTTAGTGTGGGCAGATACCAGGACTAGGTAGTTTGTGATATGGTGCCCATGCAAGCTGGCCATCTTCTTCTTGGAAGACCATGGCAGTTCGACAAGGAGATAAGGCATGATGGCCGGACCAATCTATACACCTTTGTGCACGATAATAGAAAGGTCAGCCTAGCTCCTCTCACACTTGCCCAGGTACACCAGGTACAACAACAAATGAGTAAGGAAAAAACTCATTAAATCTAATTTTCTCATTCAACCGAGTCATGCCCGGAGAGCTTTAGTTTCAAAGGACTTAATGTTACTAATGGTTTTCAAAGAAGTTTTGAGTGTAGAAAAATAACATGTAGAGCTACCTCCTGAAGTACCGACCCTCCTCAACAAGTTACAGGATGTATTCTCTGAGTAGTTACCAGCAGGCTTGCCTCCCTTACGCGGCATAGAGCACCAGATCGGCCTCGTGCCCGGAGCAGCCTTGCCCAATCGACCAACCTACCAAATGAGTCTAGAGGAGTACAAAGAGCTTGAGAAGTAGGTTCATGAGCTCTTGGAGAAAGGCTATGTTCGAGAGAGCCTCAGTCCATGTGCCATACCAGTGTTGCTAGTTCCCAAGAAGGATGGGACTTGGCGAATGTGCGTAGACTACCGAGCAATCAACAATATCACAGTCAAGTACCAGCATCCTATACCACGGCTGGATGACATGCTAGATGAGCTGAGTGGAGCCATGGTTTTCTCCAAGATAGACCTCAAGAGTGGATACCACCAGGTGAGAATGAAAGAGGGTGATGAGTGGAAGACTGCTTTCAAGACAAAGCAAGGGCTCTACGAGTGGACAATCATGCCATTTGGCTTGACTAATGCCCCAAGCACCTTCGTGCACCTTATGAACCAAGTTTTTAGGGCGTATATCAGTAAGTTTGTAGTAGTATACTTCGATGACATACTTGTTTACAGTAAATGCCTTCGGAAAGACCTTACACATCTTGAGATGGTACTTAAAACCCTTCGACAAGAAAAGTTTTATGCCAATCTTAAAAAGTGCATCTTTTGTACTGACAAGCTTGTTTTCTTAGGCTTTGTTGTAATTTCACAGGGATTACAGGTTGATGAGGAAAAGATTCGAGCCATAAAAGAATGGCCTACACCAAGCAACATCATCCAAGTAAGAAGCTTTCACGGCCTGGATTTCGTTCTAGGTTTGCCCAAGATCAACCACAAAGATGCTATCTTTGTAGTGGTGAACCGATTCTCCAAAATGGCATATTTTATACCATGTGCCAATGTTAATGATGCCACGCAAACAGTAGAACTGTTCTTCAGGGAGGTAGTACGACTTCATGGAGTGCCAAGGACAATCGTGTCAGACAGAGACACCAAATTTCTCAGCGACTTCTGGAGGACCCACTAGAGAAAGATAGGTACAAAGATGCTCTTCTCTACCACCTGCCATCCTCAACCCAATGATCAAACTGAAGAAGTCAACCAGACACTGTCGACTCTTCTCAGAACCACACTAGGGAAGAACCTCAAGATATGGGTGGAGTGCCTGCCATTTATAGAGTTTGCTTACAACCGAACACTACAGTCAGCCACAAAAAGATCCCTTTTGAAGTGGTCTACAGCTTCAACCCTCAAACGCCTTTGGAGCAAACACCACTGCCACCAGCAGGAATTACCAACCTCAATGGAGCATCTAAGGTATAGTTCATCAAGAAGTTACACCAGAAGGTAGCAGAGAACCTGGAGAAGAGGACCGGGCAGTACGTAACTCACACCAACAAGGGGAGAAGAGAAATGATCTTTCAACCAGGCGATTGGGTGTGGCTACACCTACGGCAAGAGAGGTTCCCCAACCTAAGGAGTTCCAAGTTGGCCCCAAGAGCAGATGGACCATTCAGAGTGTTGGAGAAGATCAACAACAACGCCTACTGGATTGAACTACCAGGTGAGTTTAATGTGTCTAACACATTCAATGTGGCTCATTTAGATCCTTTCCTTGCAGATGAGCCACTTTTGAGGTCAAAACCTACTGAAGGGAAAGGGGATGATGAGGACATCAGATCGTCTGGCCGACTAGAAGACCAAAATGGCAGGCCAAAAGGGTTGCTCGAGACAGCCGGACCATTTGGCGCATATGCCGGGCCAAGCGGTACCGACGGCCCTATGATCAGCTGGGCTGGGCCGACCAACTTCTCCGGAGGAGAGGTCTAAACCTCTGGCCCAACTGGCGGCGACGTGAACAACACCACTGGCCAAACTGGTGATGCCGCCGGCTCACAAATTGATCTGGCCGGCTCCGATCTTAACTCGGCCAGCTCCAAACACAATCCAGCCGGCTCATGCGATAGCACCACCATTTCCACCTGTACACAAGGAGACTCGGATCAACTCAGCTACTAGATTCAAGGCATGAACCTAGATGAAGTCTCTACACCAGTGGTGCCACCAGGCGCCATGACAAGGAGCATAATTAACAAGGGCACTCTTCCACAAGTTCAGCTTGTGGGTAGACAAACTCCTAGAAGGCCAACGAGAAAGAGCATTGGGCCAAGAGTACCAGGAAGAATCCAAGGGTTTCTCAACATCTCAAGAGACTTCAGAGACTTGGGCTCTCGTGGTAAAAAAGGTCAAGGCCCAACATTTCGTAACCCTACTCCAAGTTGAAGACTAGGAGCTAGGCGCGTGCATGCCATAAGATCGGCCACCTTCCATTTCTTGGCTGAAAGATAAGAAAGGTAAATTTTCAGTTATATGCTTGCCTTTTCTGTTTTACAGGATAGGAATAGTAAGTTTTCCATTTATTGAGTCAAGAACAATTTAGGCAGTTATCCTTTTTTGATTATTTTTTTTTGTAATTTTTCTTATGCACTTTTTTTTATCTTTTCCATTTTTATTTGGATCGACCCTACAAGGTCAAAGCTGCCGAGCATATTAATAAGGCTCCTTCAGCATTGTATTTCGACAACTTTTGATTATTAATAAAGAGAGCACTTTTTTGTACGAGTTTTTCTCCTAAAACTCTATCGTTTAGAACCCTAGTTGAGGCCACCCCTTCTAACTTTTAAGTTGTGATTTATCACGAGGTTCATCACTGCTCATGTGGTTCACTTCACCCCACCACTCAATACCCACTAGAAAGCACCTATCCAGAAGCATAAGGCCGAGTTTCTCGCCTAATATTCTCCAACCAGCTCGGAGTGTTATGGCCTTGATTCAATGCTTGTATCAAATACTACATAGCAATACAAAATAGAATAAATCTTACACACTTGAATTTAAACAAAATACATTAAAATAAATGTTAGTATACACATTTTAAGATGATAACATTAACTTTGATGCTGGTTGCGAGATTGCCCGGTGGACGCCTTGTTTCTGGTGGAAAAAGTTCAAGTCCGGAAAGTGCATCGGATACCGGAGGTGATATAACCAGACCCGACACTAGATAAACACTACTTCAATATGCCATCTTCCAATATGTCGAAGAAAATTCCTTTGAAACTATTGAATCAACTCACACATCTATTCTAACCGCATCGGCAATTACATGAGCGCATGAAATCCATATTTTCTAGAACTTATCGCAACTACACATCTTTTGCATGAGATTGGCAAAACTGGATCCTCCATCCTTCGTGCGGATGTCAAACTTATTACTGTTTATGTGTTGGACCTCAAAACTACTATTTTCTCAAAGTTTTATGGATACACTTTTCTACGTCTTGGGGGTAAGTGTGGTGGTGACGCTGTTACTAGTATCACGCTGTTTCATGAACCAACTCATGAGTATTGATCTTTTGCATTCGATAAGTGGAATAATTGGATATCCTCGAGCTTCAGTCAATTCAACGTTTGATTCTTGTTTGATTCTACAATGTTGCTTTTCATGATATTGTAAGGGACACTGTTGGACCTTAGATTCCGGGAATGGAACTTGTTGGATCAACTTATAATACTTGTCGTAGTTTGCTTGGAATAAAGGGTCTCAGAATCAAAGAGAACGTTGTATTATATTGAGTAAATCTGTTACAAGTTACGAGTTTCTTGAGTTCGGCAGTGGTTCCGAGCTATTAAAAGTCTATCTCTAATTATGGTGCGAGTCCGCTCTTTTATACTCTCAGTTCGTTTAATTTTCAAATCCGTAATCATTGCCACTCTTAAATGCTCATAAATGTCATTTAATGATGGCAGGTTTTTCGTCGTCATTGGTAGTCGGTGAGATTGGATAAGTCCCTAACCTGCTCGGCGCCTCCTCGACAAATGCGTACCCACTCTCGATGGGAATGGACCTTCGTTCTATTGGGCCTACTTACTTTGGGCCGAGCTCGCTATTGCAAGAAAGACGCAGCCCACTTCCAATAGACACCATCAAAATGGGCACGAGCCTAATGCTCTAAACCTATAATCAAAAGATAATCTACATAAGTTATGTCAGTTATCTTTATCTTATTGAAGTATGCTTAAAAGTCTGGTAATGGATATGTTCTCGCAGCCCTTGAAACCAGATATCCAAAATGACTCTTCTTCAATATTGTAGATGCACAATGACACACAATAATACACCTTGTAATAAACATGTAGTTATCTAAATTTATTATTATTATCGCATCCAATATAGTAATGTGAAATATAATCAAAAATTTAATAGTTAACAAATATTATACCATTACCACATAATAGGGACCTGTATGAAATATTTTACCTATAAATGTAAAATATTTATCCATACGAATTTAAGTACCGACTATATTTATCATTACTGATTGTAGTCCACTATATATAGAGTTGTGGAGGTCCAACAAAGATTGTGTATTCCTAATTAGGTACAACATCCTTCAATTTAAAAAATAATTTCCATGTTCCATCATTTTCTCTGTCTACTATTCCAAATACTAGCGGAAAGATAAGATAAGCAGTGAGAAGATACTCAACATACTTGCCCTTCACATATGTGTCGTCTAACTACCACTTGCGCATGTAAAGGAATCCCACCACACATGCCTCCAATGAGAAAAAGGTAATTAAACCGTTAAAAACCATCTTCATAAGCTGCCTCGAGAGCGAATCTGAACCCCGAGTTTGATTTAGCCTAATTTTGGAGGCTCGACGACAACATTTTCTATAAAGCATCAGCCATCATTTAGAAAATTCATGTGCAATTTCTATCAAACGTTAGACTTTCCAATATAATATTGCCACCTCGTGTTCGGTGCGCATCATATCTCGGACCTCGATGGGCCTAGGCTCCAATCCATGATTATTATATCTTGATCGTAGTATATCTCCTATGACCAAAGATTTCACCATCTTCTGTTACTCCTTTCTTTCATCAACTATACAGAAGTGATCTATATTAGCCTTTTGAATTAGTACCAGCAAGAACTAACCACATTTATGGCGTACACGCGCCACATAGACGGTCACATTCACATCTTCAAACATCATGCACCAACAATAAAAATACTATTAGTTGTTACCTCGGGAATAAACCGTCCTCAATTTCAATTTAGATATATCGTTCACAACACTCACAAAGTGCATCTCCATGTCACATTCCTCATGCTTCCTAATGCCATCATCCACAAGCACGTTCTCTTCACTCATCGAACAAAGATCATGTGTTAATTTTGCCGAAGACATATATTCGTCGCTTCCCCGACCCTCCTTATGTGTCAATGCATTATGCATTGCATCAATAATCGCTATATGTTGATCCGTGCATATTTCGTCTAGTACCTTTTGGCTCGCCACCAACACACCGTCTACAAACAATCTTATAAAAATTCACTGTCAACATACAAATAAATAGCACCGCACAAACAGAATAATCGGCAAGCCACATCATCTATTACCACTATAATCTATTCCGTTGCCTAATCTCTTCAAGAAATTAGCTAATCCGCCTCCAAATGTGAAGTTAAATTGGCTCATTTGTATTTCTCAACCGAATACAAACCGATGGTCACACAAAGTGCCAAATCCTCCATATAAACCTCAAAAGCGATGAAAAGTTCCACATCGTTGTTGTATTTGATATCTACTAGAGGTTAACGTTTACTTTCTAGTTCCAACATCCATATGGGATATTGATATGTCAAAACGACCATTGCATGCATGTCATCCTCCCCATATATCTACTAGAGATGAGAAGCTCTGGTTTTCATTTAGCACTAACTCATAGATGATATCGCAAGTGTCGGAACTAAAATCTCACTAACTGTGCACGATTTTTTCCAGGAGCCTCTCATGAACCAGGGTACTCAAACCATATCCTGCAATGTCGACCAAGTCTAACAACGTAAGTACGCAACTAACATGAGAACTGAAGTTTCTATAACCCACATTATGATGATGTTGTTCACTTTTCGCAGCTCAAACTCCGTTAGTGTGGGCATTAAACTCTCTCTCTATTAATGAAGATGATTGCAATTGTCGCACTGATTATCCAAAAGTTTATTCACGTATTAACTTGATTAAAATCTAGCAAAAAACTGATGAATTGCTTCATCTCTCTATTGCGGCAACTTCGACAGGTTTTTGGTAATTGTAACCTAGGAAATATGGAAATATATAACACATACAATCAATCATATATATACACGGTATCTTTTAAAATCTAGAACATTTAATCAAGGCCGGCACATCATCGATAGTAGCAACAAAATCTTTTTAGATCTTACTTATCATAAACAATACCTACCATTACATATCTTACATCGGATTTTTAGCAATAGACATTCAGGACTTTATGGTAAATTTCACACTATTTTTTTTGTCACTTTGTCATAAGCATTACAATTCTTATTTGATCAGAAAACACTTAACGTATCTCCGAACCAATGTGGTATTGATGTGCTTATATATGAGAAGATAGTGTTCCTTTTCCTTACTTGTTTGCATAACATGTCCGCTTGTATGTTCCTCTCCCTTGGTTGGTAGATGAGTGCGAACTCTGGATAGTGCTGTTGAAGCTCTTTGAATTCATCTATCTCCGTTGAAAAAGCTGGCCATTTGTCTTGATTGTTGATTAAATGGATAAGATCAAAGGAATCGGTAGAGAAAAGTCCGCAGAATCTTCGCCTCTTATGTAGGCTAAACATCGCCCATCGAAGGCTAAAAAACTCCGTATGTAACGGAGATTGTCCTCTATACGTGCTTCGCATTCCCAGAAGGTCACTCGTCCCATCCTTTAGTTTCAGGATCCACCCTATCCCTGATGTGGTATCTTCCTCTTTCGATGAACCATCGACGTAGCAAGCTACTGGTGCAAATTCCAGGGCTGTCTCATCTCTTGGCACTTGTTCTCCTTGGGCACTAGCTTCCATGGCCAATTTCCAGAGCTTGCTTTCATTCTGGGCTTTGGCCATGATCTCCATGGGGGTATTGTCAATGTTGTTGTATACCTTGTCGTTGCGAGCTTTCCAGATAAACCAAAGAATCTATGGAAAGATGCTGGAATCCAGTTCTGTCCGCGATTCCGCCTGTTGCCTTCTTAATAGGTAATCTATGTTACTGTAGACTCCACTCGTAGGGAAGATGTGTGGTGCTGAGGGGATGGTCGATATTGCCCATGTTTGGCACGCCGGCGGGCACATGAAAAGGGCATGGTTGATGTCCTCCATTCATGACCACATATCTCGCAAGAGGCTTTGCTTCGGATATGGCGATAGTGGAGCCGTCCGTTGGTGGCTATTGCTCCGGAGAGGGATTGCCAGAGGAAATGTTGAATTTTCCTAGGGATTTTTAATTCCCATGTCGCTTGTTTTAAAGGCGATATAGACGGTCGTTAGAGCCCAGTTGTTAGTTTTGATATGCTTTGTCTCTCGAGGACCTCATATCCCGACTTGACTGTGTACTCACCTTCTTTGGTGAAGTGCCAACAAAAGGTGCTGTCTTCCCTCCTAGTATTCGGGGAGATGGAGGTGATTAGTCTTACGTCCTCGGAGCTAAATAACTTCCTCAATTCTGAGATATTCCATCTTCCCTCCCGTGGGCAAATCAAATTACTTACCCTTACCTCCGGGTATTGTGATTGCTTTTCTTTATCTGGTCCTCTTGGGAGTTTGTCCGGAATCTACTTATCCGTCCAAATTTCACACTATTTAGATACAAACATCTGGATTTTTCAAATCTGATAGCTATATTATCATATTTTGAGCTATATTGTATTATTCAGTTAATCATAATTAAATATATACATATATATAGGCCTATTATTTTCTTACTACTCTAATATGTATTTTTTTTTATTAAACTATTAAAAATCTCAAAATTGTGGTCCCAGCGACCACAGCAAATGATAATGCTAACTCGAGATCCATTTTAATTTTTAAAATACTGGATTAAAAAATTTTGAACATTGTTCGTTTTTGTATTTAGATAAAACATTTGTATGTAAATGTTTGAACATGTTCCTTCGGTAGGATTGGATATAAAACTAATTGTATTCCAAATTTTTAGATAATACAAAAAAAAATATTTTTACTACAAATTTTACACTTCAAAAATCAAAAATTGTTGTGAATTAAAAAACCTATACTAGGAATTGTTTTTATATTAATATATGAGGATTACTTCTCTCTATATACATGGTGGTATATAACTATCAAATTTAAAAATACATTTAACTTAATAATATTATATCTACAATATAAAATATTCTAGATAAAATATACTTATAATACATATCTATTTAATCATTCATAATAACCCTGTTCTTGAATGTTCATTATAATAACATAGTTTGTAATGCGTATAAGGTACTCAGTAAATCCATTGAAACAAACTACTATTAAGGGAATGAAACAAATCGTTCATTTACTCCCCTCTCATTAATACATACGTCGAAATTTTGAAACGATTTACTACTCCAGTATGATGAACTAGTTTCTTGAAAATAGCAAGTGGAAACGCCTTGGTAAAAAGAATTCTTTCATGCATCCTTCCTTAAATTATGCGATACATGTAGCATTGTCTTCATACATAACGGTTGGAGCTTCTTTTCCTGCACATATACCACAATCTTCTCGTATGTGTTGAAATACAAATCTTAACCATACACACTCGTGACTTGTTTCATGAATAGCTAAAATCTCTCCATTGTTAGAAGAAGTGCAATGATGTTTGCTTCATATAATGCCAAGAGCTTAGCTCTCACTATATAAACGAAATCACTCACCCACCTTAAAATTCATTGGCATAGTTTCCAACATCTACATAATTTGGTTAAATTTTTTTTAACAAATATAGAGAAATTTAACTATTATGTTTTCTTTGGGGGCAACTATTCTACTATTCATTTCATAGATGGTTGAGTTTTTCACCATTGAAAACCCACCAAATTTTTTTTAATTATACACCTTATAATATATGAAAAAACGCGATTTTATACAATGTGTGCAACCGAATAATTGTGCATAAATTACATATAATAAAATGTAAAATATCGATATAAGAATTTTGAAAAAATTGGATTTGCAGAGGCGAGACACTCTTTCCTTAATTCTGAAAACGTCTCGTAGTGATGGTTGCATAGCGTTCCGAATTCCATAATACAACTGTAACTATTCTGTCTTGTACAACCATATAACAGAATCTAACGAACTCTTTTCTATGTTGTACTCTCAAACTCAATATGTGAAAGATTTTTATGTGTATTTTTTACACTCTTAGAATGAGAAAACCAAAAGTTTTGTTTCCATTTTTTCATCTTTTCATCTTCATTTTTTTTAATGATTCACTATATGAGTTTATAAAAAGGTTACTCCATTTTTTAATGAGAATTGGTTATCCACTAAAAATCATTATGATTTTTCTGTTATAAAATAATAAACCAAATTAATTTGGTTGTAAATTGTAAATTAACTCAATTAAGGAGATATTGACTAGTTGACTTAGTAAACAAATAACAAATGAGATTTAAACCAAACCACAATAAAAACTGTACCGACCATTGGTTCATTTGCTAAAAACCAAACACAATAAAAATTGTACCGACCATTGGTTCATTTGCTAAATTCTGAAAACTCGAAACTCGAGTTCGGTTTTCTTCTTCCACTAATACACCAAAGTGTATCCAAAGTTTTGAGTTTTGTTATTGATTCTCTGCTTATATACAAGAGAGATTTCACCTCTAACTTCTAATGTGGGACAAATTACATTTGTTCATTTTATGTTTATCAAGCAACCCACTTTAAATACTCATTTCTCATTCAAACAAACTTTGGTTTTAACATTTTCGTTAGAAAGCTCACCGGAAAGTGATCGACAGCCACTTTCGTTAAATTGAGTTCCAACAATCTCCCACATGAATAGAAATGACTCTAAACACATGACGACTCGATAGATAAAACTAACTATCTAGACAACACTCGACAACACTAGTTAGAAATACTTTCGAGAGTACAAACAAAAAATTCACTGTATATGAGTTGGTAGCATTTTTTAACCTTGAACCAATCATTGTTAATAGCTATCGGATTTACTCAACCAGAAAGTGAACATAATGTCTTGAACCCTCCGGGCTTTTATGTAAACCGAGACAATAACTATAACACAATTTTTTTTCTCATAGAACTAGGTTCTCTATTCTGTTCATTTTGGCCGTGAATATGCCTGATTAATCATGAGTGAATTTGGAGAGTATAGTCTTTCCTTCATTCTCCTAGAAACGACCCCATTTCATACTCACAAGGTGATTTGCCATTAGTTTTGTTTTAAGTAGCATCCTTTAATACTCCAATTATATCTCAAAGCTATGGTCTCAAATCATTAAAAGCAACGCTTATCCTACACACATACACGAAGCACTGTGCATCATCCTAGGAATTAGGTAGAGACGTAAGTCTCACAGTGCTATTTTAGATTCCGTTTGACTTAGTTGTCATTTTGAACCTAAATCTTAGGATCTCTAGTCACGTAGATAGGATTACCATCAAATTTCATCTTAAATCATAGGCTTTAAACCCATTACTCTTGATGATTTTACAATTTAATCTCATGACACCTTTAATATATGGATCCTAAGTTGTCATTCAATTGGATATAATATATTGAGATTACACTATTTGAGATTAATTTTATAATGGTTATTTTTTCTTCAAAAAAATGACTAAACCACTATATACAATCTAATTTTTAATTAAATTGTGACTACTTAAAAGGTTGTAGTACTATTTTTGTAGACATCCCCACCGTTTTAGGTATTTTTACAAATGTACTTTACCTTCCAAAGTTCATATGACATCTTGTCAATAACTTTATGTGGTAAGCAACGCTTTCCCCACATTTTCTGAGATAACTCAGTAATGCAATTTTGCATTCATCCTTTTTTATGAGTTTGAGATTTTATTTTATCCCACAACTCTATTTGATTCGAGTGATCATAGAGAATTTTTTGATAAATAATGTTATTTTAGAGGTATCATTTTAAACATTATTGACATAGTCACATGTGGCAAACCACTACCAATACAAAATTGGTGCGTCGACTTATAAGACTCATAGTCAATATTACCTCTAATTCAATAGGATTTGGACATTAAGATAAACATCAAAATTCCATCCACATTGCAACACAAAGTCATTAGTGGTATACCGCTCCCAATTTGGGGTATCGACTCACTATACTTATTACCATCATAAATGTTATTGTTAACGTTTTTATTTTATTTTATATTTTTTTCCGTTCTGCACAATTGCAAATCCAAAAAAGTATATTGAGAGTGAACAAAAATTTATCGTACATCCAATTCTTGTTCTTATGGCATAAACACTTCACAAATTTATTAGTTTTCGTTAGTCTAATAAACATAACAAAATTTTCAGAATTAAGATTGTAAGAACGCGATTTTTTACAATGTGGGCAACTGAATAATTGTGAATAAATTACATATAATCAAATTTAAAATACTGATACAAAAATTTTGGAAAGATTAGATTTACAGAGGCGAGACACTCTTTCCTTAATTCTGAAAACGCCACATAGTATGACGGTTGCATGCGTTCCGAATTCTACGATACAACTGTAAATATTCTCTCTTGCACAACCCAAGAACAGAATTTAACAAAATATTTTCTATTTTGTACTCTCAGACTCAATATATGAGAGATTTTTATGTGTATTTTTTACACTCTTAGAATGAGAAAGACAAAGGTTTCTTTCTCTTTTTTTCATCTTTTCATCTTCATGGTTTCTTAATGATTCACCAAATGAGTTTATAAAGAGGTTACTCCATTTTTAATGACAATTGATTCTCCACTAAAAATCAGTATGATTTTTTATGTTACAAAATAATAAACCAAATTAATTTGGTTGTAAATTATAACTTAACTCAATTAAAGAGATGTTGACTAGTTGACTTAGTCAACAAATAACAAATGAGGTTTAAACCAAACCACAATAAAAATTGTACCGAACATTGGTTCATTTGCTAAATTCCAAAAACTCAAAATTTGAGTTCGGTTATCTCCTTCCACTAATACACCAAAGTGTATCCAAAGTTTTGAGTTTTGTTATTGATTCTCCACTTGATATACAAGAGAGATTTTACCTCTAACTTCTAATGTGGGACAAATTACATTTGTTCATTTTATGTTTATCAAGCAACCGACTTTACATACTCATTTCTCATTCAAACAAACTTTGGTTTTAACGTTTTCGTTAGAAAGCTCAGCGGAAAGTGATCGACAGCCACTTCTGTAAAACCGAGTTCCAACAAAAAACTCTATCTTTGAAACTGAAAGCTATCCTTTTATCTATCGATCAAAAGATTTATCCTATCAAAACATTCCATTGGTTTGTTGAAGCTCAGTATCTCAAGACAAAAAAAAGTGTTTCATGATAGCGTTTATGACGACGCTAGTACTTCAAATGTATCAAGACATGTGTTATAATATAGGAAATAAAGTTGTGATGCTAAATCTGCTAAGTATAGAATGGATACAACATGTGATGCTAGCTCTGTGTGACACATAAGACTAGAAACATCACTTGTGCTCTTGTAGAACTGGCATTTGATTTAAGATATGAATAAGACAAAGTTGGTTAAAGAATTAAAGATGGTACAACTTCTAAATTAGGAATGGATACAACAAGTGATGCATCACATGGGAATTAAGTTTGATGAGGAGATTCATGTTTTATGGTTTTTTGGTACATTATCAGATTCTGAGAAGGTGTTTAGGATGTATTTTTGTAACTTCATGTCGGGAGGTGTTATTTCGATGGAATTAGTGAAGAATATTTTCTTGAACGAAGAAACAAGAAGGAAGTCAAATCCTAGTTCTTCGCGTTCAGATGTCTTAGTTACTAATCAAGGGAGAGAAGTTCTTATAAAGAGCTCAAGAAGGATAAGAACATGAGCAGAACAAACCTAACAAATTTTCAAATAGTGTCATTATTGTCATAAGAAATGGCACATGAAAAAGGATTGCCTGAAGTTGAAAAAGGACAAAACGTAAAGAAATAATGAAGGAGATAGTGAAGATCGGGTAACTGTCAAGATGATCAGTTTCTTACTCTCATTGAGAATGATGGCATTAATGTTGCATGCCAAAAGACTAGTTGGGTTATTGATAGTGGAACTACTACTCATGCTACATTACAATGGGATTTGCTCAATACCTATACATTAGTTAGTTATGGTTCTTTGAAGGTGGGTAATGATGGTGTTGCTCAAGTTGTTGACATTGGTAATATTTTTTGGAGACTAGTATTTGTACTATACTTGTACTTAAAGTAGTGAAGCATATCCCATATATTCGTTTGAACTTGATGTCCAGAGGGAGTCTTGATGATGAAAGTTTTTATAGTTTATTTAGAGGGGGTAAATGGAAAATTTCATGAGGCTCTATGGTTATGGCTCGAGCTGATAAGTCTTCATCGTTCTATTGGTTGCAGGCTAAGGTCTCAAAAGACGTTTTTAATGCAAGAATGATGATGTCATGGAGTTATGACATAAGAGACTCGGTCACATGAGTGAAAAGGGACTATCTTTGTTATCAAAGAAGGAAGCCATTAATTACAAGTACCTCAAGTTTGCACTTGCAGAAGTTTGCGCATTATTTTGCAGAAAAACAACATAGAGTCTCATTCAAGTCTTCTGCATCTTCTAAAAAATCTGAGATACTTGAGCGGGTACATTCAGATGTATGTGGTTCAATGAATACGAATTGTTTTGGTGGTGCATCATATTTTATCACATTTATTAATGATCATTCTAGGAAGTTGTGGGTTTTCACTATGAAGAATAAAGATCAGGTTTTGGGATATCTATTGGTGTTTGGAAGTTTTTACAGTTATGAAAAAAAGAAAAAGAATATATTGAATATAAACAATATTTTATTAATTTTATTGTATTACACTCCAATTTGTTCTAAAAACTAAATTCGATCTATATTTATACAAAGCGAACCATTGTGTTGAAACAACAAGACTGTATAATTGAAAAGACACAAATCATTGTGCTGAAACAACACGACTGTATAATTGAAAAGACACAACTCATTGTGTTGAAACAACATGACTGTATAATTGAAAAGACACAACTATACGAAATGATAATTCGTGACTCTTAATTAGTAACTAAATTATACGAATGTGACTTTATTGTATACGATATTTGATTATATTTCAACACTCTCCGTTAATCATATCTCGGCCTCACTTCAAGGTTTCTTCTAAGATTTTAGAAAAATATCTCTCTTCTTTTGTTATATGATTAGTGCACCCACTGTCTACTAACCAAATGTCTTCTCTTAATGTTGTTATTGCTTCTTCACTTGCACTAAACAACATGTGGTCTTCACCCAAGTCTTCCTCTTCAAGACTTACACGCGCTCTTCTTTTTTTGAGGGACACACATTTGAATAGTGGCCAATCTTACCAAAGTTGTAACACTCCTTGTTACTTCTTTTATTCTTGCCATGATAATTTTCTTTTGGTTTCTTTGAACACTCATTTTCTGTGTGATTGTTTCTCTTGCAAAACTCACACCACTTCTTGCCTTGATTGATACGGCTCTTGTTGTTGTCTCGTTTGAAACCGGATTTGCTTCCTTTTGCTTGAGCATTAAATGCTCTTTCATTAGTGCTTCCTTCTGTTGCCTCCACTCTTGCTTCATGTGCTTTCAAAATACCCATTAGCTCTATATTCATTAGTGAAGTCAAATCGCGAGTTTGCTCCAAACGCTAAAAATGACATCGAACTTGGCTGGGATAGAGATGTGTATCTTCTGTATGAGTTGATAGTTGTTTTTTTTCACCATGATACGTTAATTGATTCTCCAAAATAATTAACTTATCGGTGAATGTCTTAATGTCTTCGTTATCATATATCTTCAAATTTTCGTACTCCCAACGCAATGATTGAAGTTTAACCAATCAGACTTGAGAAAAACCTTGATACTCAGCCTTCAATATGTCCCATGCCTCTTTTGATGTTTATGATGTCGCAATGCGTGAGAACAGTTTATAAGTCACGACAGTTTGCAAAATTTGCAATGTCATCGTATCATTCGACATTCCCTTGCTGATTCAAGGGTTTCTTGTTCTTGAACTGGTTCGACCGGCATGCTTTCTTCAACCATGGACCACAATTTTCTAATCCTGAAAATGATTGTCATCTTAATTATCCAGAAGTCGTATTTCTCCCCCATCGAATATATGGATCACTTGATGTAAAGAACCTGCAAGTCTCAACTTATTTTGTGATTAATGTATGTGATATCTTCTTGTTGCTTATGTTCTTGCGATGAGTTCTAAACTAGTGCTTCCTCGTTTGTCCTTTGTAATCCTAAAGCTCTGATACTATGTTGGTGTTTCGAAGCTTTTATAGTTATGAAGAAAAAAAAGAGAATATATTGAATTGAATCAACTTTTATCAACTTGATTGTATTACACTCCAATTTGTTATAAAAACTAGACTTCATCTACATTTATACAAAGCGAACCATTATGTTGAAACAACACGATTGTATAATTGAAAAGACACAATTCATTGTGTTGAAACAACACAACTGTATAATTAAAAGACACAACCATACGAATTGATAATTTGTGACTCTTAATTAGTAACTAACTTATACAAATGTGACTTTGTCATATAAAAGATTTGATTATACTTCAACAATTTCAAATATTTTGTGGCATTGGTTGGGAGTAGAGATATTAAAATGGGTATACCCACCCCATTTAGATCCACCCCATATAAAACTCATCCCATTTAAAACCCAAACACTATAAAACCTATTTATTATAAAGGTCAAATAGGGTTATCCATTTAGACCTATTTATAATTACACTAATCCATTTAAACACATTCAAATCAATTTAATCCATGTAATTCATTTTAAATTATATTTTTTTTCTTGTTATTTATAAACATTATATTTTTAGTAAAACATTATTGTAATTTTTATTTTAAAAATAGGTAATAACTTTATGTATTTTTTAAAAATATTATTTTTTATAAATATATTGATATATTTTAAAAAAATATTATATTGAATTTTTGTCATATGTTTCATAGGAAGTTTGACTTTTTTTTAACATTTTTAATTGTTAAAATGGGTAAAGTTACCTCATTTAGAATTCACTCAGTTTAAATTCATTTTTGCCAAAACAATATTCTACATTTTTGTCAAAAATTAAGCATTTTTCATCCAAAATGTGATTCCGTATTTTTCCACCAAATCGTAATTCAGCATTTTTTCGCTAAAAATATGATTTTGTATTTTTCCGCTAAAAACTTGATTTTGCATTTTTCCATCTAATTTCGTATTTCCCCACCAAAAAATGTAATTTTGCATTTTTTGTCAATAACATGATTTCGTATTTTTCGGCAAAACATAATTCATTATTTTTACAGAAAAAGATAGTTTTGTATTTTTTCGCCAAAACATAATTTCCCATTTTCACGTTAAAAATATAATTTTATATTTTTTACTAAAACGTGATTTTTATTCTTTATTTTCTACAAAATTTTATTGATTACTTATTATAAAATACTTTTTTAAATTATTGTTGATTAAACAAAAATAAAATATAAATAGGTTTAATAGGGTATCCATTTTTTTAAAGCAAAAACTTTTTTAATAAATGAGTTTTAAATAAATACCCATTTAAACCCATTAATCTCAATTCTAATAAATGGGTCTAAATGGGTTTTTAAATTTTTTAAGTACCCAATAAAAACCCATTAATTATAACCCCATTTTAACATCACTAGTTAGGAGACAAACGGGAAAGAAGTTGAATTGTATTCGTAGTGATAATGGTGGAGAGTATTTTGCACAATTTGATATTTATTGCAGGGAACATGGTATTAGGTATCAAAAGACGCCATCTAAGATTCCACAGATGCATGGGTTGGTTAAAAGGATGAACAAGACGACTGTTGAGAGAATTATGTGCTTGATTTCACATCTGGCTTGGCAATGACTTTCAGGGATAAAGTTTTGAGCTTATTTGTTCATGTGCTGAATTTATTACCAAATGCTCCATTGGAGCGTGATATTCCATAGAGGATTGGACTGGTAAGGATAGTTTTAAGGTCATTTGAGAGTTTTTGGGTGCAAGGAGTTTGTGCACATTTCCAAAGATGAAAGGTCAAAGGTTGAGATGAAATCGCAATAATGTGTGTTCATTGGTTATGGTCAGGGAGTTTGGATACAAATTTTATGATTCCATTGAGAAGAAGTGATGAGGACATCAGGTCGTACATCCAGCCAGGAGACCAGACTGGCCGACTAGGAAGCTTGCCCGAGACAGCTGGGCCATCTGGCACGCCTGCCGGTCCAAGCAGTACCGCCGGACCCTCGACCAATAGGACCAGAGCAACCAGCATTGCCGGCGGAGAGGCCCAAGCTTCCGGCACACTTGGTGGGGACGTGGATGACACCGCCGGTCCCCTTGGTGATGCCACCAACTCCGGGATCAACTTGGCCGGTCCTGAAGGCATTCCGGCCAGTACCTCGTACAGTCCAGCCGGTACAGCCGATCCAACCGAATGCACGAGCAATTCAACTTCCACACAAGGAAACTCGGACCAGATAAGCTACCAGCTTCAGGACATGCATCTAGAGGAAGTATCCACACCAGTAGTGCCACCAGGAGCAATGACAAGAAGCAGATCAAGGACACTCTTCCACAAATTCAGCTTATGGGTGGACAAGCTCCTAGAAGAAGATCAGCTAAGGACAATGGGCCAGAAGAGCAAAGTAGAGTCCAAAGGCTTCTCAACAACACAAGGGACATCAGAGACTTGGGCTTTAGTGGCAAGAGAGGTCAGGGCCCAAAGATTTTTAACCCTACTCCAAGTCGAAGACTAGGAGCAAGGCGCGTGCATGCCACAAGGACGGCCACCTTCCATTTCTTGGCCATGAGGTAAGTTAAGGTAAGTTTCAATTCGAATATATGCCTCTTTCTGTTTTGCAGGGTAGGATCTAGAATATTTACTTTTATTGAGTCAAAGACATTTTAGGAATAGGTCCTTTTTTGATTATACACTTTTGTATCTTTTCCTTTTGTGCACTTTTGTAAGTTTTCCTTTTCTTATTTGGGTCGACCCTAGAAGGTCAAGCTGTCGAGCATATTAATAAGGCTCCTTCCAGCATTGTAGTTCGACAACGTTTTTGATATTAATAAAGATAGAACTTTTTCCCCAACAAGTTTCTCTCAAGAATCTTGTGCGCTTAGAATCTAGTTGAGACCAGCCCTCCTAGCTCTAAGTTTGTGATTTATCACGAGGCTCATCACCCCTCGTGTGGTTCACTTCACCCTTCCATCGAATACCAACCCAAAAACCCCTATCCAAGAAGTCTAAGGTCGAATTTCTCACCTAAACTTCTCCAAACAGCCCACGCGCATACATCATTGAATCAAGGCTTGTATCATTTTGGTACACAGCTTAAAGCTCCTAAACCAGGTTGTTTCTATCCTTTTGCTTGTTTTGGTTTTAGTTCTTGCATTAGTTTAAGTCGCATTCAAGAAAAATAAAAAAAATAACATCAAACTCCAAACCGAGTGCATCTAACCTTCTACGTGTATCACTAGGGTTTATATTCACTTTTGCATTACCATTCACGTTTTCCTTTTTGTTTAAGTCATATTTCCTTTATTTTTAAGTTAAATTAAAAAGAAAAGAAAAAGAAAATAGGAAAAATACCAAAAGAATTCGAATTGGACAGCTAGCACAAGTTGTCAAGAAAGTTTTCTTTTTTCAAATCTTCACATTTTTGAATTTCCAATTCTCATATTTTCTTCCTTTTTTCAAATTTTCGAATCCTTATAAAAAGAAAACCCTCCTAATAATTTAGGAGCATCCTAACTTGTCTTCTTTCTTTGTAGCACACAATGGCAGAAGAAAATAGAGAAGCAACCGAAGCTATGATGGCCATGTTCACCACACTCCAAACACAACTCGCATCCATAGGCGAGAGGTTGGAGCGCATGGAAAGACCGGTGAGATTTCAGGCCATAAGGCACGTGAGAGCTGAGCAAGACCGTCCTGAAGGTCCTGAGTACCTTAGGACACGACACGAACAGGAGGAACCCCAGCCAGATGGAGATGAGGGCACACAACCTCGTAACTATCACCATAGGCTGAGAGGACCTCCACGGCAACCAGAGGCAGAAGATGATGGCTTTGAGCCATATGGTCTTCACCAGAGACCAAGAATGCCTCCTAGACATCATGAGGATGGAGATGAACACACCTACAACCAGGTAAATCATCCTGATGTTAAGCTAACTCCTCCTAGTTTTGCAGGAAAGGTAGACCCCGAGGCTTACCTAGATTGGGAAAGAAGAATGAATCATATCTTTGATCATTACAACCAACCAGGACCTAGGAGAGTCTCAGTGGCAGTAGCACAACTCACGGACAATGCCCTCATCAGGTGGGATCGTGAGGTATCTGACAGAAGGAGGAAGAGAATGAGGCCCATAGACTCATGGGTCGACATGAAAGACCTCATGCAACAAAGGTTTGTTCCACCTTACTTTCATAGAGACTTGCAACGTCGTTTTCGTACTCTTAAGAAGGGTACTAGATCAGTAGAGGAGTACTATGAAGAGTTCGAGAAGCTAAGGAACAGATTGGAGCTCAATGATGATGAAGAAGCATTGATGGCACAGTTCTTGGATGGACTCCAAGAAAGAATCAGCCGCAAGGTGGAAAGGCAAATCTACAACGACTTCAAAGACTTGTTCCACCTATCTGTCCAGGCTGAGCAGCACATCAAACGTAAGAGCCAAGACATCCGCAGCAAGCCTAAGACACCTTGGGAACCAAGCAACATGCCCAAGCCCGTAGACAAAGGCAAGAGCATAGAGATCGAGTCAAGGTTCAAGAGCAAGCCTCCTGAACCCACCCGTGACCAGAGAGAGCCTGGTAAGTCTTCTAACCCTCAAAGATCACGTGACATCACTTGTTTTAAGTGTAGGGGTCGTGGACACATCTCAAGGGAGTGCCCAAACAACCGGGTCATGTTGATTACGGAGGCTGGAGAATATGAGTCCCAAGATGAAGAGGACTATGAACCAGAAGAGGAGTATGGTGACATTGAGTACCCTGATGTGGGGGAAGTGCTGGTCACTAGACGCATTCTCAGTGCAATGGTGGATCCTTCAGAGACCATCCAAAGGGAGAACATCTTCCACCGCCGTTGCACCATCAAGGGCAAGGTATGTAACCTCATCATAGATGGTGGTTCTTGCACTAACGTTGCTAGTGCATATATGGTTGATAAGCTAGGTCTAAAAAAGACAAGACATCCTCGACCATATAGACTGAGATGGCTAGATGACAAAGTGGAGCTCAAGATCCATGAGCAAGTCACTGTGCCATTCAGTGTGGGCAAGTACCAAGACCAAGTCGTGTGCGACGTGGTGCCCATGCAAGCTGGCCATTTTCTGCTAGGAAGACCATGGCAGTTTGACAAAGAGACCAGGCATGATGGCCGAACCAATCTCTACACTTTTGTGCATGACAAAAGAAAGGTCAGCTTGGCTCCTCTTACACCTGCCCAGGTACATGAGCTATAACTCCAAATGAGTAAGAAAAAGAAACTTATCAAGTCTAATTTTCTTATTCAACCAAGCCATGTCCGGAGAGCTTTAGCCTCGAAGGATTTAATGTTACTAATGGTTTTCAAGGAAGTGTTGAGTGTAGAAAAAGAACAGGTAGAGCTACCTCCTAAAGTAGCAACTCTCCTCAACAAGTTCCAAGATGTATTTCCAGAGGAGATACCAGCAGGCTTGCCTCCTTTACGTGGCATAGAACACCAGATTGATCTAGTGCCCAGAGCAGCCCTACCCAACCGGCCAGCCTACCGGATGAGTCCAGAGGAGTCCAAGGAGCTTGAGAAGCAAGTCAAGGAGCTCCTGGAGAAAGGATATGTTTGAGAGAGCCTCAGTCCATATGCCGTACCAGTGCTACTAGTGCCCAAGAAGGATGGGACTTGGCGAATGTGCGTGGACTGCCGAGCAATCAACAACATCACTGTCAAGTACCGGCATCCAATACCATGGCTGGATGACATGCTAGATGAGATGAGTGGAGCCACGGTCTTCTCCAAGATAGACCTCAAGAGTGGCTACCACCAGGTCAGGATGAAAGAAGGTGATGAATGGAAGACTGCTTTCAAGACAAAGCAAGGGCTCTACGAGTGGACAGTCATGCCATTTGGCTTGACTAATGCCCCAAGCACCTTCATGCGCCTTATGAACCAAGTTCTTAGGGCGTACATCAGTAAGCTTGTAGTAGTTTACTTTGATGACATACTAGTTTATAGTAAGTGCCTACGTGAACACCTCACATATCTTGAGATGGTACTTAAAACCCTTCGACAAGAAGAGCTTTACGCCAATCTTAAGAAGTGCATCTTTTGTACTGATAAACTTGTCTTTTTAGGTTTTGTTGTAAGTTCACAGGGCCTACAGGTTGATGAAGAGAAGATTCGAGCCATACAAGAATGGCCAACACCAGGCAACATCAGCCAAGTAAGGAGCTTCCACGAACTGGCCAGCTTCTATTGCAGATTTGTGCCCAACTTCAGCAGTATTGCCTCACCACTGACGGCAGTAGTGAAGAAGAACGTGGGATTCAGCTGGGGAGAAGCTCAGGAGAAGGCATTCAAGGCCTTGAAGGACAGCCTTACACATGCACCAGTGCTAGTCCTGTCCGACTTCAACAAGACGTTTGAAGTGGAGTGTGATGCCTCTGGAATAGGCATAGGAGCAGTGCTAACCCAAGGAGGGAGGCCAGTGGCATACTTCAGTGAGAAGCTAGGTGGTGCCTCACTGAACTACCCCACTTATGACAAGGAGCTTTATGCCCTTGTCCGAGCATTGGAGACTTGGCAGCATTACTTGTTGTCCAAGGAGTTTGTGATCCACACTGATCATGAGACTCTCAAACACCTCAGAGGGCAAACCAATCTCAAGAGGAGACATGCCAGGTGGATGGAGTTCATAGAGACCTTCCCGTACTTCATCAAGTACAAGAAGGGCAAAGACAATGTGGTAGCCAATGCACTATCAAGGAGGTTTGCCTTGATATCCACCATGGAGGCAAAGGTCCTAGGATTCGAGCACATCAACGACCTATACAAGGATGATCCTGACTTTGCTGAGAGCTACAAGGAGTGTGGCACAGGGAGTCATGGCAAGTTTTACATCCATGAGGGATTCTTGTTCTGAGAGAGAAGGCTGTGCATACCACACGGATCATTAAGGGAGCTTATCATCCGAAAAGCTCATGGAGGAGGACTCATGGGCCACTTTGGTGTCGACAAGACTCTAGCAGTGGTCAGGGAGCACTTCTACTGGCCACACATCAAGAGGATAGTAGAAGCTCATTGTGCAAGATGCATCACTTGCAAGAAGGCAAAGTCCCGAGTGCAACCTCACGGGTTGTATCTCCCACTGCCCATACCTACACATCCATGGGTGGACATCTCAATGGAATTTGTTCTAGGTCTGCCCAAGATCAACCACAAAGATGCAATATTTGTAGTGGTGGATAGATTCTCCAAGATGGCACACTTCATTCCATTTGCCAATGTCAATGATGCCACACAAACAGCTGAGCTGTTCTTCAGGGAGATAGTACGGCTTCATGGAGTGCCAAGGACCATCATATCAGACAGGGACACCAAGTTCCTCAGCCATTTCTGGAGGACCCTTTGGAGAAAGCTAGGCACGAAGCTACTCTTCTCTACCACCTACCATCCTCAAACCGATGGCCAAACTGAAGTTGTCAACAGGACGCTATCAACTCTTCTCAGAACTACACTAGGGAAGAACCTAAAGACTTGGGTGGAGTGCCTGCCATTCATAGAGTTCGCTTACAACCGAGCCGTGCACTCAGGAACCAAGAAGAAACCATTTGAAGTAGTATATGGCTTCAACCCTCTCACCTCATTGGAGCAAACACCACTACCACCAACTGAGATGACCAACCTCAATGGAGCATCCAAGGCAGAGTTCATAAGGAGATTACACCAGAAGGTAGCAGAAAACTTGGAGAAGAGGACCAGACAGTACGTGACTCATGCCAACAAGGGGAGAAAAGAGGTGATCTTTCAACCAGGCGATTGGGTGTGGCTACACCTACGGCAGGAGAGGTTCCCAAACCTAAGGAGTTCCAAACTAGCACCAAGAGGAGATGGACCATTCAGAGTGCTCGAGAGGATCAACAACAACGCCTACCGGATCGAGCTGCCAGGTGAGTTTAATGTGTCCAATACGTTCAATGTTACTGACCTAGCCCCTTTCCATGCAGATGAACCAGTTTTGAGGACAAAACCTACTGAAGAGGGAGGGGATGATGAGGACATCAGGTCGTACATACAGCCAGGAGACCCGACTGGCCGACCAGGAAGCTTGCCCGAGACAGCCGGGCCATCTGGCACGCCTGCCGGTCCAAGCAGTACCGCCGGACCCTCGACCAATAGGACCAGAGCAACCAGCATTGCCGGCGGAGAGGCCCAAGCTTCCGGCACACTTGGTGGGGACGTGGATGACACCGCCGGTCCCCTTGGTGATGCCACCAACTCCGGGATCAACTTGGTCGGTCCTGAAGGCATTCCGGCCAGTACCTCGCACAGTCCAGCCGGTACAGCCGATCCAGCCGAATGCACGAGCAATTCAACTTCCACACAAGGAAACTCGGACCAGATAAGCTACCAGCTTCAGGACATGCATCTAGAGGAAGTATCCACACTAGTAGTGCCACCAGGAGCAATGACAAGAGCAGATCAAGGGCACTCTTCCAAAAATTCAGCTTATGGGTGGACAAGCTCCTAGAAGAAGATCAGCTAAGGACAATGGGCCAGAAGAGCAAAGTAGAGTCCAAAGGCTTCTCAACAACACAAGGGACATCAGAGACTTGGGCTTTAGTGGCAAGAGAGGTCAGGGCCCAAAGATTTTTAACCCTACTCCAAGTCGAAGACTAGGAGCAAGGCGCGTGCATGCCACAAGGACGGCCACCTTCCATTTCTTGGCCGTGAGGTAAGTTAAGGTAAGTTTCAATTCGAATATATGCCTCTTTCTGTTTTGCAGGGTAGGATCTAGAATATTTACTTTTATTGAGTCAAAGACATTTTAGGAATAGGTCCTTTTTTGATTATACACTTTTGTATCTTTTCTTTTTGTGCACTTTTGTAAGTTTTCCTTTTCTTATTTGGGTCGACCCTAGAAGGTCAAGCTGTCGAGCATATTAATAAGGCTCCTTCCAGCATTGTAGTTCGACAACGTTTTTGATATTAATAAAGATAGAACTTTTTCCCCAACAAGTTTCTCTCAAGAATCTTGTGCGCTTAGAATCTAGTTGAGACCAGCCCTCCTAGCTCTAAGTTTGTGATTTATCACGAGGTTCATCACTCCTCGTGTGGTTCACTTCACCCTTCCATCGAATACCAACCCAAAAACCCCTATCCAAGAAGTCTAAGGTCAAGTTTCTCACCTAAACTTCTCCAAACAGCCCACGCGCATACATCCTTGAATCAAGGCTTGTATCAAGAAGTCTATTAGAAGAAGAGATGTCGTGTTCATGGAAGATCAAACGATTAAAAAAATTGAAAATTCTGGAAAACCAACTCAGCGTTATAAGTTTGATTGATTCAGAAGTTTCTTCTTCGGCATTGGTCTACGGTCAGGTTGACGGTGAGGTTTAAGTTGATACACCTGGTGCAGATGCTCCCACACATGATGATGACGGTATTGGAGATCATGGTGACGGTCATGGTGAGACACCAACTACTGAAAACCTACCTATTATTATAAGATCTAAGAGAGTTCTAAGACCGTCGATAAGGTATGATCCTAGTAAGTATGTGTTGTTACTTACTGATGGGGGAGAAACTGAAAGCTTTGGTAAAGTTTTGGAGGATGAACACAAAGATAAATGGTTTAATGCCATGAAGGACGAGATAAATGCTTTTGATGAGAATCACACATTTGTGTTGGTGAAGTTGCCTAAAGG
This sequence comes from Pugionium cornutum, assembly GCA_018901935.1. NCBI lineage: Eukaryota > Viridiplantae > Streptophyta > Magnoliopsida > Brassicales > Brassicaceae > Pugionium > Pugionium cornutum. The sequence goes on along the minus strand of CM032157.1, from coordinate 33,404,674 downwards.
TAAAAAAGCGTTGCTTAACAAATGGGTATATAGGATTAAGCATGAAGAGAGTAGTTTGCATCCTCAATACAACACTAGGTTGGTTGTGAGAGGATTCAGCCAAAAGAAGAGAATTGATTATGATAAAATCTTTTCTCCTGTTGTGAAAATGTCATCCATTCGGGTTGTACTTATATTTGCAGTGAGTCTTGATTTAGAGGTAGAGAAAATGGATGTAAAATCGGCTTTCTTTCATGGTGATTTAGTGGAAGAGATTTACATGGTACAACCAGAAGATTTTATGAAAAAAAGGCAAAGAGGATTTAGTTTGCCACCTGAAGAAAAGTCTTTATGTATCAAAATAAGCAACAAGGCAGTGGTACAAGAAGTTTAAGTAAGTTATGGGGAAGCATGCTTACAAAAATACTATGTATGTTCATTGTGTGTTTGTGCAGATGCTTGGTGAAGATGATTTTATCATCTTGTTGTGGTATGTTGACGATATGTTGATTGTAGTTTGAGCATAATTCAGGAGCTGAAGAACCAGCTTAGCAAGTCCTTTGCCATGAAAGATTGGAGTCCGGGGAAACATATTTTTAGCATAAGAATTGTTAGATATTGAAAAGGTACTTTCATGTTGGTGTTTCTCCTGTGGGAAACCAATTAGGTTTGGCTAACAGAATTAAACTTGTGCCTATTTTATTTTTATTGGGCTTAGGGTTATGAGAGAGTATATAAACTACTTTTACCCTAATTTTTGAATAGACAAAAGTTAAGAAAAGAGATGCAATTTTTGGATCTGGAAAGAGAGAAAACAGTTGCGTCAGACAGCGTTTGGAGGCTCAAACGTACTCCAATCTGGTTGACATTTTTAGAAGAGCTTCGTGACTCATTAATATAAATATTCAACGATGGGATTTGCGTTTTAGTGGTTGGTTTATGAGAAAATTGAGTTTTAACATGGATGTTTGATGCATTATCGATTTCATATTTCAGCAGGTATTGTCTTGAGTATTTTGGAAATCCAATTGTAAAATCTTCTCGGTTTGAGCTGAAATTTTGTACAGGTATCATTTGACTTGTTTATCTAGGATTTGTACGGTGGAGATCTGATTTAATGACTGGAATCCTAGTGAACTTAGGGTTGTTTGGGACTACATATTTTTAGGTTTCTTTACTGTTCTCTTGTAGTGTTTTCTCTTATGATAAGATTGCTTTTTGGAGTTTTATTCTCTGTATTTGTTTTGTTAGAACAAAGAGAACATGGTTGTAACTAATATTCATTTGATATAATAGATTTTTGAATGGATTACGGTCCTATGGTTTTTTCTCACATCAAGGAGGTTTTCCACGTTAACAATTTGTAGTCTCGTTTACTTTTTCATTGTAAATTATTGCTGTCATAATTTCTATATTTTTTCGCATGTTCAGTGGGGAAAACTTTATTCCGCTGCCATAGTTCTGTTGAAAGTCAAATTTGTCAAAGTATAGTCTTTATTTCAGTATGAGCTTGATCAAATTGACTGGTTTACTCCAAAAAGGTTAAAATCCTTGTCGAAGAAGAAGATCTCATGTGCTCCACTTATGTTTTCAAAGAAAATATCTTGTAGAAGGTGTTGGATCTCAGATTTTGGAATTGGAATTCAGTAGATCAACTCTTATGCTTGTCAAGGTTTATTTTGAACAAAGGATCTTAGAAACAAAGAAGGAATTGTATTGAATTATCCAGATCGGTTACAAATGATCGGAGTTCGTTATGGATCCGAACTATTAAAAATCCATCCCTGAAATATGGCGCGAGCTTCGACTTTTATACTCGCAGCTCGCTTAATTTTCAATACCGTAATCATTACTACTCATAAATGCAATTTAATGCTGATAGGTTCGCCGCCGTCCTCGATACTCACTGAGATCGGACGGGTCTCTGACCTGCCCGGTGGCTCCTCGACAAGTGCGCACCAACTCTTCTAGAGGATGGGCCTTCGCCTTACTGGGCCTACTTTACGATGGGCCGAGCTCGAGCTTATCAAAAGGGTGCAGCCCACCTCCAACAGTAGGCCTCTCCCCCGAGTCCAGTGAACGGATCAATGCTTCGATTGTCAGCAGGCGTTTCACACAAGCTCCGCCATACGTGACGCCCTCCGGAATCGCTATCCTGGAATATCTTGGGCCCCGTTTTGGGCTGAATTGACTACCGGGCCAGCTAGTCCGGTTTTCTCGCACCACGACATTATCCTGGAGTGGTCTGAATTTTAGGGGAATCGTGATGCGTTGGAGAGTGAAGCGACGTAGTGGCAATGATGGTGCTTCCTCAGGATTGGTATCAAAGTATCATGTTCACTTTTTCTTTGATATTCATGTTTTTCTATTATTAAATCATATTTAATTAATAATGAAAATTTTAGATTGTTGAATCTGATTTTATTTCTTTAAGATTTTATGATAATTAGGTTAGTTTTAATTAAAATTTTGAATATAATAATTGGTGAAAAAATTCCATATTGATGATTCTGTTTTTCTTTAAGGTTTTGGCATTAAATTAATTCTAAAATATATGGTTTAAGTTGTTTTTTAAATGTTGTGGGTGTGAAAATTCATACGAATATTAAATCGATCAAAATGTACGTTTATATTTGCCGAACTGTATATATACATGTGATGATGACTATGTAAAAATTAATAGGAGTAAAACATATAAATGATAAATTGATCCCAAAAAAAATTATTGTTTATCATGTATTATTGTCAATGTTTGATTATTACAACAAAAATATAGCTAACAGTAAATATTATTGTCCAAACATTTGATATTAATGTTTCATTTGGTATATTGAGATGGGTTGTAGAATATTTTATAATTTATTATTGACTTATTTCAGTTAATTAGTGATTTACTAATAAAATATTATTATTATTATTTCAGCGAACTTCACTACAATATCTGCAAATTTAGGATCAAATCAAATTTTTAGTAATAAAATGTTATTTGGAGCGGTGGGTTGTTCAAACTTTAAGGAGTGGAAAATTAAAGTTGAAATCATTTTCAAGTATATGGATTTAGATATTGCATTATAGATAAACAACCCACTGATCCTACGTACAGATACGAGAAATGTTGAGTATAAGACGGTTCATGAGAATTGAAAACGTTCTAATTGCATAGGTCTGGTGATTATTATGGACAACATTCCATAAACTTTTAGGGTGGTGAGGAAGCCACAAATCTCAAACAATTTCTCGTCAAGATGGATTTATGTTTTGAAAAAAATGATAAGGCGGAAATAAACATGCTTTTGTATCGATTTAGTAAAATGAGATATTATGGCAAAGATAACATAAGGGAGTATATTTTGGAATTATCCAACATTGTTTCAAAGCTCAAGACACTTAAAGTTGAGCTTCTGGAATACGTGCTCATTTTTTTCTTGAACTATCTTAATACGTTGAAGTCTAATTACAACACAAATAAGAACAAATGGTATTTTAATGAACTCATTTTATATTGTGTGCAAAAGAAACAACATATGAAACGAGAAATGACCACAAGTGTTAATATTGTTAACACCTTTAAGGTTTAGGGAAAAGAAAGAAAAATGAGGCATTTAAAAATGGTGATGCTAAAGGTCCAACTCAGAAGAAGCACGTTAATATTATAAATACATGCTTTTTTGTAATAAAGTTGGACACATGAGAATGGTTGTCAAAAATGCCATGCGCAGCGTGGTAACAAAGGTATGTGTCTTACTATGATATGTTGATAAATGAATTTAGTTGGAGTACCTAGAAAACACATGGTGGTTAGATTCTAGTTTAACTACTAACATCAGTGTTTCACTTCATAGTTGAATAAGCTACCAAAAACTAACTGATACTAAAAGACGCATTCATATGGCTAGTGGAATTGGCAATTGCAATTTTAAAATTTTTTTAGCACTAGTCGTTTATTAGATTTGAAAGACACTTGTGTTGCATTGTGTTTTAGAAATAGTTTGGTTTTGTTCATTATTTAGACATATTTGGTTATTCATGTCTCACTCGAAATGAAAAAAATACTTTGTATTTAAACTCAATCCTTAATTGGAACTGCTACAATCTTTATATGCTCAACACTTTATCTTATAAAGATGAAAGCTTAAATGTAGAATTAAAGGATACTAATCGTAAATTTTAGAATGCTTCTATGACACAAATGCCTATGTCACATCTCTAGAAATCGAGTCGAAAGATTTGTGTCATATGGTATTTTGAGTTATGTTGACTTCACAAACTGTAACGTTTATGTGGATTGTGTTAAAGGTAAACAAAGAAATTTATGGGCATACAGAACTATAAAAGTCCTTAAGTTGATACATATGAATAGTTTTGGATCTTTTCCCATGGTATCTTGAAATGGTCAACAAACCTTAATAACATTGATAGATAGATGATTACTCTCCCTATTCATACTAATTTCTTAATCAGGAAAAGTTAGGACGTTTGGACGTGTTCAATAAGTTTAAAGCTGGAATTGAGAACCAACTTGAGAAAAAGATAAAGCCTGTTAGATCTGACCATAGTGGTGCATACTAAGGTCGATATGACGGTTTAGGTGAATAGCGTACAACACCATTTTCTTGTATAGAGTGTGGAATTTTCCCACAATACATTATGGCTCTATCTTGTAGCATAAATGGTATATTTGAAAGACAACTACAGAAAATCGTAATGAGTATGATTTATCATTCCACCTTACCTGAATCACTTTGGGGAGAGGCATTGAATAAAAAAACATGAATAGCATATTTCTCTGTGGGTCTTAGCAAAAAAAATATTAGGATAGTTCAGTAAATACATTCAACCAAATTTGGGATCGCGGCCGTGAAGCTCTCGGACCGCTACAAGGATTTTGGACGAGAAACTCAGCCATTAGTTTCTTCGGATAGATTTTAAGGTGTTTTTGGGGTGGTAGGGCGGTGTGAATCACACGAGGTATGAGAGGTCTCGTGATAAATCACAATTTTTGGTTTAGCAATACGAGTCTCAACTAGGTTAAGAGTTTAGGCAAGAGGGACTATGTGCGCAAAGTCTCTTGAGAAAGAAAACCCTTATCTTTACTGATATGTGGAAAAAGTTATCGAACTATAATGTTGAATGAGTCTTATAAATATGTTCGGTATCCTTGACCTTCTAGGGTTGACACACAATCAAAAGGAAAAGATACAAAAGTACAAAAATGAAAAATACATCAAAATGGGAACAACTGAAAAGTAACACTACTTAATACCCATGACTCAAGAAATGTTAGAACGCGAAAAACCAGATATGAAAATCACGATATGAAAAAACGATTTACGGATCAAACGATTGAAAACCGAATTAAAAAGAAGACGAATTCGTGGAGGCGAGATTTGATCTCTTTCCTTAATTCAATAAATCTCCCGCAGTGTGGCGGTTTGATGAGATTTTGAATCCCAGGATACAACCACAATGAGACTACAATCGCAACACCCAACTGTAGAATCTACGAACAAGAATCTACGCTATACTCTCGATAAAAACTTACAGTGCATGAAGAAGAGAGGAGGAAGATCGCTGGAACGACTTTGGGAGAGAATGCGGCCGAATTAGGTTAATGAGGATTAAGGCTTGTTTTTATAGCCTTAAGGGAGCGGTTTTCGCAACCCTAAAACGTGGGAGGAAACCGAACCGACGAAAAAATCGTGGACGGTTAGGAGAGAAAACCGTGGGTATGGTTTAGGGTTTTGACTTGGTTTTGAGTCAAAACCATAATCAAAATTTGGCCCAAAAAGAATCTTATTGGGCCTACGACCCGCCTACGGCCCTTTGCCAAGACCCAAGACCCAAGACCCAAGACCCAAGACCCAAGACCCAAGACCCAAGACCCAAGACCCAAGACCCAAGACCCAAGACCCAAGACCCAAGACCCAAGACCCAAGACCCGAGACCCGAGACCCGAGACCCGAGACCCGAGCCCGAGCCCGAGCCCGGCCCGGCCCGGCGGCGGCGGCGGCGGCGCGCGTGGCTTGGTCCCTTTTCTCTCCAACTCTTTTAAGCTACTACATAAGCTCTCCCATTTATATACTAGAGGATTTTTCCTCATGTTTCCAATGTGGGACTTTTGTCCCTCCTCATTATTTTAGCCAACAAATTTATGGCTTTTTAATGAGCCCAATGCCCATTTCTCATTCACATTCCAACAATTTTTGCAATCAATATTTGGGCTATATTACCCAATTGAACATGCAAATTTGTTCATAAAAATTGTTCCAACAATCCCCCACATGAATAGAAATGACTCTATACAATGCAGACTCGATAGACTCGACAGACTCTACTATCTAGACGTATTCTATAGACTAGACAGAATGACTTTCGAGAGTATAAACGAAAATTCACTGTATCTGAGTTGGTAGCATGTTTCAGCTTTGAACCACTCATTGTTAATATCTGTCGGGTTTACTCGACCAGGAGGTGAACATGATGTCTTGAACCACCCGAGCTTTGATGTAAACCGAGACAACAGGTATAACACAGTTTCATTTCTCGTAGAACTATGTTCTCTATTGTGTCCATTGTGGCCGTGGACTTGCCTGGTTAATCATGAGTGAACTTGGAGAATATAGCCTTTCCTTCATTCTCCTAGAAACGGCCCCATTTCACACTCATAAGGTGATTCGCCATTAGCTTTGTTTTAAGGAGCATCCTGTAATACTCCACTTATATGTCAAAACTATGGTCTCAAATCATTAAAAGCAATACTTATCCTACACATACAGGTAACAACACTGTTTATCATCCTAGGAACTGGGTATAGACGTAAGTCTCACAGTGTTTTTTCAGATTCCGTTTGATTTAGTTGTCCCTTTGAACCTACATCTTGGGATCTCCAGTCACGTAGGTGGGGTTTCCATCAAACTTCATCTTTATTCATAGGCTTTAAACCCATTCCTCTTGATGATTGTACGACTTGATCTCGAGCTAAACCTTTAGTAAACGGATCCGCTAGGTTATCAGCTGATTTGATGTAATCTACCGTGATTACACCACTTGAGATTAAGTGCCTAATGGTTTTATGTCGTCTTCGTATATGACGCGATTTACCATTATACAGATTGTTCAGTGCCCGAGCAATAGCCGATTGACTATCACAATGTATACGTATTGCTGACACTGGTTTTTCCCACATCGGGATATCTTCCAAAACATTACAAAGCCATTCTGCTTCTTCTGCAGCTTTGTCTAAAGCTATGAACTCAGATTCCATGCTTGATCTAGCCAACAGAGTTTGTTTGGAAGATTTCCAGGACACTGCTGCACCACCAAGTGTAAAGATATATCCACTCATGGATTTTGAGTTTTTGGAGTCGGATATCCAGTTCGCATCACTGTATCCTTCCAAAACTCCGGGTTCTCTACCGTAGTACAACCCATAATCTTTTGTATAACGTAGGTAGTTTAATACTCTAGTTATAGCTTTCCAATGATTATATCCTGGATTACTCATGTAGCGACTTAGTACATTTACCGAGTGCCCCATATCGGGTCTAGTACAGTTTGTTAAGTACATCAAGCTTCCGATCACGCGTGCATACTCTAGTTGTGACACCGCTTCACCCGAATTTTTGGTCAAGTGAAGTTGAGGGTCGACAGGAGTTTTTGCACTTCCATTTGAGTAGTTCTTAAACCGCTCAAGAATCTTCTCAGCATAATGAGTTTGGGATAGGATGATTCTTTCAGAATGTCTATTTATCTTGATTCCTAGAATGACATCCGCTAATCCCATATCTTTCATGTCAAACTTTCCACTAAGAAAACTCTTAGTTTGATTGATCATGTCTTTATTGCTACCAATGATAAGCATATCATCCACGTATAAGCATAACAGAATATACCCATTTGGCGTATTTTTGACATAGATACACTTATCACATTCATTTATGCTGAAACCATTTGACATCATTACATTGTCAAATTTTTCATGCCATTGTTTAGGAGCTTGTTTGAGTCCGTACAATGACTTTACAAGTCTACACACTTTGTGTTCTTGACCAGGGGCGACAAACCCTTCAGGTTGTTTCATATAAATCTCTTCTTCTAAATCACCATTTAGAAAAGCAGTTTTTACATCCATTTGATGTATTTCCAAGTCCCTCAATGCTGCGATGCTTATCAGCATTCTTATTGAAGTTATTCTCGTTACTGGAGAATAGGTGTCAAAGAAATCCAAACCTTCTTTTTGTCGGAATCCTTGCACCACAAGTCTAGCCTTGTACTTCTCTATTGAGCCATCGGTTTTCAATTTTGTTTTGAAAATCCATTTACACCCTAATGCCTTAGAGCCTTGTGGTAGATCGGTTATCTCCCATGTATGATTTTGCATAATGGAGTCGATCTCACTATTCACAGCTTCCTTCCAAGAAGGCGCGTCAGGTGTAGACATGGCTTCGGTGAATGTTCTCGGTTCATTCTCTAAGAGAAAGACTGTCAAGAAATCATCACCAAAAGATTTTTCCTTACGAGCTCTTTTGCTTCGTCTAGGTTCATCTTCAATATTTTCTACTTCAGTTACTGAAGTACCATATGTGCTTACCTCATTTGTGGAGGTGATTGCATCACTCTCTTCACGTGCTCGTTTCGGATGTTTATCCTTACACGGAAATACGTTTTCGAAAAATGTTGCATTTTTTTTATTCCATAATCGTATTGACATGGATATCTCATATATCTGATTTATGTACCAGAAACCGATAAGCACTACTATTGTGTGCGTATCCTATGAATATGCAATCCACAGTTTTAGGTCCAATTGTGACCTTTTTAGGAGGAGGTACTGCTACTTTTGCTAGGCACTCCCACACTTTCAAGTATTTGTACGAAGGTACAATGCCTTTCCACAACTCATACGGCGTTTTGCCGGTTGTTTTGTGTGGTATTTTGTTGAGGATATAATTTGTGGTGAGTAATGCTTCCCCCCACAGATTATGGGGTAACCCAGATTCCTGCAACATTGCATTCATCATTTCTTTCAGAGTTCGGTTTTTGCGTTATGCAACTCCGTTAGATTCTGGTGAGTAGGGAGCTGTTGTTTGATGGATAATGCCATTTTCTTGACAAAATGCATTAAACGGTCCATCATATTCGCCTCCTCTATCACTTCTAACTATTTTAATAGTTTTCTTAAGTTGATTTTCAACTTCGAGCTTGTACTCTTTAAATTTTTGTAGGGCTTCATCCTTACTACGTAACAAATATACGTAACAATATTTTGTACAATCATCAATGAATGTCACAAAATACTTTTTACCACCTCTAGTTTGTATGCTTTTCAAATCGCATAAATCAGTGTGTATTAATGCTAGAGGTTCAGTAGTTCGTTCAACATGAGGTGATGGAGTTTTTTGTGAGTTTTGCTTCGACGCATATCTCACACTTGTCTTTACTTATTTTGCATTTTGGAATTAGGTTCAAATTAATCAATCGTTGCATCGATTTATAATTCACATGTCCTAATCTTTCATGCCATAAATTAAAAGACTCAACCAAATAAGCAACTGGTTTCTTATTCATTGCAACATTGGAAAAAGTAGAAACATCATTGTTTTTGAGAACTGTCATTACACACATTTTGATCAGTCGTCCCTTAACATACCATTTTCCCAAGTACACCCCATTCTTCCTAAGAACCAATTTGTCGGACTCAAAGTTGATGGTGAATCCATGCTTGCTCATCAATGTCCCGGATATCAGGTTCTTCCTCATGTCTGACACGTGCTTCACATTGGTGAGAGTGACTTCGTGTCCAGATGTCAGCTTCAACACCACTTTGCCATGACCTTCAATCTTGGAAAAAACCGTGTTTCCCATCATCAACTGCTCCTCGGACTTGTTCTTCTGATAAGAACTGAACATATCTCGATCAATGCAGATGTGAGTGGTTGCTCCAGTATCATAGAACCACTCCCTAGGGTTTTCCTCAACCATGTTTGCCTCAGTGACCACCGCACATAGGTCAGCTTCAGTCAGATTGGCTTGAGCTTTTCCCTTCGCCTTACTACGACACTCCGAGGACTTGTGCCCTTTCTTACCACAATGATGACAACTCCCAGAGAATTTCTTCGGGTTGCCTTGCTTCTTAAAGCTTGTGGAGGCTTGAGGTGCGACCTTGTTAAACGCATGTTTATTAGGTCAATTTTTGTTTGCCACAACCTTGCCTTTGCCCTTTCTTGCGTATTCGGCTACATTCGCATTATGATCGAGATGGTAATCTGATCTGCGATGTGTTGACTCAATTTGCAACCTGGAAATTAAGTTTGACAATGTCAAAGCCTTTTGCTTGTGGTCGAGATAATTTTTGAAATCGACCCAACCGGGAGGTAGCTTCTCAATAAAGCAATTCACAGTGAATGTCTCACACAACTTCATTCCCTCATCGGTTAACTCTTGGGATATCATTTGCAGTTCATGAACTTGCTCCATGATGGGCCTTGAGTCCACCATTTTGAAGTCAAGAAATTTCTTAACTGCATATTTCCCAGAGCCTACGTTGAAAGACTTATACTTCTTTTCCAAGGCATCCCAGAGATCCTTGGAAGTTTTGACCTCATTGTACACATTGAACAGTTGGTCCACCAGGCGGCTTTGAATGTAGCCTCGACACAAGTAGTCTCCATGGTTCCACGACTCAACACTAGCAAGAGCTCGTGGATCAGTATTCCCCGGAGGTAAGACAGGCTTAACCTCGGTGAGATACTTCTCCAATTTCAGAGTGGTCAGAAAGAAATGCATCTTTTGCTGCCACGTCTTAAAATTGGACCCATCAAATTTGTCCGGCGTAAGTCCTACACTTATAGCGCTAGGCACAAACGGGACATCAGATGAGGATGAACCAAGTTGTAGACCACTCCCAATCTGGAGCATCACCTCACTTGTGTTGATCCCATCATTTGCACCTCGGGATGTGGTATCAACAGGCACGTAAGCAGTTTCGTTAGCCATTTCAGATGAATCTGTTCAAATATAGAAGAAACAGAATCAATATGGATAACAAACAAATACGACAGCAATATAATCAATTTTAAAAATCGTTAAAATTGTGTTATGCGGAAATTTGCTTAAAAAAGCATTCCGAGAATTCGCTCTAATTTCTGCGGATATCACAAATTTTTTTTTTTTTTCAGATATTCCGCAAAATTTCAGAAAAATATTTTGGCTCCTTTATGAATCAGAAATATTTTTTCCTTTCAGAAACCCTAACAGGCGTTTCTATGAATATATATATTTTAAAATAATATATTCGTGAAACCCTAATAGGGGTTTCTAGAATAATATTTTTCAGGTTTCGCGAAACTCGCCGTTAGGCCTTCGCGGAAACCGTTTGACAAAAATATTAAGATCGTTTTAGGTTTTGAAACTTTCCACTGAATCGTTATAAAATGTTCGTAGAACTGTTTCAGATCGATCAGAAAAACAGATTGAAAACGTTTATTGAATCGATTCCGATCGATTGAAATAATGTGAAAACGTTTATAAAAAACGTTACAAATCAGATCAGAATCGTTTGAAACCGTTTTTTCAGATCTAGAAATCGTTTAGAAATGTTTTTGAAAATCGTTTAAAAAATCAATCGCAATTCTCAATCCGATTCAAGCGATAAGCAGGAAGCGGATTTATTGAATTAAGAATGTTAGAACGCGAAAAACCGGATATGAAAATCATGATATGAAAAAACGATTTACGGATCAAACGATTGAAAACCGAATTAAAAAGAAGACGAATTCGTGGAGGCGAGATTTGATCTCTTTCCTTAATTCAATAAATCTCCCGCAGTGTGGCGGTTTGATGAGATTTTGAATCCCAGGATACAACCACAATGAGACTACAATCGCAACACCCAACTGTAGAATCTACGAACAAGAATCTACGCTATACTCTCGATAAAAACTTACAGTGCATGAAGAAGAGAGGAGGAAGATCGCTGGAACGACTTTGGGAGAGAATGCGGCCGAATTAGGTTAATGAGGATTAAGGCTTGTTTTTATAGCCTTAAGGGAGCGGTTTTCGCAACCCTAAAACGTGGGAGGAAACCGAACCGACGAAAAAATCGTGGACGGTTAGGAGAGAAAACCGTGGGTATGGTTTAGGGTTTTGACTTGGTTTTGAGTCAAAACCATAATCAAAATTTGGCCCAAAAAGAATCTTATTGGGCCTACGGCCCGCCTACGGCCCTTTGCCAAGACCCGAGACCCGAGACCCGAGCCCAAGCCCGAGCCCGGCCCGGCCCGGCCCGGCGGCGGCGGCGGTGCGCGCGTGGCTAGGTCCCTTTTCTCTCCAACTCTTTTAAGCTACTACATAAGCTCTCCCATTTATATACTAGAGGATTTTTCCTCATGTTTCCAATGTGGGACTTTTGTCCCTCCTCATTATTTTAGCCAACAAATTTATGGCTTTTTAATGAGCCCAATGCCCATTTCTCATTCACATTCCAACAATTTTTGCAATCAATATTTGGGCTATATTACCCAATTGAATATGCAAATTTGTTCATAAAAATTGTTCCAACAAGAAAAAGAAAAATACTAATTTTCTACCGTGCAAAAAAAAGCAATCATATAAAAATAAAATTACCATTCTGTCAAAAAATAGAAGATGGCCAAGTTTGGGAATGTCACGCACCAAGCCTTCACTTGTGCGTTTGGAGTACACTACAAGAAAACTAGCAAAATACCACTGCATTCTGCGACCACATACATGGTCGCAAAATTTGCGACTACATTTGCCATGATTTGCGACCAATTTGCAACTACGGAGCAGTAGTCGCATATTGGTCACAATTTTAGGACTAAAAAAAGTAGTCGCAAATCAGTCGCAATACGCAACCATTTTTCGACTAATGTACGACCAGAGTATGCAGTTGCTAATCACTCGCCATTTTGCGACTGATTAGCGATTGCATGTGGTAGAACCACTTTTTGGTTGTATATTAGTCACAAAATATGAGAACAATTTGCGACCATGGTGGGAGTGGCTCTTCAGTCACAAAGTGGTGGCAAAGCCACAACATGACATGTGTGTGGTAGGTATACCAACATATAATCGACCACACTATTGTGGTCGCAAAGTAATGGCAAAGTAGTGGCAAAATCTTATATGTATGTCTTCATGTCCCATTCTTTCATTTGTAGAATCAAAAGGAAAAAAAACACTTCAAACATGAGGGGAAATTATAATAATTCGATATACAAAAGGATTGATAATCGAACAAGAAATATATCGGAGGAATTTACACAAAGCATAGAGCAGTTCATGAATTTTGCAAGTAGTCAACCAATACCTCAAAGTAGCGGAGGTAAGTTTTTTTGTATTTGTATTTGTTGCAAAAATGATAATTTCTTCCAGTATGCAAAATGGAACAATCTATATAGTCAAGGATTTATGCCAAATTATTATATTTGGTATAAACATAGAGAAGAGTTGAATGTTCAGTTAAGCACGAGTTGTCGGGGTGATGATGTCCAAAGAAATCAAGGAGGTACATGTGATACTAGTGAAGAAACAGTAGATACATTCAGTAATAGATATGTTGAAATGGTGACGAATGCATTTCGTGAGACTACGACTAATGAGTAATATAATCATCACGAGAAAGAATTTTATAATGTAGAAGAACCAAATTCAGAAGCACAAAATTTTTACAACATGTTAGAAGCTACGAAAAGTTCATTATATGATGGTTGTCATGAAGGGCACTCACGGTTATCTTTATCTGTTTGGTTCATGAACATTAAGTCTGATTTTAATCTACCTAAAAATGCATTGACTCTTGTGCAGAGCTGTTTACTGAATATTTGCCCGAGGAGAATCACGCAACGAGTTCATATTATGAAACCAAAAAACTGATCCGAAATTTAGGGCTCCCATTTTATACAACTGACGTGTGTGTTCACAATTTTATGATTTTTTGGAAAAAATATGAGAAATGGGGAAAATGTAAATATTGTGATCCCCCCCCCCATAAGCCAAGCGAGGGCAGGAGGAGAATACCTTTTAGTCGTATGTGATATTTACCTATAGGTGACAAACTTAAGAGAATGTATCAAAGCGAGAAAACCACAGAGGCAATGAGGTGGCACGCAGAGAATGAAGCAGAAGACGGAAAAATGAGTCATCCATCAGATGTTACGGAGTGGAAAATTTTTCAATATCTACATCCAAGATTTGTTGCTAAATCTTGAAATGATTATATTGGCTTATGTATTGATGGGTTTAATCCATTTAGGATGTCTCAAAATCATTCATTATGAGCGATGATTATCACTCCGTATAACTTGCCACCTGATATGTGTATGAAGAAAGAATACTTGTTTCTCAATTTTGAATTTGCTGCAAATCATCTGCGCGCTAGTCTGGATATATTCCTCTGACCTTTGATTGATGAGCTGAAAGAATTGTGGTATATGGGAGTTGAGGCATACGATATGTCGTTGAATCAAAACTTCAATCTAAAAGCCATGTTATTGTGGGCGATAAGTGATTTTCTAGTGTATGTAATGTTGTCAGGATGGAAAACGCATGATAGATTGTCTTGTCCAATTATATGGATGGTACGAATGCATTTCAATTACCAAATGGTAGAAAGACGTGTTCGTTTGATTGTCACAAAAGATTTTTTCCTTAGGGTCATCCATTATGGAAAAATAAAATAATTTTTTTAAAGGGCAGGCATGCTTTGAATGACTATCCTCCACAATCATTGACATAAGAACAAGTTTTATACGAGTGAATAAAAACTATCAATTCTTTAAAAACATCTGACTGCGATGGAAATGGTCATGAAACTAAAGAAAAAGGTTATGGAAGCTGGCATAATTGGCAAAAAGAAAGCATATTTGGGAGTTATCGTACTGAACGGATCTTAACCTACGACATAATCTTGATGTGATGCATATAGAGAAGAATTTCTTAGATAACATCATTAATACTGTTATGAATGTTAAGAATAAATCAAAAGATACAGTTAAGTCAAGTTTGGATATTGCAAAGTTTGTCTCTCGAAAAGAGTTGCACGTGGATGGTCGGGGTAATACTCCATTCCCTATATTTAGATTGACACAAAAAGCCAAAGAACGCTTATTGGAATGTATCAAAAATGATGTCAAATTTTTGGATGACTATGCAGCAGATTTAGCAAATTGTGTGGATATGGATGGACTGAAGTTCTCGGGCATAAAAATCCATGAGTGCCATGTTTTTATGGAGAGGATTCTCCCTTTTATATTTGCAAAACTTTTACCACGAAACGTTCATCTATCATTATTAGGTATATACTATTAAACATATTTTTTATTTTTTAGGTACGTAAAATAATAATAATTAGATGTACTAATTACTAGATTCAAATATAGGGATTGGAAGATTTTTCCGAGATCTATTCTCTTGATCATTGCAACAAAGCCGTGTCCAAATTTTGAAGGAAAACATAGTCATAATTTTGTGCAATTTGGAGAAGATCTTTCCACCTACATTTTTTGACGTCATGGAGCACCTACCTTAAATCTTCCATACGAAGCTGAATTGGGTGGACATGTGCAATATAGGAGGATGTATCCATTTTAAAGGTTTAAAAAAAACTTAAAATCAAGGTGAAAAACAAACGATATGCTGCAAGGTCGATTGTTGAATCATATGTTAATGATGGTATATCTCCATATACGCACCAAAAACAAGTAGTTACCATAAATTATTGTGTTTATTAATTATTTTATTTGTAATGTTAAGTAATTAAATTTTTTTACTAAATCGTGTATCATATATATACAGATCTACTAGATTCGATGAAGGTGACATCCCTATGTATCCGGATCCCAGAGTGCCGGATATATTTACTCACATGGATTTTCCAAGTGGTAAAAGTAAAAACATATGGCTCTCCGAAAAAATACAAATATGCACATACATATGTTTTGCGGAATTATCAATATTTTGTCCACTATAGAGGTAAATAATAACTATAAAAAAATTTATTTATTACAATATAATTTCATTCTAATTAATCAATATGTATTATTTTTTTATATTTAATTTTGTAACATTTTTGAAGATCAAATTCGTTCTACGTATCCATATATCTCAGAAGATGACATTTCATCAAAAACAGAGGAAAAGTTCTATATATGGGTTCGAGATTATATATGTATAATTAATTAATATGTATATGTTGTTTATATTAATTTTTATAATTTTGAACTACTAATTACTAAATATATATACATGATCATAGGTACGAACCATTCATTATCATCAAGGAAATACTACAAATACGAACTATTTATTTTAGGTACATAAATAATTAACTATAAATATATGTTAATTTATATATATATATATATATATATATATATATACGTGCGTAAAGCTCTATAAATTAATTTGTTTATATAATTAACTAATGTTCATTTCATTAACTATGATGTACTGTAGGCTTTTCAAGCATATCAAGTTTGTTATATTCCTTATCCGCACACCAAATTATCATCAAAACAAACATAGATCAGTGTTCTTAAAGTTAATCACATATCTAACATTTTGGGAAAATACAAAAATAAAGACGAGATTGGCCTTTTGCAAAAAAATGATGAAGAGATAATGGTGGTTGACGAGATAGAATTGGATTGTTCGGTTGATAGAGTTAATCATACCTAAGAAATTTATTTCGATGTCGGAGATGCCAAACTAGAAGATGAATTTTTGTATAATATTTCGTCTTCAAATGACGATGAGGATGAAAAGATGCAATATATTTTACTTATGAAACTGATATTACAAATTTTGTACGCATTTATGTTCACAAACTTTAAAAGAATAATTATTTTTACCAAAAATTTTTCCAATTTTTATTAACTATTTTTTTAACAAGTTTTTAAGTATGTAGTCACAAATTTTTAACTACATCGAAATTTTTATACCGTAGTCACAAATTGGTCACACTTTTGCGACCACTATGCAACTACAAGTGTTTTTTCACATATTTGTTATGTGTTTTTTCACATTTAATATTTATATTTTCAATATTAGATATGTAAAAATCATTTCAAGTGGAAAAATATAAACAAAACCATAATTGTGTTCATCTAAATTTATGAAACATATGAAGTGTACATAAGTAGTATAATGTTTAGGTAATGTGTTAAGTGTTTTATGTAAATTGTATGTAAATTTGATAAATGTGTAAATTGTTGTTGTTTACTTAATAATTGAAGTTTATATAACTCATAATGATGTTATCAGTCTTATATAATTAATAGTTTTCACCAAATCATATAATTTAGGGTTTAGTGTATTAATTGTAACTATTTTGCCACCGTATTGCCATTACATTTGGAATATGGTGGCAAATTAGTCATAAAAATAAGTTTTAGTCGCAAATTGGTCGCAAGTTCAAAATTAGCGACTAATTTACGACCACAATTGTAAATTTATTTTTTTCCTATGTATTTTTCATATTTAGAACTTACATTTCCAATATTAGGTAAGTACTAACCATTATAGTTGACAAAATATAAACAAAATCATAATTGTGTTGATGTAAATTTAAGAAACATATGAAGTGTATATAAGTGGTATGTTAAGTGTTTTAGGTAAATGAGATGTAAATTTGGTAATGAAAGTTTATACAACTTATAATAATGTTATCAATCTTACATAAATCATAATATTCACCAAATTCATATAATTTATGGTTTAGAGTATTATTTTTCACTAATTTGCCACCACATTGCTATCACATAACAAAAATATTGATGTGGTCACAAATTGGTAACAAAAATTGTGACCAATTTGTAACCACACCTTATGTTTTATAGGTGATCGCAAATTGGTCCCAAAAGATTGGTCACACTTTTGGGACCATTTGCGACCACATCGAACTTTTTAAAGAGTGATCGCAAATTGGTCGCAAAAAATGTGGCCAATTTGCGTTCACCAATTAAAAATAAGGTGGGAGTTGAATATTTCAATAGTAGTCACAAATTAGTCGCAAATTTTTCCCATTTAATGGTGGTCGCAAATCAGTCGCAAATTTGCGAATGATTTGCGACCACCAATTAATTTGGTAGGAATTTAAAATTTCTCAAAAATTCAACTTCCACCAAATTTATTAGTGGTAGCAAATCAGTCACAAATTTATTAATTTGCGACCATTTATACGATTTTAGAAATTACGACTGATTTGCAACCACATTCATGGTCAAACATATTTTCTATATAGACATGACATTTCCCCCCTCATTTTCACACTTCAAACATTTTCTTAACTTTCAAATCCTCTCAAAAACACTTCAAACTATCTAACACCAAAAAAAACCAAAATGGCAAGTGCCGGTAGATCATTGAGAGGTCGTGGAAGATGACAAATCCCGTCGTCTTCTGGTCGTAACTCATCGGCCTCCTCGAACCCTTCACCTACCGCTTATAGAGTGGCATCTCGCCTTCCTCCACAATACACCTTCACCCCTCACTCGATTCCTAAAATCGATCCATCTCCTCGGTTTCAGAAAGCCGAGGAGCATGAGGAGAAAGAGGTTCCGCCTTCTGAAACAGAAACGGGAGAACAAACTATCACCTTAGATAGTTTGTTACAAACGCTGGGGTGGGATCAATACTTGACAGTGTTGTCTCCAGTGCCGACACCGATTACGACATGGTAATGTTTTTTAATTTTATTTATTTCAATTTATTTAACTAAAATTAATAAAATTATTTATTAAGAATTCAGATAATTAATAAAATTACTAAATTTATTAAATATTTAAAATTTATAAAAGTTTATTTGATGATTCAAAAATTTTAATATATTTAAAATATTTGGTTTGGTTGGGACAAATGGGTTATAATCCGTCAAATTTCAAAAAATTTAAAAAATAAATTTGATGGCTTCTACTGTAGTTAGATGGTCGTGGAAAATGAACGTCAAAAGAAATATTTTATCGAATTTGCGGTAAGTATTTTTATTTATTATTACTTTTAGTTAAATTTTTTTATTTAATATAATTTAATAATTAATAAATTTATTAATTTTAAAATTACAATCAATCATACAGTTGGGATCTTATGATCACCTCGATCATATGAAAAGAATTTGAATATGTCCGCGTAAGATGGATGAAAGGGATGGTGAGTACGGTTCATACAACTGGCAAATGTCCTAGATAGATTTCCCCGTGTCTATACAAAACAAAGACAAACTACTGAGAAATAGAAACATCAAATGAGAGGATTAGCAAATATTCTAATAACCGCAACTACTCTTGGGATGGCCTTGGTCCGCACAAGAATTTTTCGGGCCAAAAATCCTAAATGCAGATCCAACAGGAAATGGTAAGTACTTTGAAATATTAAAAATTTATATTTAAATTTAATTGTTATTTATTTATAATTTATTTCAATATTTAGAAAAATAATTTGGGACAACCAGTCTCAACTAGTGAGGTCTTGATAAATCCTCAAACTCGGGAAGATGGTTCGTATGTCGATTTGAAAGCAAAACAAATCGATGAAGCAAACAAACGAAACATCCAAGAAAAAATGGCGATCGTGGAGGTCGATCAAACTGAAACGTCCGACGTTACTTCCCGTCGAATTAAGCTGACCCAAAACAAGAATAATGAGATCTTCATTCAGGTATAAGCAATTTTCTAAAAATAATTTTTTACTTACACTAAATTTATTTGTTCTAATTTTTTTTTAATTATTTTGTAATACTCCATTGCGGATGACCGAGGACGACCTTACGAACTTGGTAGTCTGAACCGTATTCATGGGTCGGACAGGTGTAGTGGCTTCTCATCCACTACCTCCGACTTCGTAGCGCTTCAAGATCAACTACTTGCTGCAGAACGACAGATCGAAGAACAAGTCGCACAGAATGTGCGGATTGAAAAACAGAATGCGGAGATGATGGAAACGTAGAGAGCATGCAGCATTGCTTAAAGAAAACCAAAACCGGATTAACAACTTGGAGATGATCGTCGAGTATTTCACCGGATGGATCCCGTTTTCGCATCGTTTATGCGGGATAACAATGCACCGGCCGGACCGTCAAACGTTTCACCTGCTTTTTCGCCATGGGATTTCAATTTTCCACCTCTCAAAAATTATTTTTTTTTGTAATTTAAATTTTTGAAATAGAATTTTTTTATTAATAAAGTTTATTATTTTTAGAATTTCGCCATGGCCGCAAATTGGTCGCAACGAATTCCGACCATGGTTTGCTGTAACCGCAAATCCGTCACAAGATTTTATGACTGATTTGCGACCAGCCTTGGTATACAATCACAAATCAGTCACAAATTTTTGTGACCATTTTACAATCATAGTTTTTGCAACCAAGGATATAGTGGCAAAATGGTCGCAAACTTTGTTACTACATTGTAGTCACAAAGTAGACGCAAAATTAAGAACCAATATTTGGTCGCTAATTAGTCGCAAAATGTACAACTATTATTGTAATCGCAAATTAGTCCCAAATTTGCGATTGATTTGCAACCACAAAAATTTACGACGAAAGATTTGCGACCACGGGCTGTGATCGCAAAACCCGTGTTTTCTTATAATGGTAGGGTTACGAATCTTTGAATTTTGACCTCCTTCGCAATGAGAGCCCATGCTTTTGGAGCTGCTTGGTGAAGTTGTAGGCCTTTGGCTTGCTTGTTGAACTCTTGGACCGTGGCCGAGTTGCTTTAATCCGCTTGAACTAGAAGGTCTTTCACGAACATGTTGAGCTTGTGGTAGAATGCGCGAGTCCTAGTTCTGGTCATTGCTCTTTATGACACAATTGGGTCTGAAATCTACTCTAAATCCATGCCTTGCGGCTGGCTGGTCAGTTGAGCCGGGTCTTCAAGGGTGTTTCTCGCACTGGCCATATCGCCGCTCCGTTCATGCCACCATTTGGGTGGGCCATGTCGTCAATCGGGTTGTGTTGTGCAGATCTTCTGGTTAGCAATTTTCTTGGTCAAGTCCTTCGGGTCGGCCATTTGATATGTTTCCCTCATCATCCCCTCCCTTTTCAATAGGTTTTGTATCAAAACTAGATCATCTGCAAGGAACAGAAATAAATCAATCATCTTGAAAATGTTAGACACATTAAAATCACCTGTGAGCTCAACTAGTAGGCATATTGTTGATTCACTTGAGGATCCTGAATAGCCCATCTTCTCTAGGGGCTAGTTTGGAACTTTTTAGGTGAAGGAACCTCTCTTGTCTTAGGTGTAGCCACACCCAATCACCTGGTTGAAGATCGCCTTTTGTTGGTATGAGTCACGTACTACCCGATCCTCTTCTCTAGGTTCTCCGTCACCTTTTGGTGTAGCTTTTGTTGGCCTTCTTGCATGCTACACATCTTATGCATTGGGTTTCTATGGCCTTATTGACGTATGGCCAATAGAAGTGCTCCTTGACCAAAGAAAGGGTCTTGTCGATGCCAAATTGGCCCATGAGACCTCTACCGTGGGCTTCTCCTATGGTTAGCTCTCTTAGTGATCCTTGAGGTATGCACAACCACCTTTCTCATACTAAGAATCCATCATGTAGATAGAACTTGTCGTGACTCCCTTTGCCACACTTCTTGTAACTTTTGAAAAAGTTTGGACCATCGTTATAGAGATTTTTGATGTGTTCAAACCCTAAGATCTTAGTTTCCATGGTGGGTATCAGGGCATATCTCCTTGATGGTGCATCTGCCCCAACATTTCCTTGCCTTTTTTGTACTTGATGACATGGAGAAATGTCTCAATGTACTCCATCCCCCTAGCATGCCTCCTTTTTAAGGTTGGTCTTCCCTCTTAGGTACTTGTGATCAATGTGGATCACAAACCCCTTAGACAAGAAATAACGATGCCATGTCTCAAATGTCCAAACCAAGGTATAGAACTCCTTTTCGTAGGTGGAGTAGTTTAGTGAGGCTCCCCTTGCTTTTCACTGCCACTGGCTGGCATCCTTGTGTCAAGACCGTGCATATGCCAATGCCTGAAACATCACACTCCACTTCAAAATTCTTGTTGAATTCATGCACGACTAGCATCGGGCATGAGTGAGGTTGTCCTTCAAAGCTTGGAATGCTTTATCTTGCGCTTCTCCCCATCTAAACCCCGTGTTCTTCTCCAAAACCCCCCGTTAAGGAGGGGGGAGGCTATACTACTGCAATTTGGCACGAACCACCGGTAGAAGCTGGCCAGTCTATGAAAACTCCTCACTTGGATGATGTTACCGGATGTTGACCATTCCTGAATGGCTCGGATCTTTTCTTCATAAACCTGTAGGTCCTATGAACTCACAACAAAACAGAGAAATACAAGTTTATTATTACAAAAGGTGCACTTCTTAAGATTGGCGTATAACTCTTCTTGCCGAGGTGTTCTTAGAACCATCTCAAGATGTGAAATATGGAAATTTAGACACTTGTTATATACTAATATATCATCGAAATAAACCACAACGAACTTACTGATGTACGTCCTACGAACTTGGTTCATAAGACGCATGAAGGTGCTAGGGGCATTAGTCAAGCCAAATGGCATGATTGTCCACTCATACAACCCTTACTTAGTCTTAAAGACGGTTTTCCATTTATCGTCTTCCTTCATCTTCACTTGGTGGTACCCACTTTTAAGATCTATTTTCGAAAACATAGTGACTCCACTTAACTCATCCAGCATATCATCCAACGGGGGTATGTTGTTGATGGCCCGGCATTCTACGCACATGCACCATATTCCATCTTTCTTTCGGTTCAACAATACTCGTACGATACATGGGATGAGACTCTCCCGTACATATCCTTTGTCCATGAGCTTCTTGAATTTCTTTTCAATCTCTTTGAACTCCTTTGGACTCGTTTTGTATGCTGGGCAGTTACGCAAATCTGCTCCGGGCACGAGATTGATTTGACGCTCAATGTCGCCTAATGGAGGTAGGCTGGCTGATATTTCTTTAAGGAATACTCTTTGAATTTGTTAAGTAGGTCGACCACTTGAGGGGGCACCTTTATGTCTTCTTTTCTTTCACTCAAAACTCCTTAAAGACCATTAGAGGCATCAAATCTTTAGAGGCCAAAGCTTTTCGTACATGACTTGGTTGAATGAGAAAGTTAGATTTAATCAGGCTCTTTTCCTTACTTATTTTTAATTGTAACTCATGTACTTAAGCAGGAGTAGGAGGAGCGAGGCTGACTTTCCTTTTGCTGTGTACAAATGTGTACAAGTTGGTATGGCCGTCATGTTTTATTTTCCGATCAAATTTCCATGGTCTTCCTAAAAGAAGGTGGCCGGCTTGCATCGGTAATACTTCACATACGACTTAGTCTTGGTAACGGCTCACGCTTAATGGTACCATACACACTCATGGATCTTGAGGTCAACTTTGTCGTCAAGCCACCTTAGCCGGTATGGTCGAGGGTGCTTTGTCTTTTCAATGCCTAACTTTTCAACCATATATGCAATGGCCACGTTAGTACAAGAACCACCATCTATTATGAGCTTACATACCTTGTCTTTGATGGTGCACCAATTGTTGAAGATATTCTCATGCTGAATGGTCTTGGCTGGATCAACCATCGCGCTTAAGATTTGTCGTGTCACCAACACTTCTCCTACGTATGGATACTCTATGTCTCCATACTGTCCCTCTGGTTCAATCTCTTCTTCATCCTGAGACTCATACTCTCCGGCCTCCGTGATCAACACTACTCATTGATTTGGGCATTCCTTTGAAATGTGGCAGCGCCCCCTAAATTTGAAGCCCGTTATGTCACCTGAACATTGAGGGTTAAAAATGGCTTACTTGGCTCGGCTAGTTGGTCACGAGTTGGTTTAGTGGCATTGCTCTTGAATCTTGACTCTAGTTCAAGTCCTTTGCTCTTGAATCTTGACTCTAGTTCAAGTTCTTTGCTCTTGAATCTTGACTCTAGTTCAAATCCTTTGCTCTTGAATCTTGACTCTAGTTCAAGTCCTTTGCTCTTGTCTATAGGTTTGCCGCTGCCATTATTTGGTGTACAGGGTGTCTTGGGTCGGTTGCGTGGGTCTTGGCCCTTGCGTTTGATGTGCTGCTCGGTCTGGACATATAGGTGGAAGAGGTCCATGAAATCACTATAGATTTTCCTCTCCACTTTCTAGCTGATCCTCTCTTCCAAACCATCCACGAACTGAGCCATCAATGTCTCCTCATCATTGTTGAGTTCTAGCCGGTTTCTTAACCTTATGAACTCTTCGTAATACTCTTCTACCGACCTTATGCCCTGCTTAAGAGTTTGAAAATATCATTGCATATCTCTATGAAAGTTAGAGAAGTACAAACCTTTACCTCATGAGGTCTTTCATGTCAACCATGAGTCCACAGGCCTTAGTCTCTTCCTCATATGGTCTCGGAGACCTCTGGATCCCACCATATGAGAGTATTATTCGTGAGCTAAGCTACGCCCATGGAGATCCTTCTTGGCCCTAGCTGGTTGTAATGGTAAACAAATGTGGTGCATCATTCGCTCACAATCTAGATAGGCCTTGGGTTCTACTTTTCTTGCAAAACTAAGAGGAGTTAACTTAACATCATGGTGAGGTGGTGATACAAGCCTTGATTCAAGGATGTATGCGCGTGGGCTGTTTGTAGAAGATTAGGTGAGAAACTCAACCTTAGGCTTCTGGATAGGGGTTTTCTGGTTGGTAAACAATGGAAGGGTGAAGTGAACCACACGAGGGGTGATGAACCTCGTGATAAATCACAAACTTAGAGCTAGGAGGGTTGGTCTCAACTAGGTTCTAAGCGCACAAGTCTCTTGAGAGAATACTTGTTGAAAGAAAATTCGATCTTTATTAATTATCAAAAAGGTTGTCGAACTACAATGCTGGAAGGAGCCTTATTAATATGCTCGACAGCTTGACCTTCTAGGGTCGACACAAACAAAGAAAAAGGAAAGTTTACAAAACTGCACAAAAGGAAAAGATACAAAAGTGCATAACCGAAAAAGGACATATTCCTAAAATGTTCTTGACTCAAAAATGTAAAGCATCTAGATCCTACCCTGAAAAACAGAAAGAGGCATATATTTGAATTGAAACTTACCTTAACTTACCTCACGGCCAAGAAATGGAAGGTGCCCGTCCTTGTGGCATGCACGCGCCTTGCTCCTAGTCTTCGACTTGGAGTAGGGTTACAAATCTCTGGGCCTTGACCTCTCTTGCCACTAAAGCCCAAGTCTCTGATGTCCCTTGTGTTGTTGAGAAGCTATTGGGCTCTTCCTTGTATTTTTGGCCCACTGTCCTTAGTCGATCTTCTTCTAGAAGCTTGTCGACCCATAAGCTAAATTTGTGGAAGAGCGCCCTTGATCTGCTTCTTGTCATTGCTCCTTGAGGTACCACTGGTGTTGAGACTTCCTCTAAGTGCATGTCCTGGAGCTGGTAGCTCATTTGGTCCGAGTCCTCTTGTGTAGAAGTGGAAGTGTGCGTGTACTCGGCTGGATGGCCTGTACCGGCTGGATTGTGCGCGGTACTGGCCGGAATGACTTCAGGACTGGCCAAGTTGATCCCGGAGTCGGCGGTGTCATCAGGGGGACCGGCGGTGTCATTCACGTCCCCACCAAGTGTGCCGGAAGCTTGGGCCTCTCCGCCGGCGATGTTGACCAGTCTGGTCCTATAGGTCGAGGGTCCGGCGGTACTGTCTGGTCCGGCAGGCGCGCCAGATGGTCCTGCTGTCTCGGGCAAGCTTCCTGGTCGGCCAGTCTGGTCTCCTGGCTGGATGTACGACCTGATGTCCTCATCATTCCCTCCGTCTTCAGTAGGTTTTGTCCTCAAAATTGGATCATCTGCATGGAAAGGGGCCAAGTCAGTAACATTGAACGTATTGGACACATTAAACTCACCTGGCAGCTCGATCCGGTAGGCGTTGTTGTTGATCCTCTCGACCACTCTGAATGGTCCATCTCCTCTTGGTGCTAGCTTGGAACTCCTTAGGTTTGGGAACCTCTCCTGCCGTAGGTGTAGCCACACCCAATCGCCTGGTTGAAAGATCACCTCCTTTCTTCCTTTGTTGGCATGAGTCACGTATTGTCCGGTCCTCTTCTCCAAGTTCTCTGCTACCTTCTGGTGTAACCTCCCTATGAACTCTGCTTTGGATGCTCCGTTGAGGTTGGTCATCTCAGCTGGTGGCAGTGGTGTTTGCTCTAATGGGGTGAGAGGGTTGAAACCGTATACCACTTCAAATGGGGTCTTCTTAGTTGCTGAGTGCACGGCTCGGTTGTAGGCGAACTCAATGAATGGCAGGCACTCCACCCAAGTCTTTAGGTTCTTCCCAAGTGTTGTTCTGAGAAGAGTTGACAGGGTCCTGTTGACAACTTCAGTTTGGCCATCGGTTTGAGGATGGCAAGTGGTTGAAAAGAGTAGCTTCGTGCCTAGTTTTCTCCAAAGGGTCCTCCAGAAATGGCTGAGGAACTTGGTGTCCCTATCTGATACGATGGTCCTTGGCACTCCATGAAGCCGTACTATCTCTCTGAAGAAAAGCTCAGCTGTTTGTGTGGCATCATTGACATTGGCACATGGAATGAAGTGTGCCATCTTGGAGAATCTGTCCACCACTACAAAGATTGCATCTTTGTGGTTGATCTTGGGCAGACCTAGAACAAAATCCATCGAGATATCCACCCATGGATGTGTTGGTATGGGTAGTGGGAGATACAACCCGTGAGGTTGCACTCGGGACTTTGCCTTCTTGCAAGTGGTGCATCTTGCACAATGTGCTTCTACTGTCCTCTTGATGTGTGGCCAGTAGAAGTGCTCCTTGACCACTGCTAGAGTCTTGTCGATACCGAAGTGGCCCATGAGTCCTCCTCCATGAGCTTCTCGGATGATAAGCTCCCTTAGTGATCCTTGTGGTATGCACAGCCTTCTTTCTCGGAACAAGAATCCCTCATGGATGTAGAATTTGCCATGACTCCCTGTGCTACACTCCTTGTAGCTCTCAGCAAGGTCAGGATCATCCTTGTATAGATCCTTGATGTACTCGAATCCTAGGACCTTTGCCTCCATGGTTGATATCAAGGCAAACCTCCTTGATAGTGCATCGGCTACCACATTGTCTTTGCCCTTCTTGTACTTGATGATGTACGGGAAGGTCTCTATGAACTCTATCCACCTGGCATGTCTCCTCTTGAGATTGGTTTGCCCTCTGAGGTGTTTGAGAGTCTCGTGATCAGTGAGGATCACAAACTCCTTGGACAGCAAGTAATGCTGCCAAGTCTCCAACGCTCGGACAAGGGCATAGAGCTCCTTGTCATAAGTGGGGTAGTTCAGTGAGG
The DNA here is from genome assembly GCA_018901935.1 of Pugionium cornutum. Classification (NCBI taxonomy): domain Eukaryota; kingdom Viridiplantae; phylum Streptophyta; class Magnoliopsida; order Brassicales; family Brassicaceae; genus Pugionium; species Pugionium cornutum. The sequence continues at coordinate 33,377,364 of CM032157.1, read as the reverse complement.
CACCACCTAGCTTCTCACTGAAGTATGCCACTGGTCTCCCTCCTTGGGTTAGCACTGCTCCTATGCCTATTCCAGAGGCATAACACTCCACTTCAAACGTCTTGTTGAAGTCGGGAAGGACTAACACTGGTGCGTGTGTAAGGCTGTCCTTCAAGGCCTGGAATGCCTTCTCCTGAGCTTCTCCCCAGCTGAATCCCACGTTCTTCTTCACTACTGCCGTCAATGGTGAGGCAATACTGCTGAAGTTGGGCACAAATCTCCTATAGAAGCTGGCCAGTCCGTGGAAGCTCCTTACTTGGCTGATGTTTCCTGGTGTTGGCCATTCTTGTATGGCTCGAATCTTCTCTTCATCAACCTGTAGGCCCTGTGAACTTACAACAAAACCTAAAAAGACAAGTTTATCAGTACAAAAGGTGCACTTCTTGAGATTGGCATAAAGCTCTTCTTGTCGAAGGGTTTTAAGTACCATCTCAAGATGTGTGAGGTGTTCCCGTAGGCACTTACTATAAACCAAAATGTCATCAAAGTAAACTACTACGAACTTACTGATGTACGCCCTAAGAACTTGGTTCATAAGGCGCATGAAGGTGCTTGGGGCATTAGTCAAGCCAAATGGCATGACTGTCCACTCGTGGAGCCCTTGCTTTGTCTTGAAAGCAGTCTTCCACTCATCACCTTCCTTCATTCTTACCTGGTGGTATCCACTTTTGAGGTCTATCTTGGAGAAGACCGTGGCTCCACTCAGCTCATCTAGCATGTCATCCAGTCATGGTATTGGATGCCTATACTTGACTGTGATGTTGTTGATTGCTCGGCAGTCCACGCACATGCGCCAAGTCCCATCCTTCTTGGGCACTAGTAGCACTGGTACGGCACATGGACTGAGGCTCTCTCGAACATATCCTTTCTCCAGGAGCTCCTTGACTTGCTTCTCAAGCTCCTTGGACTCCTCTGGACTCATCCGGTAGGCTGGCCGGTTGGGCAGGCCTGCTCCGGGCACTAGATCAATCTGGTGTTCTATGCCACGAAAGGAGGCAAGCCTGCTGGTATCTCCTCTGGAAATACATCCTGGAATTTGTTGAGGAAAGTTGCCACTTCAGGAGGTAGCTCTACCTGTCCCTGTTCTATACTCAACACTTCCTTGAAAACCATTAGTAACATTAAATCCTTCGAGGCTAAAGCTCTCCGGACATGGCTTGGTTGAATAAGAAAATTAGATTTGATAAGTTTCTTTTCCTTACTCATTTGGAGTTGTAACTCATGTACTTGGGCAGGTGTAAGAGGAGCTAGTTTGACCTTTCTCTTGTCATGCACGAAGGTGTAGAGATTGGTTCTGCCATCATGCCTGGTCTCTTTGTCAAACTGCCATGGTTTTCCTAGCAGAAGATGGCCAGCTTGCATGGGCACCACGTCGCACACGACTTGATCCTGGTACTTGCCCACACTGAATGGAACAATGACTTGTTCATGGATCTTTAGCTCCACTTTGTCAATGAGCCATCTCAGTCTATATAGTCGAGGATGCCGTGTCCTCTCTAGACCTAGCTTATCAACCATATACGCACTAGCTACGTTAGTGCAAGAACCACCATCTATGATGAGGTTACATACCTTTCCCTTGATGGTGCAACGGCTGTGGAAGATGTTCTCCCTTTGGATGGTCTCTGAAGGATCCACCATTGCACTGAGGATACGTCTAGTGACCAGCACTTCCCCCACATCAGGGTACTCAATGTCACCATATTCTCCTTCTGGTTCATAGTCCTCTTCATCTTGGGACTCATATTCTCCTGCCTTCGTAATCAGCATGACTCGGTTGTTTGGGCACTCCCTTGAGATGTGTCCACGTCCCCTGCACTTGAAACAAGTTATGTCACGTGATCTTTGAGGGTTAGAAGACTTACCAGGCTCTCTCTGGTCACGGGTGGGTTCAGGAGGCTTGCTCTTGAACCTTGACTCGATCTCTACGCTTTTGCCTTTGTCCACTGTCTTAGGCATGTTGCTTGGTGCCCAAGGTGTCTTAGGCTTGCTGCGGATGTCTTGGCTCTTACGTTTGATGTGCTGTTCAGCTTGCACAGATAGGTGGAACAAGTCCTTGAAGTCGTTGTAGATTTGCCTTTCCACCTTGCAGCTGATCCTTTCTTGGAGTCCATCCAAGAATTGCGCCATCAATGCTTCTTCATCATCATTGAGCTCCAATCTGTTCCTTAACCTCTCGAACTCTTCATAGTACTCCTCTACTGATCTGGTACCCTGCTTAAGAGTACGAAAAACGTTGCAAATCCCTATGAAAGTAAGGTGGAACATACCTTTGTCGCATGAGGTCTTTCATGTCGACCCATGAGTCTACTGGGTCTCATTCTCTTCCTCCTTCTGTCAGATACCTCACGATCCCACCAGATGAGGGCATTGTCCGTGAGTTGTGCTACTGCCATTGAGACTCTCCTAGGTCCTGGTTGGTTGTAGTGATCAAAGATATGATCCATTCGCTTCTCCCAATCTAGGTAAGCCTCGGGGTCTACTTTTCCTGCAAAAGTTGGAGGAGTTAGTTTAACATCAGGATGAATTACCCGGTTATAGGTGTGTTCATCTCCATCCTCATGACGTCTAGGAGGCATTCTTGGTCTCTGGTGAAGACCATATGGCTCAAAGCCATCATCTTCTGCCTCTGGTTGCCGTGGAGGTCCTCTCGGCCTATGGTGATAGTTATGAGGTTGCGTGTCCTCATCTCCATCTGGCTGGGGTTCCTCCTGTTCGTGCCGTGTCCTAAGGTACTCAGGACCCTCAGGACGGTCTTGCTCAGCTCTCACGTGCCTTATGGCCTGGAATCTTACTGGTCTCTCCACGCGCTCCAACCTCTCGCCTATGGAGGCGAGTTGTGTTTGGAGTGTGGTGAACATGGCCATCATGGCTTCAGCTGCGTCTCTATTTTCTTCTCCCATGGTGTGCTACAAAGAAAGAAGATAATTAGGGTGCTCCTAAATTATTAGGAGGGTTTTCTTTTTATATGGGGTTGAAAAAAATGCAAAAAGGAAAAATCTTAAGGAAAGGAAATTCGACTACAAGAAAAAGGAAACTTCCTAGACAACTTGTGCTAGCTGTCCAATTCGAAATATTTTGGGTATTTTCCTATTCTCTTTTCTTTCCTCTTTCTTTTCTTTTCTTTTTCTTTTTAATTTAACTTAAAATTAATGGAAATATGAATTAAACAAAAAGGAAAACGTGAAAGACAATGCAAAAGTGAATCTAAACCCTAGTGATACACGTAGGAGGCTAGATGCACTCGGTTTGGAGTTTGATGTTGTTTTTTTGATTTTTCTTGAATACGACTTAAACTAATGCAAGAACAAATAACAAAACAAGCAAAAGGATAGAAACAACCTGGTTTGGGAGCTTTAAGCTCTGATACCAAAATGATACAAGCCTTGATTCAAGGATGTATGCGCGTAGGCTGTTTGTAGAAGATTAGGTGAGAAACTCAACCTTAGGCTTCTGGATAGGGGTTTTCTGGTTGGTAAACGATGGAAGGGTGAAGTGAACCACACGAGAGGTGATGAACCTCGTGATAAATCACAAACTTAGAGCTAGGAGGGCTGGTCTCAACTAGGTTCTAAGCGCACAAGTCTCTTGAGAGAATACTTGTTGAAAGAAAATTCGATCTTTATTAATTATCAAAAAAAGGTTGTCGAACTACAATGCTGGAAGGAGCCTTGTTAATATGCTCGGCAGCTTAACCTTCTAGGGTCGACACAAATAAAGAAAAAGGAAAGTTTACAAAAGTGCACAAAAGGAAAAGATACAAAAGTGCATAACCGAAAAAGGACCTATTCCTAAAATGTTCTTGACTCAAAAATGTAAAGCAACTAGATCCTACCCTGCAAAACAGAAAGAGGCATATATTCGAATGTAAACTTACCTTAACTCACCTCACGGCCAAGAAATGGAAGGTGGCCGTCCTTGTGGCATGCACGCGCCTTGCTCCTAGTCTTCGACTTGGAGTAGGGTTACAAATCTCTGGGCCTTGACCTCTCTTGCCACTGAAGCCCAAGTCTCTAATGTCCCTTGTGTTGTTGAGAAGCTATTGGGCTCTTGATACAAGCCTTGATTCAAGGATGTATGCGTGTGGGCTGTTTGTAGAAGATTAGGTGAGAAACTCAACCTTAGGTGATACAAGCCTTGATTCAAGGATGTATGCGCGTGGGCTGTTTGTAGAAGATTAGGTGAGAAACTCAACCTTAGGCTTCTGGATAGGAGTTTTCTGGTTGGTAAACGATGGAAGGGTGAAGTGAACCACACGAGGGGTGATGAACCTCGTGATAAATCACAAACTTAGAGCTAGGAGGGCTGGTCTCAACTAGGTTCTAAGCGCACAAGATTCTTAGAGAGAAAACTTGTAGGAAAAAGTTCTACTTTATTAATAATCAAAAAGGTTGTCGAACTACAATGCTGGAAGGAGCCTTATTAATATGCTCGACAGCTTGACCTACTAGGGTCGACTCAAATAAGAAAAAGGAAAGTTTACAAAAGTGCACAAAAGGAAAAAAATACAAAAGTGTATAACCGAAAAAGGACCTATTCCTTAAATGTTCTTGACTCAAAAATGTAAAGCAACTAGATCCTACCCTACAAAACAGAAAGAGGCATATATTCTAATGTAAACTTACCTTAACTCACCTCACGGCCAAGAAATGGAAGGTGGCCGTCCTTGTGGCATGCACGCGCCTTGCTCCTAGTCTTCGACTTGGAGTAGGGTTACAAATCTCTGGGCCTTGACCTCTCTTGCCACTAAAGCCCAAGTCTCTGATGTCCCTTGTGTTGTTGAGAAGCTATTGGGCTCTTCCTTGTATTTTTGGCCCACTGTCCTTAGTCGATCTTCTTCTAGAAGCTTGTCGACCCATAAGCTAAATTTGTGGAAGAGCGCCCTTGATCTGCTTCTTGTCATTGCTCCTTGAGGTACCACTGGTGTTGAGACTTCCTCTAAGTGCATGTCCTGGAGCTGGTAGCTCATTTGGTCCGAGTCCTCTTGTGTAGAAGTGGAAGTGTGCGTGTACTCGGCTGGATGGCCTGTACCGGCTGGATTGTGCGCGGTACTGGCCGGAATGACTTCAGGACTGGCCAAGTTGATCCCGGAGTCGGCGGTGTCATCAGGGGGACCGGCGGTGTCATTCACGTCCCCACCAAGTGTGTCGGAAGCTTGGGCCTCTCCGCCGGCGATGTTGACCGGTCTGGTCCTATAGGTCGAGGGTCCGGCGGTACTGTCTGGTCCGGCAGGCGCGCCAGATGGTCCTGCTGTCTCGGGCAAGCTTCCTGGTCGGCCAGTCTGGTCTCCTGGCTGGATGTACGACCTGATGTCCTCATCATTAGGCTTCTGGATAGGGGTTTTCTGGTTGGTAAACGATGGAAGGGTGAAGTGAACCACACGAGGGGTGATGAACCTCGTGATAAATCACAAACTTAGAGCTAGGAGGGCTGGTCTCAACTAGGTTCTAAGCGCACAAGTCTCTCTTGAGAGAAAGCTCGTAGGGAAAAAGTTCTACTTTATTAATAATCAAAAAGGTTGTCGAACTACAATGCTGGAAGGAGCCTTATTAATATGCTCGACAGCTTGACCTTCTAGGGTCGACCCAAATAAGAAAAGGAAAACTTACAAAAGTGCACAAAGGAAAAGATACAAAAGTGTATAATCGAAAAAGGACCTATTCCTAAAATGTTTTTGACTCAATAAAAGTAAATATTCTAGATCCTACCCTGCAAAACAGAAAGAGGAAAATATTCTTATTAAAACTTACCTTAACTTACCTCATGGCCAAGAAATGGAAGGTGGCCGTCCTTGTGGCATGCACGCGCCTTGCTCCTAGTCTTCGACTTGGAGTAGGGTTAAAAACCTTTGGGCCCTGACCTCTCTTGCCACTAAAGCCCAAGTCTCTGATGTTCCTTGTGTTGTTGAGAAGCCTTTGGACTCTAATTTGCTCTTCTGGCCCATTGTCCTTAGCTGCTCTTCCTCTAGAAGCTTGTCGACCCATAAGCTGAATTTGTGGAAGAGTGCTCTTGATCTGCTTCTTGTCATTGCTCCTGGAGGTACCACTGGTGTAGATACTTCCTCTAAGTGCATGTCCTGGAGCTGGTAGCTCATTTGGTCCGAGTCCTCTTGTGTAGAAGTGGAAGTGTGCGTGTACTCGGCTGGATGGCCTGTACCGGCTGGATTGTGCGCGGTACTGGCCGGAATGACTTCAGGACTGGCCAAGTTGATCCCGGAGTCGGCGGTGTCATCAGGGGGACCGGCGGTGTCATTCACGTCCCCACCAAGTGTGCCGGAAGCTTGGGCCTCTCCGCCGGCGATGTTGACCAGTCTGGTCCTATAGGTCGAGGGTCCGGCGGTACTGTCTGGTCCGGCAGGCGCGCCAGATGGTCCTGCTGTCTCGGGCAAGCTTCCTGGTCGGCCAGTCTGGTCTCCTGGCTGGATGTACGACCTGATGTCCTCATCAGCTCTTCCTTGTATTTTTGGCCCATTGTCCTTAGTCGATCTTCTTCTAGAAGCTTGTCGACCCATAAGCTGAATTTGTGGAAGAGCGCCCTTGATCTGCTTCTTGTCATTGCTCCTTGAGGTACCACTGGTGTTGAGACTTCCTCTAAGTGCATGTCCTGGAGCTGGTACCTCATTTGGTCCGAGTCCTCTTGTGTAGAAGTGGAAGTGCGCGTGTACTCGGCTGGATGGCCTGTACCGGCTGGATTGTGCGCGGTACTGTCCGGAATGACTTCAAGACCGGCCAAGTTGATCCCGGAGTCGGCGGTGTCATCAGGAGGACCGGCGGTGTCATTCACGTCCCCACCAAGTGTGCCAGAAGCTTGGGCCTCTCCGCCGGCGATGTTGACCGGTCTGGCCCTATAGGTCGAGGATCTGGCGGTACTGTCTGGTCCGGCAGGCGCACCAGATGGTCCTGCTGTCTCGGGCAAGCTTCCTGGTCGGCCAGTCTGGTCTCCTGGCTGGATGTACGACCTGATGTCCTCATCAGGTGGCCGGTTGTGCACATATTCCTCTTCATCTTCTGATGCTCTCGGCCTTGGGTTTTTGCTGTGTGGCCGGTAGCTGTCTTCCTCCTCAACACATGAGATATGAGAGACCTTGTGATAAATCACAATTCTTGGTCTAGGAGTACGAGTCTCAACTAAGTTAAGAGTTTAGACAAGAGGGGCTCTGTGTACAAAGTCTCTTGAGAAAGAAAATGCTTATCTTTATTGATATGGGGAAAAAGTTTTCGAACTACAATGATGAAGGAATCTTATTAATATGTTTAGCAGCCTTGACCTTCTAGGATTGACACAAAATCAAAAGGAAAAATACAACAAAATGGAAACAACCAAAAAGTAAAATTACTTAATATCCATGACTCAAAAAATGAATATTACAAAGTTCCTACCATTCAAAAGAGAAAAGGCAAATATATAAATGTAAAACTTACCTACTTACCTTTCAGTCAAGAACTAGAAAAGTGGTCGACTTTGTGAAGGTCACGCGCGAAGCTTCACTTGTGTGCTTGGAGTAGAGTTACAAATCTTTGGTCCTTAACCTCCTTTGTAACAAGAGCCCATGCTTCTTGAGCTATTTGGTGAAATAGTAGGCATTTGGCTTGCTTGCTGAACTCCTGGCCTGTGGCCGAGATGCTTTGGCTCACTTGCTGAATCAGTACAAAAGACATAAACAATCAATGAAACTAATTATCTATATGTCGAATCCCCACAAATCAAAATTTTCGTAGACAATCCAAAATCTTTCGTAACTATGTATTCCAAAACTCAAAATTCTGCGTAAAAACAAGATGAGAATGAAGACCTTTTTGATGGATTTCTCTATCTCGGGACCGATCCCATCGCTAGGGAAGATGGTTGTGGTGATCGGAGAGGCGGAGGAACAAAAAGCCCTAGCGATGGAAGTAGCCGCACCTGAGCTCTATATCTTATTTTTCTCTCACTATATCCAAAATTCTCAAACTATTGCTTCTTCTCCACTCGTTCTTCTTTTGCCTCTTCAATGTAAGCAAAGTCTTTGTATCGCTTCCTATTACTTTCGGAATTATTCTATTTTTCGAATTTGATCTGATAATTTTGTTTTACTTGATTGGATTATTTTTATTTATAGATGATTTTGCAATTTTTGGATTCTGGTTTGATTTGTTGTTGTTGAATCAATGGAGATTTTGTGGGCAATGCAGGTTGTTCTCGTCGGAGGACGGTTTGCTGCCATGCTCATCTCTTCAACCACCAAAAGGACGCAACAACAAAATAGGGATAAAGTGGAAGAAGAAATGTATTTAAGAAAGAGAAGTAAAATTTTGGGAAGACATTAAGTTTCAAACGATGTTAATAAACTTAACACCGTTTATTATACTATGTTAATATCTCTAACGTATGTTATCCAGTTGGTGTAGAAATCACAAAACTAAAAAATTCGTGTATTTTTCGAACAATATTTATAGTTTATGATTTAAAATAGAAATCAAAATAGTTTGTGTATTTTTCTAGTAAATGTTATAAATTTTGTGTATTTTAAAGGTTTTTTCCCTAATTTTAATTATATTAATTAAAATAAATAATTTAAAAAAGGGCAAATGACTGATTTAGCACTAAAACAAGTTTTAGTGACTAAAACAGCATCATAACTCTAAACTCCCAAATATAGCATTTTTTCAAAATGCAAAAGACTAAATTATCCTAATTTTAACCTAATCTCTTATATTCATATTATTCATTTTACGTGATACCTCTTTCCACCGTCACCAAAATTTTCTCTCTGGAAATATTTTCTCCACTGTCGCCTCTATTACTCCGTGGACTCTCTTACTCCTTCACCTCCTTACTCCGTCGCTTCTATTACTCCGTCGACTCTCTTACTTCGTCACCTCCTTACTCCGTCACCTCTCTTACTGCTCACTCTGCGTCGCATTCGCTCTCTAAGCATCCCGGGTTAGCTTGTTTTCGTTTTGTTGTCATTTCGACTTCCATAGACTTTATACTACTCGTTTTGGTGTTGAATGTGCTAAATCTAGGATTTCGTTTAGGTTTTGTTTTCATATGCTTCCAAAATCGAATGTTATTAGATAATCCTCACCTTTGTTAATTTTTGCCCTCTAGATGTTTGATGAAATTTCTCTGAGAAATTAAGTATTATAAACATGTTTTAGTTTTGTTCTAATTTGTGTTATAATTGATTTATTCCTTAGTTTTTGTATTGTAATTGATGATTTACTTAGTAATATTTCCTCTTGGTATTCTTAAATGGTCGTTGTAGAGTATTTTTAGGATATTGTGATTCTACTATTAAGAAGCTTTTTCCTATTCTGAAACTGTCTAGATTTAAGGCTAAAAAAGTCATCTGAATATTTTGTATGAATGTTTCCAGGGTTCAGATTTGTGTGTATAAGAGTGTTGGTTTAGAAATGTTTTAAAATACAGGTAATATGTGGAGTTGTCCATTACATATAGATGTGGTTTGATAAAAGTCCATAAAATATAGCTTTTTAAGAAAATCATTATCACAAATAGCATTTTTTAGTCTGAAAGAATACTATTTTAACAGAACACAATTACTTTCTCTAGAAAAAATGTATGCCCACTGTTTTGAGTAAAAAAAGTGTGCTATTCAATTGTGTTTCATTTGGGTGGAATTAACCGTTCATTGATCAATATTTTTTTTATAAGTGATTGTGATTTCTGGAAAATCTATAATTTTGCTCCTTAACACTTTTGGTAAATGTTATATTTGTTTCATCTTTTGGTAGATGACTTTTTTAATGTATTAAAGTTGCTACTTTGGATTTGCAGATCTTCTGTACAAGACTACAACAGCCACCAAAAAATCCTAATATCTGCACTTTTACTCTCTAGTTGCTATTGTATGTTTTATTTCGAGTTTCATGTGCTAATAAACTTAAAGTTAAAAGCTTGCATAAAGTCTTAGGAAAGAATTCCTAAAACATAAGAGATACTATCTAAAATTGCATAAAATCTTTCTAAAATTTAATATGTTTCTTTCTTGCATTACTTATTACACTATTATGCCATCAATTCAACTGGAATTAAGAAAGTTGATATAATTTTGGTAAATGTACTTTTCAGTTCAAGCCAAAGAACATCACTACTACTGATTTGAAAGTTTTCACTGATTCTTTAAATGTTAATGTTATTGAACACCAAAACACTAGTTTTTATGATATTAGAATGGAATTTGGGCATTATAAACTATGTAGTAGAATACATTATCATATAATATAGATTAGAATCGTAAATAGCATAAGTCCAAGAACAATCAAACATATGTGTTCTTTATTAACTAATCATAAGAAAAAAGTAACATCAAACATATGCTCATAAAGAACGTTTTAGGAATAAATTCTTAAAACATAAGAGACACTATCTAAAATTGAACAAAATCTTCCTAAAATCAACATTTTAGAAAAGGATTCCTAAAACATAAGAGATACTACCTAAAATTGCATAAAAATTTCCTAAAATTTAATAAATCCTATGTAACCTATCAATATCTGTCACATCAATAAAAGACATCATCCAAAAAAGCAAGAATTTATTCTACGATGTCTCTTGTCAACACAGTACCAAAAACTTTTATTGAACCAGAACTTCCAACTGATTCTCACATTTCTCAAAATAATCATAGCAAATTTTATTCAACCGAGGAACTTCATGTCATTAGGTCATTGAAGAGAAACCAGGTGTACCTATCAAACGTGATAGAAAAGGATATGGGACTCCACACAAACAACGTACCAGGTTAAAACCATAGTATCAAAGATGCATTTAGATGGGCCAAGAAAGAAGTGAACTGCCCTGTTTCAGTTTTTTTTTCATAGGAAGACAAAATGCAGTCAATATATGCATCTTTGCAAGAAAACTATATCATTATTGCTGATACACGTCATCTAAAAAGATTATCAGGCAAGAAGAGTCGGGTGAAAGTGTCAAAGAGAAGGTCAACTAATTTCCATTATCTCATATAAAATGTCATGTGAAGGTAACCAAGCATTCAAAGAGAAATGTTTTTATCTCATCTGAGGGTAACCAAACATTCTATTATCTCATATAAAATGGCAGAAAGTTATTAGTCTTACCCGAAAACTATAAATTTTAGTGACAACAATGCTATGACACAATGATTCTACTAAAGCTGTCAATTTGGACAAGAAGAAAAATGGAAAAATCTTAGATTTGGTTTAGTTTTACTTTCGTTTTGCTTCTTGTGTCAATCATAGCAGGTGATGTGGTTGTTTTTACATATGATATCTTCGAGAAGGAGGTCGAATTTGAAGAGATCTAGCCGGAGATGACGTTGATGTTGCCAAAATTGAAGAGATCTTTCTAAAATCAACGAAATGAGGGAGACGAAATTGAAGAGATCTCGCCGGAGATGACGTTGCCAGAAATCACGCCGGAGAAGGAAATGGAGATCGCGTTTCCGCAGATCTTTCGTCGGAGACAAATCGCAGCCTCCTTTGGTATGATGCCCGTCAACACAAGTTCTATAAAATAAGGATATAATAGTCTTTTGTATATGTTTATAATGCTATAAGTGAGACTTTATAAACGCAGTGCTATATTTGTCTATAGAAGTTGATTTGATGCTATTACAAGGTATTTCTCTTTAAAAAACATTACTAGGTCGTGTTTGGTGCCAAGACTGGGGATAGCATAGTCAAGTAGTGTCCCGCCCCAGGGTTTGTAACAAACTATCAAGTTTGATAGGTTGTCCCCCCCCCCATTTCCATTTCGGAAGGCGCAACCTTTTCCTCCTCATGCTCTTCGATTTCCTGATACCGAGGAGACGGATTGGTTTTAGAAACCGAGTAAGAGGTGAAGGTGTATTGTGGAGGGAGGCAGGATGCCACTCTATAAGCGGTGGTTGAGGGGTTCGAGGAGGCCGATGAGTTATCAAGGCCAGAAGATGATGGGATTTATTGTCTTCCATGTCCTCTCAACGATCTACCGCTACTTGCCATTTTGGTTTTGGGTTTTTTTGTGTGAGAGAGTTTGAATGTTTTTGAGAGGATTTGGAAGTTAGAAAAATGTTTGAAGTGTGAAAATGAGGGAAGGAAAGTCACGTATATATAGAAAATATGTGCAACCACAAATGTCGTGCAAATCAGTCGCACTCTCTAAAATCCTCAAGGTGGTCGCAAATCAGTCGCAAATTTGCGACATATTCGCAACTCCCAATTAGTTTGGTGAGAGTTGAATATTCTGAAAACTTTCAAAATCCCACCAAAATAATTGGTGGTCGCAAATCAGTCACAAATTTACGACCGATTTGCGACTACCATTAAATGGGGAGAGTTCAAAATTTTTAAAATATTCACAATTTCGTAAAACATATGCATATGCATATTTGTATTCTTTTTGAGAGAGCCATATTTATTTATTTTTACCACTTGTACGATCCATGTGAGTAAATATATCCGGCACTTTGGAATCCATATACACAGGGACGTCACCTTCATCGAATCTAGTAGATTTGTATATATATTATACACGATTCAGCATGAAAATTTAATTACTTAACCTTACAAATAAAATAATTAATAAACACAATAATTTATGGCAATTATTTGTTTTTGGTGTGTATATAGGCAGCAAAGTAATGATCCAAAAAGTAAGATATCTCATCATTGACATATGATTTAACAATCGTCCCTGCAGCATATCAGTTATTTTTCACCTTGATTGTAAGTTTTTTAAAAAAAACCTTTCAAATGGATACATCCACTTATATTGCACAGGTGCACCCAATTCAGCTTTGTATGACAGATGTATATGTAGGTGCTCCATGACGTCGAAAAATATAGGTGGAAAGATTTTCTCCAAATTGCACAAAATTATGACTTTGTTTTCCTTCAGAATTCGGACACGAATTTCTTGCAATGATCTTGAGCATAGATCTCAGAAAAATCTTCTAATCCCTACATTTGAATCTAGTAATTAGTACATACAATTATTATTATTATTTTACGTACCTAAAAAATAAAATATATTTAATAGTATATACCTGATAATGCTAGATGAACGTTTCATGGTAAAATTTATGCAAATATAAAATGGAGAAGTCTCTCCATAAAAACATGGCAGTCATGACTTTCTAAGCCCAAGAACTTCAGTCTATCCATATCCTCACAATTTGCTAAATCTACTGCGTAGCCATCTAAAAATTTGACATCCTTTTTATACATTCCAATAAGCGTTCTTTGGTTTTTTGTGTCAATCCAAATATAGATAATGAAGAATTACCCTGACCATCCACGTGTAACTCTTTTCGAGAGCAAAACTTTACAATATACAACCTTGACTTAACTGTATCTTTTGATTTATTCTTGACATTCATAACAGTATTAATGATGTTATCAAATAAATTCTTCTCTATATGCATCACATCAAGATTATATTGTAGGTTAAGATCCATCCCATAAGGTAACTCCCAAAATATGCTTTCTTTGTGCCAATTATGCCAGCTTACATAACCTTCTTCTTCAGTTTCATGACCGTTTCCACCGTAGTCAGATGTTCTTAGAGGATTGACAGTTTTTATTCGCTCGTATCAATGATTGTGGAAGATAGTCATTCAAAGCGCATTTGCACTTTAAAAATTTTGTTTTATTTTTCCGTAACAAATGATATTTATGAATAAACCTTCTATGACAATCAAACCAACATGTTTTTCTATCATTTGGTAAATGAAATACCTTCGTATCATCCATACAAATTGGACAAGACAGTCTACCATGCGTTGTCCATCATGATAACATTCCCTACGCTGGGAAATCGCTTATCGTCCACAGTAACATGGCTTTTAGATTGAAATTTTGATTCAACGACACATCGTATGCCTCAACTCTCGTAGATCATAATTCTTTCAGCTCATCAATAAAAGGTCGAAGTAATATATCCATACTACTGCGCGGATGATTTGGCCCCGAATTCATAATTATTAGAAACAAGTACTCCTTCTTCATACACATATCATGTGGCAAGTTATATGGAGTGATATCACCAGCCATAATGAATGATTTCGAGACATCCCAAATGGATTGAACCCATCAATAGATAAGCCAAGATAAACATTTTGAGATTCAGCAGCAAATCTTGGATGTAGATATTGAAAATTTTTCCACTCCGCAACATCAAATGGATGACTCATTTTTCCATCTTCTGTTTCATGCTCTACGTGCCACCTCATTGCCTCTACGGTTTTCTTGTTTTGATACATTCTCTTAAGTCTGTCGCCTATAGGTAATACCACATACGACTGAAAGATATTCTCGTACTGCCTCGCTTGGCTTATATCAGAGGGAATCGCAAAATTTACATTTTTTCCCATTTCTCATCTTCTTTCCAAAAAATCATACAATTATGAACACACACATCAATTATATAAACCGAGAGCCATAAATTTTGCATCAGTTTTTCGGTTTCATAATATGGACTCGTTGCCTGATTCTCCTCAGGTAAATATTCAGTAAACAGCTCCGTACAAGAGTCTATGCATTTTTTAGGTAGATTAAAATCAGACTTAATGTTCATGAACCGAGCAACTAAAGATAACTATGAGTGCCCTTCTTGACAATCATCATACAATGTATTTTTCGCAACTTCTAACATGTTGTAAAAAATTTGTGCTTCTAAATTGGGTTCTTCTACATTATTAAATTCTTCCTCGTGATGATTATAGTATTCATCAGTCGTAGTCTCACGAAATGCATACGTCACCATTTCAACATATCTATTACTGGATGTACCTACTATTTCTTCACTAGTACCACATGTACCTCCCTAATTTCTTTGGAAATCATCACCCCGACTACTCGTACCTAACTTAACAATCAGTTCTTCTCCATGTTTATATCAAATATAATAATTTGGCATAAATCCTCGACTATATAGATGATTCCAAATTTTGCGTCGCAGAAGAAATTTATCATTTTTGCAATTAATATAAGGACAGAAAAACTTACCTCCGCTACTTTGAGCTATTGGTTGACTACTTGCAAAATTCATGAACTGCTTCATGCCTTGTGCAAATTCCGCCGATATATTTTTTGTTTGATTATCAATCATTTTGTACATCCAATCTCTCGAATTATTATAATTTTCCTACATGTTTAAAGTTTTTTTCCTTTTGATTCTACAAATGAGAGAATGGGACTTGAGGCGATATATATATATAAGATTTTCCCACTACTTTGCCACTAGTTTGTGACCACAACAGTGTGGTCGCTTATATGTCGGTATACCGACCTCGCACATGTTTTTCATGTTATGGCTTTGCCACCACTTTATAACTGAAGAGCCACTCCCACCGTGGTCGCATATTGGTCGCATATTTTGCAATAACGTTGCTAGTGCATACATGGTTGATAAGCTAGGTCTAGAGAAGACAAGGCATCCTCGACCATATAGACTGAGATGGCTCGATGACAAAGTGGAGCTCAAGATCCACAAGCAAGTCACTATACCATTCAGTATGGGCAAGTACCAAGACCAAGCCGTGTGCGACGTGGTGCCCATGCAAGCTGGCCATCTTCTGCTAGGAAGGCCATGGCAGTTTGACAAAGAGACCAGGCATGATGGCTGAACCAATCTCTACACTTTTGTACATGACAAAAGAAAAGCTTGGCTCCCCTTACACCTGCCCAGGTACACGAGCTACAACTCCAAATGAGTAAGGAAAAGAAACTTATCAAGTCTAATTTTCTTATTCAACCAAGCCATGTCCGGAGAGATTTAGCCTCGAAGGATTTAATGTTACTAATGGTCTTCAAAGAAACTTTGAGTATAGAACAAGAACAGGTAGAACTACCTCCTGAAGTAGCAACTCTCCTCAACAAGTTCCAGGATGTGTTCCCAGAGGAGATACCAGCAGGCTTGCCTCCTTTACGTGGCATAGAACACCAGATCGACCTAGTGCCCGGAACAGCCCTGCCCAACCGGCCAGCCTACCGAATGAGTCTAGAGGAGTCTAAGGAGCTTGAGAAGCAAGTCAAGGAGCTCCTGGAGAAAGACTATGTTCGAGAGAGCCTCAGTCCATGTGTTGTACCAGTGCTACTAGTGCCCAAGAAGGATGGGACATGGCGAATGTGCGTGGACTGCCGAGCAATCAACAACATCACAGTCAAGTACCAGCATCTGATACCACGGCTGGATGACATGCTAGATGAACTGAGTGGAGCCACGGTCTTCTCCAAAATAGACCTCAAGAGTGGATACCACCAGGTTAGGATGAAGAAAGGTGATGAGTGGAAGAATGCTTTCAAAACAAAGCAAGGACTCTACGAGTGGACAGTCATGCCATTCGGGTTGAGCCGAGTACACGGGCATTTCAACTTCTACACAAGGAGACTCGGACCAGATAAGCTACCAGCTTCAGGACATGCATCTAGAGGAAGTCTCTACACTAGTGGTACCACCAGGAGCAATGACAAGGAGTAGATCAAGAGCACTCTTCCACAAATTCAGCTTGTGGGTCGACAAGCTCCTAGAGGATGATCGACAAAGGACAGTGGGCCAGAAGTGCAAAGAAGAGTCTAAAGGCTTCTCAACAATGCAAGGGACTTCAGAGACTTGGGTTTTAGTGGCAAGAGAGGTCAGGGCCCAAAGATTCCTAACCCTACTCCAAGTCGAAGACTAGGAGCAAGGCGCATGCATGCCACAAGGACGATCACCTTCCATTTCTTGGCCGCGAGATAAGAAAGGTAAGTTTTCAATTTGGATATTTGCCTCTTTCTGTTTTGCAGGGTAGGATTTAGATTCTTTATATTTTTGAGTCAAAGACATTTTAGGAATAGGTCCTTTTTCGGTTATGCACTTTTGTACGTTTTCCATTTGTGCACTTTTGTAAATTTTCCTTTTCTTTCTTTGAGTCGACCCTAGAAGGTCAAGCTGTCATATTAATACGGCTCCTTCCAGCATTGTAGTTTGACAACCTTTTTGATATTAATAAAGTTGAACTTTCTTCCAACAAGCTTTCTCTCAAAAGAGACTTGTACGCTTAGAATCTAGTCGAGACCAGCCCTCCTAGCTCTAAGTTTGTGATTTATCACGAGGTTCATCACCCCTCGTGTGGTTCACCTCACCTTTCCATCCAATACCAAACCAAAAACCCCTATCCAAGAAGTCTAAAGTCGAGTTTCTCACATAACTTTCTCCAAACAGCCCACGCGCATCCAAACTTTGAATCATAGCTTGTATCAGAAGGGATGCTAAAATCAGTCCAAAAGTTTGTGGCACAGTGTGATGTTTGTCAACGTCATAAATATTCTACATTTGCTCCAGCTGGTGTTTTACAGCCTTTACCAATGCCACAAACAATTTGGGATGACATGACTATGAATTTTGTTTAGGGGCTGCTTTTATCAGGAGGGTATAACGTGGTGTTGGTTGTGATTGATAGCCTCAAAAAATATGCACATTTTGTTGGTCTGAAACATCCGTTTACAGCTTCACAATTGCTTCTAAATTCATTGTTGAAATGGTGCAAGTACATGGAGTCCTAAATTAACTATTTCATATCGCGATCAGTGTTAAGTTCCTTTTGGAAGGAATTTTTTTATTGGCAAGGACAAAATTAAAGTATAGTACTGCGTTTCATCCTCAAATGGATAGGGACGAAGTTCTAAATCGATGCTTGGAAACATATTTACAGTGTTTCGCTTCAACCCATTCTCGAACTTGGTCTCGCTTGCTGTTATGGGCTGAATATTGGTACAATACTTTATTCCATTCTTGTGTTAAAACCACTCCATTTCAAGTTTTTATGGAAGAGAGCCTCCTACGTTGCTGAAATTAGAAGAAAGCTCCACATCAAACTTTGATATGGAGGTGTGTTTACGAGAATGGGATGTTATATTGTTAAGATTTAAAGATAATCCATTGCGAGCTCAATCTTTAATGAAAGCTAGTGTAGATAAACATTGCAGAAATTTCATGTTTGAAGATTGGGTGTATATGAAATTACGTCCGTATCGGCAATATTCGGTTTCTCATCGTTTTTGTGCCAAGATAGCAGCCCAAATAATATGGTACGCATGATATTATGGAGCGTATTGGGAAGGATTTTTATCGCCTTCAATTGCCCGATGTTTCATATTTCTCAATTGAAGTCGGTTGTGGGGTAACAACATCAGATTCAACCACTCCCACCTGCTTGGGACGAGGACACCAATGGAGAACCGGAGCCAGCTGAGGTTTTATCTATGCATTATAATGAGGAAGGTCAGTTGGAACTTTAACTGGAATGAATTGGCGCAACATGAAGATTCATGGATATCATACCGTGATATGAAGGCTCCGTTTCTACATCTGTTGGTGTAATGATACGCTTGAAAAAAACAGAATGACGTGTAGAACATAAAAAAATAAAAAAAAAAAGAGAAAGAGAAAGAAAACTGACAGTAGAACATAAAAAAATAAAACTGACGTGTCATTGATCCATTGGTTTTTTTAAAAACTATATAAGTAGCAATTAGCTGCTTTGAGTAGGCTAGCTTTTTGGTTATTAGGTTGTAGAAGCATAATGAATTTGAAGAGAGATTGTGATGAAATCTCTTTCTTCAGAATAATCATTATGTTCTTATCATATTCAATAAAAAATTACAATTTCGTTATTCAGAGATAACTAAAACCTATCAGATATTTACTGTGAAAGCCTAAACTTCATCACAAGATCGCATGTACAGAAAAAAAGAACATCTATTAATGATGACTTCAATAGTTCACTAGAAATAGCTCGTGTGGTTGAGAAAACAAAGCTAACTCATTTCAGCAAAGGATTGTGAACATGTAATTGAAAGATGTTGAATGCTTCAACTTTTAGTGTGCAAATGAAAGATACATCCAAAATTGCATATGACTGCTTTCAAAGTCGCACATGGGTCCATTGTAATGTGCACAACAAGGAATCAAAGTTGTGCAAATTCTTTATGAATTATCTCATAGGCTCATGCTTATATTGGTTCTAAAACATCAATGAACAAATTGCAGGTCTAAGAATTAAGTCCGGGTATAAATCTGAAATCCGACCTGGTCTGAAAAAGCGCATGGCGGAGACACATAGTGACGTTAAAAATTAAATACAATCATGTTATTATAGCGATTCGGTAATCAATGTAAAGAGATCGGTTATTACATAAATAGTTCTAATAAGGCGAACAGATTTCCCAAGAAGGGACCTTTTTAGAGAGAGAATTCTAAGAGAGACTAAGAAAAGATAGAGATTATAATTTTTCACTGAGAACTCGATTTTCAACTATGGTTCTCACATTCAGGTGCCGTATGTGGGGGAAAAACACGAGATCACCTAGCTCCTACGAAAAAGAAATATGTCAGGATCCATTCACGACTGCTTAGACCCTCTCTCGAAAATCAAGGCTCTTATCACGAATCTCTTTATCACGAATCTCAGATTGATTGCTGGCAAACATAAGGAAACAAACGAAGCTCTTGTTACTCGATTCAACGTTTATGAAGACCAAGTCCTATCCCAATTGACTAACCTCGCCACTGGCAGAACTCGAAGCGAGGATGGTGAAAATCAGTGAAACGAAGCTGATTAACCCTTTGACGATTATCAACCTCGGGACAGCATGCCAGATCCAATCCGACATAATCCCACAAACCTTGGAGTTTGCTACGGGATCAACGTCCAGGTCGCGACAGCTCACCAACCTCTGCTCAACCTTGAGTCCAAAAGAGTAGATTTGTGCCAGGATAAAAATCTGGGTTGAATTGGAAACGAGAAGCGAGGACACCCCAAGCGAAAGCGGATATTAAAATCTGAAGTGCTCTATAGAGAAGGCCAAAGCCGAACTGATAGCGATGACGTCAAAAGTTTACAAGGCTTCTAGCATAGCTCCTGAGATCGATCGCGTAATTGAACAAACCGAAAAATCTCTATTCTCACCTCCGATAATTAACATTCAGATAAAAGACACCGGCAAGCTACACGTTCCTTTTAGGGTAATTTGGACCCAAAGGCTTATATGATCGCTTTTGGATATTTGCTAATTAAGCTCATTTTACCGAAGTGGAGAGAGACGTGGGATACTGTTGACTTTTCGCAGAGAACCTAATGGGTCTAGCCCTTGGGTAGTTTTCAAAATTAGAGAGAAATTTCATTGACAATTTCACTCACTTTTGACAGTGTTTATTAACATTAATTAATTTTTATGGGGAAAGGCACAACCGATGCCGACCTTTGGAATGTAATTCAAGCTGAGATAGAACCCTTGCAAGTTATACATATAATTTCAAAAGAGTAAAGGCAAAAGTAGTGGGAGTCAGCGACTCGAGAGCACTCACTGCACTAAAACATGGGCTCTAGCATGAGTCATCGTTTTGGTTCGACCTCACGATTCACAAACCCTAGATGATAGAGGATGCCTTATACCGTTTGACGAATTTGATCATCGCGGAAGAAGAGAAGCTAGCACTCGCATAGAAATTCAAGTCGTAAAAAATGTATCATAATCCCCTCCTAACTCAAGAAAATTCGAAAAGAGGGAGAGCAGGGATCAGAGATGATACGGATCGGGGACGCAAGTATATAACATTGAAGAGAGTTCCGAAAAGAAATACGGACTCCCTTCACCATAAAAAATAGGGCACGATGAAATGCCTATTATGATATTCACAAATGCAACAAACACGTGAAGAAAGACTACTTCAAGTTAAGGGATATACTTGCAACAAAGTACCTATCTGGTGACCTGCACGGGTTCAATTTCGAACTCGGATCCAAGGTGAAACCTAGCAAAGAATATTAGAAGAATATAAAAAGAAACCGATCCACATAAGCTTGTGAAGTCTCTAACCAATCTTAGAAGAAACGGATTGACTTCATTATGAGTGGGTAAAAATATTATCGCGAATCCATAATCTCGATAAAGTTGGGACAATGAAAGGCCGAGTTTAGGCAAGCTCGGTTTACAACATAGTCCAAGGTAACTTATCATTTTGTGAGGAGGATGCCAGTCACCTCGATGCCCCGAATGGTATCTCCCTGGTGATCTAACTAGACATCAGATAAATTGTGAGGTTTCAAGGATTTTGGTAGACATAGGGAGTTATGTTGACTGTCATATTCTTTGAAACACTCGTGAGAATGGGAATTGAAAAAACTGAGATACAAGGACTTATGCTTCCGCTCAACAGCTTCACCGGAGAAACTAAAATGTCGGTAGGGATAATAAAGTTACCGGTACACACAACTGGAATCACCAAAATGGTTGAATTCACAGTGGTTGACCGGCCATTGACGCACAACGTCATTTTCGATATCCCGTGGATATACGTAATGAAAGCAGAATCATCTACCTAGCACTAGTGCGTAAAGTTTTCAACCCCAATTGGAGTTGGAGTAATCAGAAGAGTTCGAGATTGTTTTACATGGGTGGACACCGCCTCCGATTATAATAGCAATGGTCTAGATTTTCGTAGAACCAAAAGATCCTAAAAGGTGTGTAGGAATTGGGGCTTACCTAGACGAAAAAACTAAGACCGAGTTAGTAAATTTCTTGAAGCTAAATAAAAAGACATCGCTTGGTCATTGGAGAATATTATTGGAATCAATACATATGTCATTTCACACGAACTGAATGTTGATCTAACATTTAAACCAGTAAAGTGGAAGAGGAGAAGGATCGGGCCAGAAAAAGCCAAGGATGTGAATGACGAAGTTGAAAAACTTTTCAAGAACGAATTGATTCATGAGATGCGATATCCGAAGTGGTTGTTCAACCCAATTGTCGTAAAAAAATGGCAAGTGACACATGTGGTTAGACTTCACGGATTTGACACCGCACTTGCCCCAAGGACAGCTTCCCGCTCTTTCACATCGATAAACTCGTAGAAACAGTGGCAAGAAACAAGCTTTTAACATTTATGGATGCCTTCTCCAGTTATAATACAATTCAGATGCATCTAGATGATCAAAAAGACGTCTTTTAAAAATCAAAGACGAACCTACTGCTACGAGGTGATGCCTTCCGGTTTTAAAAATTTTTGGGGCCACCTAACTGTGGTTCGTAAATCAAATGTTCTCACATAAACTCGGGAAGAAAATGGAATTCTATAGAAACTACATGCTCGTTAAGTCAGACCGCACATAGGAGCATGTTATTTATCTCGAAAAATTTTTTGGCATCTTGAATCAGTTTGGAATGAAATCCGACGAAGTGCACCTTTTTTATCACATCGAAGGAGTTCCTCAGGTATCTGATAACAGAGCGGGGTATTTAAACGAACCCGAATTAAATTAAGGCATTTATATGCATGTCATCTCCTAAAAAAACGAAGGAAGTCTAGTGTCTAACGAGATGCATTGCCACCCTTCACATATTTATATCACGGTCAACAGACAAAAGCCTCCCATTTTTTGAGTTTCATAGAGAAAACAAGATGTTTTGCGGAATATAGAGTGCAAGCAGGCATTCGCATTGTTAAAAACTTATCTGGAAAATCCATCGATATTTGCAAAATGCAACCAAGGGAGCTACTATTTTAATATGTCATGGTATCGAGCGTCGTAGTTAGTGGAGTTCTAGTTCAGGACGACCACGGTGAATAGAAGCCAGATTTTTTATATTATCAAGTGACTGGTTGAAGCAAATGCGTGGTATCCAATATTTGAAAATTTAGCACTGGCAGTAATGAAATCTGCATGAAAACTCTAACCCTATGTCCAGTCGCACACAATCATCGTGATGACAATGCAACCATCAAGGGCGATACTTCACAGTTCTAGACAATCAGGTTGGTTAGTGAAGTAGGAAGTAGAATTGAGCAAGTATGATATTGTGTATCATATAAAAAAAGTGCTAAATCACAAGTATTAGCGAATTTGTTGTCGAACTGACTAACGATCACTTCAGGTCTTGACCACCCAGAGTGAAATGGACTATGTATGTGACGGCTCTTCAAAGAACCATGTGTCGGGAGTCGAAGTTTGACTTATTTCATCGTTAGGAGAAGTTATCAAACAGTCATTTAAACTGCTCTTTGACGCCTCAAATAAAGAGTTGGAATATAAGGCCCTGATTGTGGATAATTTTTATAACCGGAGTATGAACGACTCGTACTTAATATGTGTTGACAAGGAAGATGCTAATATAGTTATGCGGGAAATGTACGAAGAAATATGTGGTAGCCATTCCTCGGGATGCAATCTCGCAATAAGGGTCAAATGACAAGAGTATTATTGGCCGACACTACTATCAGACTGTGAACGATATTCAAGATAGTGCAACAAGTGCCAGAGGCATGTTTCTTTAAATCACTGCCCAACGGAGCAATTGAGCTCAGTTTCCAATCCATTCATGGGATATTCTATGGATATATCATAGGCTCTCTGTACTCTTTAACCAAAAATATGAAGTATTTATTGGCTTTGACGGATTAATTTTCGAAGTGGATGGAAGCTCAGGCATATAAGTCCATTATAGACTCAACAATTCAAAGTTTTGTATGGAAAAACATAATATACCAACACGGACTACCATACGAAATAGGAACAGACAACATGTCACAATGTATCTCTAAAAAATTTGAAATTTTTTGTTGGATTTAAAAAATCCGCCTGATTAAATCAACTCCACGCTACCCCAGAGAAACAGGAAGGTAGAAGCAGCGAAAAAATCCATTTTGAAAATTTTTAAAAAGAAACTAGGAATGCACAAAAGACAATGGATGGAGGAGTTATATGGAGTATCGTGGGATATTGTACAACCCCAAAAAAGGGTCACAATGTCAAGAGTATTATTGGCCGACACTGCTATCAAACTGTGAACGATATTCAAGATAGTGCAACAAGTGCCAGAGGCATGTTTCTTTAAATCACTGCCCAACGGAGCAATTGAGCTCAGTTTCGCCCCAATCCATTCATGGGATATTCTATGGATATATCATAGGCTCTCTATACTCTTTAACCAAAAATATGAAGTATTTATTGGCTTTGACGGATTAATTTTCGAAGTGGATGGAAGCTCATGCATATAAGTCCATTATAGACTCAACAATTCAAAGTTTTGTATGGAAAAACATAATATACCAACACGGACTACCATACGAAATAGAAACACACAACATGTCACAATGTATCTCTAAAAAATTTGAATTTTTTTGTTGGATTTAAAAAATCCGCCTGATTAAATCAACTCCACGCTACCCCAGAGAAACAGGAAGGTAGAAGCAGCGAAAAAATCCATTTTGAAAAATTTTAAAAAGAAACTAGGAATGCACAAAAGACAATGGATGGAGGAGTTATATGGAGTATCGTGGGATATTGTACAACCCCAAAAAAGGCGACCAATGAAACCTCTTTTTCTTTGCTTTACAGAGTGAAAGTGGTTGTCATTTTCGAGGCAGTTATACCTAGTTTTTGAAATTGTGCATCGACTAGACATGTACAAAACGCGAAAATGCTCCACATAACCTCGATTTGATAAATAAGCGGAGATATCAAAATTTGATTATAATTCAAAATTACCAAAACACCACAGCGAAGCATTATACCAAGGTAAAACCTCGTAGTTTTGGGGTAGGAGAACTGGTATTGCAAAGAGTATTCGAAAACACGGTGGAGCTTGCAACCAGAAAATTAGGTGTGACTTGGGAGGGCCATATAAGATCGCAAACATAATCAAACATGGTGTTTCCATACTAGACACCATGGAGCAAGTACCAGTGATAAGATTGTGAAATGCCATCCACCCCAAAAAATATTTTTATTAAAATTGTCAAAAAAAAATTTCTTTAATAAGGTTAACCTCGAAAAGGCTAGCCCCGGGGACAATAATGATTTATTATATAAACCAAGTTGAGGATCACAAGGAAACATTCGTCCAAATATACTAAAAATACCATGAGATCGTAACAAATACCAAAAATCTCGTATTAAAATTCTGAACGGTTGTATAGATAATAAATTCGAGTTAAGTAAACAATGAGCACTATAACATGGTTATACGGAAAACGAGCAAAGTTAGCGACATAAAACATGTTTACGAAGAAAACAAATGAAGTCAATAATCAAAAACACAAAGTTTGAATAGAATCGAACACCATCGAAAGTTTTATAGGGAATAAAATGATTACAAAACAAGAAACTAATGATAAAATAATAAATTCTAATTGGCATATTAAGATGCATGCACGAACAAAGTGTCGAGGTTTGATCCGAACTCATCAAGTGGAAAGTCATGTGAGCCCATCCTTGGCATATCGACCCAGGGCTGAGACTAAGTCAGGAGAGTTTAGAGAGAGAAACTCCAGCCTATAAAGATCCAGATCGTTAAGCCTAGCCTTGGCTTCACGGAGCTCTTTGGTTGTGACCTCCTTATCCCGCGCAGCATTGTTGTATTCGGCTTTAACGTCGTCGATTTCATCATTGACGATCGCATCGAGAAGTTCAAATTTAACCCTGCTCTCCAAGGCATGGATAAATAAGCTCCGTGCATCCGCGCTCTCCGCCAAGTATAATGTGAGCTGACAAACGTTATTCTTCAACTCAAAAGTAAGCTCATTTCTCGCATGTTGCACATCTCGCTTCACATCTTTCTCTCTGGTGCGCGACTCGAGGGCTCGGGAGCTCAAAGGAGGCGTGATTTTGGGGCAAACTCAGGAGCTCCGAGGCACGACTCGGGGGCGAGCTCGGGCGAGGAAGCTCACGATTCAGGTAGGGCCTCGGGGAAGGCCGAGCTCGGGAGCTCGGAGAACGTGACCTAGAATTAGCCTCGGGAGACCGAGGTGAGGGGCATCTCGGAGAGGTCTTGGCAGATCGGACGAGTGTGCTTGGGTGCGAGCTCAGACGAAGGGGCTCGCTCGGCGATGTCGAGCTCGGACGAGGCGTGACCGACAGCTCAGAAGCTCGGGTGCGACCCCGAGAGCTCGAAAACCCGGATGCCACCCAGAAGAGGCGCAACGTCACTCATAAAAGAGAAGCATTGTACAACCGGAGGAGGAGAGGAAAGAGAATGAAGGAAAAAGGAAAGAGCAGAAGAAGTGAATCTTCAAAGATCTTATGAAGATGTTCAAGAAGCTATGAAGATCTTCTAAGATTTAAGAAGAATCTTCAAAGAGTCTCACCAAATTCAAAATAAAAGTGACCAAAATGTTTGAAGAAAGCATGTTTCAATCCAAAAATAAACTCATTTCAAGGAGAGGAGAAGTTTTTCTATAAAGAATTCAATTAAAGTGAAAAGTTACTTTGCAAATAAGATTTCAATGTTTAAGAGAGTTAAAGAGCAAAGGAACTAACAAAACCACATCTCGGGAACCATAAAAACAAAGGAAATGGAAATCTCAAAGTAGATAAGTTTTCCACATAGATGACACGAAAAATTTGGGAGGCAGATTGTTGGCACCGGATTTGGTTCCAAGATCCGAATCCGTTAAGAGAAGTTCGAATAAACTAAGTGGGCCGAAAGAAATTGGAGTTCCAAGAATCGAGCCCGGGTAGAAATCCAAAAATCCGATCCATACTGAAAAAGCGAACGGTGAAAAAAATGGAGTAACATCAAAACAAAATAAATACGCAATTCGGTAATCAATGTAAAGGGATTGGTTGCAACATAAATAGTTCAAAAAGACTTTTTGAGAATAGAGATTTTTTTTGAGAGATAATTTTAAGAGAGACCAAGAAAAGATGGAAATTGTAATTTTTCATTGTGAACTTGACTTTTCAACTTCAATGCTCACAATTAATACTAATAACTTTGTGGGATTAGAACATGATAGAAAAAGGGAGCAGTCGTATGAGGAGTAAGCTCCCAAAAAAAAAAGAATAAATGTGATCACTGATCGAAACTTTTGAGTGAGACAATCAATTTTATCAAAAGGTATCAACGTTGGGAAGATATTATGTCAAGTTTTTGATATTTGACCAAACCGTTCAATTTTTATTTCAAATAACCAAAGGAAAACTCACAATGTAAAACTATGAAATTTCAAATACAAGTACACCATTTTCAAATAAAATCGATACAATCAAACACAAACAAGTAATAATAAGGGAACGTAAATAAGAAGACACAATGTTCTTTTAAATCCGAAAAGAACGTTCAACGAGGAAGAGTAATAGTAATGGATGCATCACTAATAGAAGA
Organism: Pugionium cornutum; assembly: GCA_018901935.1. NCBI lineage: Eukaryota > Viridiplantae > Streptophyta > Magnoliopsida > Brassicales > Brassicaceae > Pugionium > Pugionium cornutum. The sequence goes on along the minus strand of CM032157.1, from coordinate 33,350,212 downwards.
GTCTCGGACATATGGTGAACCGGTGGTTTCAAATTGATCTTGATTTGGAAAGCTAAATCCCGGTTGGTTAGGAACCGGTAAGCTCGTGATTCGACTATAAAGCATCATTAAGATGGTTCCCATTGTTGGACGATCTACAGGATCTTCTTGAACACATAATAAACCAATATGGATGCATTTTATAACTTCATCTTTCTCACAACTCTCTCTTATAACAAGATCCGCCAATTCTTCAGCTTTTCCTTCTTTCCAAATTCTCCATGCCTAAATATAATTAACCCAAGATTTTACTCATTAACAATATTCAAATAGACTTGAGTAATATAAGTTGATTGTACTCACATATGAGGCCAAGTCAGAATCACCATCAGTTTGGTAAAAGTTGTTATTCCTCTTGCCACTTATAATCTCCAGAATTATAATTCCAAAACTATAGACATCTGACTTCATAGAGAATTGTCCATGCATTGCATACTCCGGAGACATGTAACCACTGTGATTAAATTTTAAATGATTTTTAATTAAATATATTTTGAAATACCAAAACAACATTTCTTTTTTTTTTAAATCCATAGTAAGTTTATTTTTCTGAAAATGCTAGTAAAAGATTATTTTAGTAAAAATAATTCGAACATTAAAAATATTTTTTAGAATTTATAATATATGTATTTCAATTTAATTTTAATATTTTGGATTTTGAATTTAGTTTAGAGTTTAAAATATAATTTTTAGAGATTAATGCAAAGCCATCTACTTATCCCTTTTTCTAGCATTTTTAAAATTAGAAATGAAATATTGTTTACTAGAATAATTTTAAAAATTCTATTTGAAAAAGGGATAAGTAGAATAACGTCTAATTATATAATCTAAAAATGAGAGAATTCTTATATAAAAAAAATGACAGTAAGATCACAATGAGTCACTAAAACTGTTCTTGGTATAAATTTTTTAGTTTTATGCATATTTTTTGAACAAAATTGATTTTAATAGTAAATAAAAATAATTTTATTTTTAAATTATTTGATATTTTTAAGAAATTATGCATTTTAATTAACACTTAACATTATAACAAGTAGGGCTGTTATTATGGTTTATTATCTACGGATTCCTTCCGTTTGATCCGCTGCGGGATGGGTGTGGGTCAAAAAAAAACATTTCATATGCGGGGTAGGTGTGGGTCGAAGTTTTAGTATAACGGGGTAGTGCGGGTTTCATTTTATTATTTTACGGGTTAGCGGGTACCTTTAAATTTTGGGTCAAAATTATTTAACCAAAATTTAAAATAATTTAATTATAAACAAATTTAATATTAAACTGATTTAATCTTAAACCAATTTAATCTTAAACCAATTTAATCCTAAACCAATTTAATACCAGACTTGATGTTTAAAATTTGTGTAATTTAATGTTTTAAAAATTGATTCCAATATATTTGATGTATTAATTTTAGATTTATTATTATTTAGATTTATTTTAATTAAATATTTTTAAAAAGTTTTAAAAACGAAACGGATCGCGAATCACCCGCAAATCCGCTAGCTTAATGCGAGGCGGGTGCGAGTTTTAAAAAAATGATTCGTGGATTTTACGGGTAAAAAAATTTATGAAAAAAATATTCAACCCGCCGTGGAGCGGATCATGCGGGGCGAGATGGACCCGCTTGACAGGACTAATAACAAGGATAAAATGAGACACTAGTTTACTTACAATGTTCCAACAATCCTGCTTGTATTGGACTGGGTTTGGTCCATTCCAAAAATCCTTGCCATTCCAAAATCTGCAATTTTGGGGTTCATATCAGCATCCAAGAGGATGTTGCTAGCTTTGAGATCACGATGTATAATTGTAAGTCGCGAATCTTGATGAAGATAAAGAATTCCTCGAGCGATCCCTTCGATAATCCTGTGTCGTATTCCCCAGTTCAATTCATTTTTCTTTGTAGGATCTGCGCAGTGCACACACACAAGAATGTATATATGCAATCAATAACCATGAGGTTTTAGAGATAGACTTATAATAAGAACATCAAGATTCCAAAAAGGTGATAACCAAAGAGGAAGTAGTCGAGGCTTTTGTTTGTGACAAACTCGTAGATAAGTATTTTTTCTTCTCCTTCAATGCAAAACCCGAGAAGCCGAACAAGATTTCTATGCTGAAGCTTTGCGACAAGAGTAGCCTCGTTCTTGAACTCATCCACTCCTTGTTCTGATGATTTTGATAACCTCTTCACTGCAACTTCTGTTCCATTCGGTAACATACCCTCATAAACATCACCAAATCCTCCTTGACCAAGCTTGTTACTGTCGGAGAATTTATTTGTCGCTACTTCAATTGTCTTAAAATCAAATTGTAGAGACCCTGCACGTATATACAACAACACTTTCCTGTGATTATCTCGTGACAAATCAACAAAATTTGGATGTGTCTGAAGCTATTATTGTTACCATCATCAGAAACTGTAGATTCATAACTCTTCTTTGATCTCTTCACGAAGTAACAATGAATAGCTAAAAGAAGCAGTAACCCCACAGCGATTGGCACAACGATGGCGACGATTATCAAAGTGGAGTTTCGATAAATTCTAGGTTGTGATTGTGTAGGTGGTGGCGGACGGGAGGTTGAAGCTGGTGTTGGCGGCGGAGGTGGAGGAGCCAAGGTTTCTGAGTAAAATGGGTAAAGCTCGTACCTTACGTTACAGCTGGGAAGAAGGTTTCTTCCACCAACTTGCTCACGAGGTAATCCATCAATGGCTCGACGAAGGCAAACGTTACACTCATCACTAGTTAGATCAGGCGTGCATTGAACCAACCCGTAGAATCTCTTGGACGGTGTGAAATCCGATTTTCGTAGCGAGAACTTCCTTGAACTATTTACGGCGATCCTTGCCGCATCGTTCATGGTTGAGTTAAGAACATCTCTGAGTCGGTCTCGTAGATCGGCTGTTACATTGTTAGTGTTGGTCAAAAGAACGCCGGGACTAGTCGCGAGCGTAGAGAGAATGTTTCGGTCGGAGTACCGAAGTGTGCAAGGGTTGTACCAAATCGTGGCTTCTTTCTGGTCGGGGCAATGGTTAAAAGCGTCGTCGACGGCGTAAAGAGCATTATCACTACAAATTTCTGGGATGATGTCTCCACGGCAAAGGAAAAGGCCAGTGACAGTGTCGGACCCTCTCCCAACTGTGGCGCTATGGAATCCGGTGGCGTATGAAGCGTTTGGGGAAGAGAGAGTGGATAAGAGTGATCTGAGATTGGAGAAGTAAGTGCTATTTCTGGTGAAGTTTCCTCTGTTCCCACAGAAGTGACCGATGTAAGGAGGGTCTTGTCCTGAAGCGTGGAAGATGATGAAGAGTAAGTGAAGGATAATGAAAATTGGGTAATTTGACATGGCTCTGTTTTTCTTTTCTTTGTTTCTATCTCTCTTTTCTATTTCTTCTCCCTCTCCTACAATTCAACTTTTGTGAAGGACATATAGAGACCCATTTACATCAGCATACGAGTGATATAATCTTCTTAAAGAACAAAAAAAGTCAAGTCAATTGGCCACTGCAATTATTTGAGTTGGTTTTCTTTTTTGAAATATGATTATTTAGTCAAAAATTAAGTGGCACATAATTGAAAATCTTACGTAATATATTATTCAACAAAGAAAAAATTTGTCTTTCTTCTTTTTCTTCCAATATAATAAAAAATCACATTTATATAAGTTAGTTACTAATTAAAACTCATGAATTATCATTCTGTATAGTTGTTTATTTTTAATTATACATTCGTGTTTTTTTCAACACAATAAATTATATCTTTTCAATTATACAATTGTGTGATAGTTCGAGTATAGTTTTTATAATAATTTGAAATGTAATACAATTAAATTAATAGAAAGTTGTTCACATTTAATATATTCTTTTTTTTCTTTATAACCGTAAAAACTTTCAAACACCATATGATAAAATCTTCTCTCAAAGTCAATGTGTGTGGAAATTGATATATTAGATACATAATTTTAGAGTTTTGTAGTTTAGGATGAAAAGATCGTATGTGGCTGTGGTTTTGTGCATCACAATAAAATACTCAATAAAGAGAAAATTAATTGAACACATAAAATAAAAATGCTCGAACTTGCTAATGAGATTTGGTTTAACAAACTAGACTTCGTTAAAAAATCATTCACTAAAATGGACCGTAAGTTACAATTGTTATAGGCATTCACTACTTTTTTTATATTTACAATAAACATAATGTCATACACAACTTGTGTAAGCGACTTTGATAAGAACTTGTACATCACAATCTTTCCAACGATGCAGTCTTCATTCACAAACCACATGTTTGACCCACACACAACATTGTGCATAATACACTCAAAATCTAGGCGCAACCAAACCATAATGAAATGAAATATGTGCACAATCGGCCACCTCACCATGATGTTAATTTAACTCTTCCTAATTTTGCAAGAAAAGTATACCGCAAAGTCTATCTAGATTGTGAAAGAATGATGTACCATATTTTTTACCATTACAACCAGATAGGACCAAAAAGGATCTCCATGGCCGTAGCTTAGCTCATAAATAATGCTCTCATATGGTGGGATATAGAGGTCTCCGACCGTAGGAGGAAGATACTAAGGCCCGTGGACTCATGAGCTGACATGAAAGACATCAGGAGTCAAAGGTTTGTACTTTCCTACTTTCATAGAGATTTGCAATGAGGTTTTCGAACTTTTAAACAGGGCACAAGGTTAGTAGAAGAGTACTACGAGGAATTCATAAGGTTAAGAAACTGGCTGGAACTCAACGATGATGAGGAAGCATTAATGGCTTAGTTCGTGGATAGCTTGCAAAATAGGATCATCCATAAAGTGGAGAGGAAATTCTATAGTGATTTCATGGACTTCTTCCATCTATATGTCCAGGCCGAGCAGAAAATCAAGCGCAAGGGCCAAAACCTACGCAACCGGCCCAAGAGACCTTGGACACCAAATAATGGCGGCGGCAAACCTATGGACAAGAGTAAAGGACTTGAACTAGAGTCAAGATTCAAGAGCAAGGACACTAAACCAACTCGTGACCAACGAGCCGAGCCAAGTAAGTCATTTAATCCTCAACGTTCATGTGACGTAACGTGCTTTAACTGTAGGGGCGTTGCCACATTTCAAAGCAGTGCCCAAATCAATGAATTATGTTGATCACTGAGACTGGAAAATACGAGTCTCAGGATGAAGAAGAAATATATTGAACCACAACTAAAGTATGGAGACATAGAGTATCCATACATAGGAGAAGTGTTGGTGACACGACAAATCTTCAGCGTGATGGTTGATCCAGCCAAGACTATTCAGCATGAGAATATATTCCACAGCCGGCGCACCATCAAATGCAAGGTATGTAACCTCATGATAGATGGTGGTTCTTGCATTAACGTGGCCAGTACATATATGGTTGAAAATTTAGGCCTTGAGAAGACAAAGCACCCTCGCCCATACCGGCTAAGATGACATGACGACAAAGTTGACCTCAAAAACCATGAGCGTGTAATGGTACTATTCAGCATGGGCCGTTAACAAGACCAAGTCGTATGTGATGTAGTACCGATGCAAGCCGGCCACCTTCTTTTAGGAAGACCATGGAAGTTTGATCGAAAAATAAAACATGACGGCCGTACCAACTTGTACACATTTGTACACAACAAAAAGAAGATCAGCCTTGCTACTCTTACTCCTTCCCAAGTACATGAGTTAAAATCACAAATGAGTAAGGAAAAGAGCATGATTAAGTATAACTTTCTCATTAAACCAAGTCATGTATGAAGAGTTTGGCCTCTAAGGATTTGATGTTTCTAATGGTCTTTAACGAGTATTGAGTGCAAAAAAAGAAGACATAGAGGTACCCCCTGAAGTGGTTGCCCTACTTAACAGATTCAAAGATGTATTTCTTGAAGAAATATCAGCCGACCTACCTCCATTAGGCGACATTGAGCATCAAATCAATCTCGTGCCCGGAGCAACTTTTCCCAGCTGGCCAGAATACAGAATGAGTCCACATGAGTTCAAAGAGCTTGAGAAGCAATTCAAGGAGCTCATGGACAGAGGATATGCATAGGAGAGTCTCAGCCCATGTGTCGTACAAGTGCTGTTGGACCCAAAGAAAGATAGAATATGGTGCATGTGTGTAGACTATCAAGCCATCAACAACATTACGGTCAAGTACCGGCATCCCATATCCCGGTTGGATGATATGCTGGATGAGCTAAGTGGAGACACTATTTTTTCGAAGATAGATCTCAAAAGTGGATACCACAAAGTGAGGATGAAGGAAGACGATAAATGGAAAACTGTCTTTAACACTAAGCAAGGGTTGTACGAGTGGACAATCATGCCATTTGGCTTGACTAACGCCCCTAGCACCTTCATGCGTCTTATGAACCAAGTTCTTAGGACATATATCAGTAAGTTCGTTGTGGTTTATTTCGATGATATATTAGTATATAACAAGTGTCTAAATGACCATATTTCACATCTTGAGATGGTGCTAAGAACACTTCGGCAAGAAGAGCTATACGAAAATCTCACTAAATGCATTTTTTGTACTGATTAACTTGTATTCCTAGGTTTTTTTGTGAGTTCACAAGACCTACAAGTTTATGAAGAGAAAATCCGAGCCATTCATGAATGGCCAACATCCGGCAACACCAGTGAAGTGAAGAGTTTTCACAGACTAGCTAGCTTTTACTAGCGGTTTGTGCAAAATTTCAGTAGTATAGCCTCCCCTCCCCCCCCCCCCCCCCTTAAAGATGGTTTTTAAGAAGAACATGGGATTTAGATGGGGAGAAGCCCAAGGGAAAGCATTTCAAGCCTTGAAGGACGGCGTCACTCACGCTCCAGTTGTAGTCTTGCATGACTTCAACAAAACTTTTGAAGTGGAATGTGATACTTCAGGCATTTGCATATGCACGGTCTTGACACAAGGAGGCTGGCCAGTGGCTTATTTTAGTGAAAACCTAGGTGAGACCTCACTAAACTACCCCACCTATGAAATGGAATTCTATACCTTGGTTCGGTCATTAGAGACATGGCATCACTATTTGTTGTACAAGAAGTTCGTGATCCACACTGATCACAAGAACCTTAAGCACCTAAGAGAGCAGACTAACCTCAAAACAGAGGCATGCTAGGTGGATGGAGTGCATTGAGACATTTCTCCATGTCATCAAGTACAAAAGGCAAGGAAATATTGTGGCAGCTGCACCATCAAGGAGATATGCCCTGATATCCACCATGAAAACTAAGATCTTAGGGTTTAAACACATCAAAAATTTCTATAACGATGGTCCAAACTTTTCCGAAAGTTATAAGGAGTGTGGCAAAAGGAGTCACGACAAGTTCTATCTACATGATGGATTCTTAGTCCGAGAAAGGTGGTTGTGCATACCTCAAGGATCACTAAGAGAGCTAATCACACGAGAAGCCCACAGTGGCCGTCTCATGGGCCAATTTGGCATCGACAAGACGCTTTCTTTGGTCAAGGAACCCTTCAACTGGCCACACATCAAGAAGGTTGTAGAAGCCCAATGCGTAAGATGTGTAACATGCAAGAACGCCAAGTCTAGAGTGCACCCTCACGGTTTGTATCTCATTCTACCCATACCAACACATTCATGGGTAGACATTTCAGTGGGCTTCCCACGATCAACCACAAAGATGCCATCTTTGTTGTAATAGATCGTTTTTCAAAGATGGCCCATTTCATACCTTGTGAAAATGTCAATGATGCCACACAAACAACATAATTGTTTTTCAAGGAGATCATGCACATTCATGGAGTACCAACGACCATTGTGTCAAATCGAGAAAAAAGTTATTGAGTCATTTCTAGAGGATTCATTGGAAGAAGCTAGGGACCAAACTCCTATCTCCACCACGTGTCATCCTCAAACCAATGGCCAAACTGAGATGGTCAACCGGATGTTGTCTACTCTTTTCAACCCCACTTGGGAAGAACCTCAAGAAATGGGTGGAATGTGCTTGTCGTTCATAAAGTTTGCTTACAACAGGACCGTGCACTCGACCACCAAAAAACATCTTTTGAAAGTATCTATGGCTTCAACCCTCAAACACCTTTGGAGCAAACCCCACTACCACTAGATGAAATGACCAACCTGATGGAGAGGATCAGAGAATACATGACTCATGCCAACAAAAAGCGATGTTCCAACCAAGCGATTGGATGTGACTACACTTATGGCAAGAGAGGTTCCCCCACCTAAAGAGTTCCAAGGTACCGCCCAAAGGAGATGGACCATTCAGGATCCTCGAAAGAATCAACAACATGCCTACCATCTTAAGCTCCCACGTGAGTTTAATGTGTCTAACACTTTCAACATGATTGATTTGTCTCTCTTACTTGTATATGATATAGTTTTGAGGATAAAACCTATTGAAGAGGAAGAGGATGATGAGGGCACCAGATCAAATGGCCGACCAGAAGGATCTTACCAAGAAAATGGCCAACCAGAAGACCTGCACGACATAGCCGGCACAATTGACGGCATGGTCCACCCGAGTGGCGACATGGACGACATGGTCAGATTAAGCGGCGAGGTGGCCAGGGCGAGCAACACCGTTGAAGACTCGGCCCAACTGACCAGCCAGCTACAAGACATAGATTTAGAGGAGATTTCTGACCCGATTGTGCCATAAGGAGAAATGACCAGAAGTAGGGCTCGTGCACTCTACCACAAGCTCAGCATGTTCGTCAAAGTGCCCTAGTTCAAGCAGGCTAAAGAAACTCGGCCATGGGCCAAGAGTTCAGCAAGCAAGCGAAAGGCCTACCACTTCACCAAACAGCTCCAGAAGCATGGGCTCTCACTGCAAAGGAGGTCAAAACTCAAATATTTGTAACCCTACTCCAAACACTACAAGAAAACTACCAAAATGTCATTGCATTTTGTGACCACATACGTGGTCGCAAAATTTGTGACTACATTTGCCACGGTTTTGCGACCAATTTGCGACTACGAAGCAGTAGTCGCATATTGGTTGCAATTTTGGGACTAAAAATAGTAGTCGCAAATCAGTCGCAATACGCAACCATTTTGCGACTAATGTGCGACTAATGTGCGACCAGAGTATGCAGTTGCTAATCAGTCATCAATTTGCGATTGATTAGCGACTGCATGTGGTAAAACCACTTGTTGGTCGCATATTGGTCGCAAATTATGCGACCAATTTGCGACCACGGTGGGAGTGGCTCTTCAGTCACAAAGTGGTGGCAAGGCCATAACATGAAAAACATGTACGTGGTAGGTATACCGACATATAAGTGAGCACACTATTGTGGTCGCAAAGTAATGGCAAAATAGTAGTAAAATCTTATATATATGCCCCATGTCCTATTCTCTCATTTGTTGAATCAAAAGGAAAAAAAACTTCAAACATGTGGGAAAATTACAATAATTCAAAAGATTGGATGTACAAAAAGATTGATAATCAAACAAGAAATATATGAGTGGAATTTGCACAAGGCATCGAGCAGTTCATGAATTTTGCAAGTAGTCAACCAATATCTCAGAGTAGCGGAGGTAAGTTTTTATGTCCTTGTATTAATTGCAAAAATGATAAATTTCTTCCAGGATGCAAAATTTGGAATCATCTATATAGTCGAAGATTTATGTCAAATTATTATATTTGGTATAAACATGGAGAAGAAATGAATGTTCAATTAGGCACGAGTAGTCGGGGTGATGATGTCCAAAGAAATCATAGAGGTACATGTGGTACTAGTGAAGTAACAGTAGGTACATCCAGTAATAGATATGTTGAAATGGTGACGGATGCATTTTGTTAGACTACGACTGATGAGTACTATAATCAGCACGAGGAAGAATTTAATTAATGTAGAATAACTAAATTTAGAAGTACAAAATTTTTACAACATGTTAGAAGCTGCAAAAAACCCATTGTATGATGGTTGTCATGAAGGGCAGTCACAATTATCTTTAGTTGCTCGGTTCATGAACATTAAGTCTAATTTTAATCTACCTGAAAAATGCATGGACTCTTGGGCGGAGCTGTTTATCGAATATTTTCCCGAAGAGAATCAAGCAATGGGTTCATATTATGAAACCAAAAAACTGATGCAAATTTTAGGGCTTCTATTTTATGCAATTGACGTGTGTGTTCACAATTGTATGATCTTTTGGAAAAAAGATGAGAAATGGGAAAATGTAAATTTTGCGATTCTCGCCCCTCCCCCCTCCGGATATAAGCCAAGCGAAGGTAGGACGAGAATATCTTTCAGTCGTATGTGGTATTTACCTATAGGCGATAGAATTAAGAGAATGTATCAAAGCGAAAAAACCGTAGAGACAATGAGGTGGCACACAGAGCATGAAGCAAAAAACAGAGAAATGAGTTATCCATCTGATGTTGCGGAGTGGAAAAATTTTCAATATCTACATCCAAGATTTGTTGTTGAATCTCGAAATATTTATTTTGGCTTATGTACTGATGGATTCAATCCATTTGGGATGTCTCGTAATCATTCATTATGACCAATGATTATCACTCCATATAGCTTGTCACCTGATATATGTATGAAGAAAGAGTACTTATTTCTAACAATTTTGAAATTCGGGGCCAAATCATCCGCACGCTATTCTAGATATGTTCCTCTGATCTTTGATTGATGAGCTAAAAAAATTGTGGTCTACGGGAGTTGAGGTATACGATGTGTCGTTGAATTAAAATTTCAATCTAAAAGTTATGTTACTGTGGACGATAAGCGATTTTCCAGCGTATGGAATGTTGTCATGATGGACAACACATGGTAGACTGTCTTATCTAATTTTTATGGATGATTTCAGTTACCAAATGGTAGAAAGACGTGTTGGTTTGATTGTCACAGAAGGTTTCTTCCTAAGGCTCATCTATTACGGAAAAATAAAACAAATTTTTTAAATATCAAGCACGGTTTGAATGTTATAAAATATTGTTGACCATTTCAAGATGCCATATGAAAAGGTCTCCAAATATTCATATGTATCAACTTAAGGACTTTTTTTTAGTTCTGTATGCACATAACTTTCTCTGTATGCACATAACTTTCTTTGTTTACCTCTATTTCTAAAGATGTTACATAGGCGTTTGTATCATAGAATTCTTGAATTCGCATTCTCAAATATATGATTACTAACATTAATTCTACATTTAAACTTTCATCTTTAGAAGATAAAGTGTTGAGCATATAAAGATTGTGATTATCCAAAAGTGTACCGTTCCAATTAAGATTGAGTTTAAATACAAAGTAGCTTTTTTATTCCGAGTGAGACATTAATAACTAAATTTGTCTAAATAATGAACAAAAACCAAATTATGTCTAAAACACAATGCAACACAAGTGTCTTTGAAATCTAATACTAAAAACAATTTAAAATTTGCAATTGCTTACACAGCCACCGGAATTTTATTAGCCATATGAATGCGTCTTTCAGTATCAGTTAATTTTTGGAAGCTCATTCAATTCTAAAGTGAAACATTGATGTTCATAGTTACACCAGAATCTAACCACTATGTGTTTCTAGGTATTTCAACTAAATTCATTTATGAACATATCATAATAAGAAACATACCTTTGTTACAACGCGGTGCATTGCATTTTTGACGGTCCTTCTTTCATGTGTCCAACTCTATTACAAAAACATGTATTTTCAATATTAACGTGCTTCATCTGAGTTGGACCTTTAGCACCACCATTCTTAAATGCTTCAATTTTCTTTCTTTTGCCTAAACTAGGTGTTAATAATATTAATGCTTGTGGTCATTTCGCGTTTCATATGTTGTTTCTTTTGTACACAATATGAATGAGCTCATTAAAAGACTATTTCTCTTTATTTGTGTTGTAATTAGACATTAACTTATTAAAATATTGACTAAGATAGTTCAAGAAAAAAGTGAGTATGTATTCTAAAAGCTCAATTTGAAGTGTCTTGAGCTTTGAAACAATGTTGGACATTTCCAAAATATACTCCTTTATATTTTTTTTGCCTTGATACTTCATTTTACTAAATCGATACAAAAACATGCTTATTTCTGCCTTATCACTTTTTGCAAAACACAAATCCATCTTGACGAGAAATTGTTTGAGATTTTTGGCTTCCTCATCACCCCTGAAAGTTTTGTAAGGCGTCTAAAATGTTGTCCATAATAACCATGAGACCTATGCAATTAGAACATTTTCACTTCTTATAAATTGTCAATATATTGTTCCATCTTTGATGCAATATCTAAATCCATCTACCAACCATGATTTCAACTTTATTTTTCTACTTCTTAAAGTTGGAACCAGTAAAAAGTTTGCATATACTGTAGTTAAATTCGCTAAAAAAATAATAATATTTTATTAATAAATGAATAATTAACTGAAATAAATCAGTAATAAATTATAAAAAATTGTAAAATCCATTCCAATATACCAAAAAAAACATTAATATCAAATGTTTGGACAATAATATTAATTGCTAGCTATATTGTTGTCGCAATAATCAAACATTGACAATAATGTTATCATTCACTTGTTTTATTCCTATAATAAATAATAATATTCATCATCACATATATATATATATATGCAGTTCGGCCAAATATAAACCTACATTTGGATTAATTTAATATTCTTATGAATTTTTATATACACAAATTTAATATTTTCTATAGAAAATATCCATAAAAAAGTCAATTTGACAACATCTTACATCAATTAATCCATTTTAAATATTAAATATGTATAGTCAAATTTAGTTACTGATTAAAAAACCTAAATTTATTCATGTTCAAACTTATATTAATAAGTCTGAGGACTCTATACAGAAGGATTTAGCCACGACCTAATGGTTAAAGGGCAAAGAAGGGATAAAGCCAATGCACGTGACATGGGTTCTTCTACAAGAGATCTTCTTTGAAAACATAAGTGGAGCACATGAGATCTTCTTCTTCGACAAGGACTTTAACCATTTTGGAGTAAACCAGTCAATTTGATCAAGCCCATACTGAAATAAAGACTATACCAAAACAAATTTGACTTTCAACAGAACTATGATGAAATAAAGATTATACTAAAACAAATATGATTTTCAACGAAACATATTTCATAGTGTTGGGAAAAACACAAAACATGTAATAATGTCACATCAAAATAAAGTTTTTCACATTTCTGTGAAGAGAAAAATGTAAAAACGATAGTAGCAATAATTCATAATAGAAAAATAAAAGATATCACCAACTTTTAACGTGGAAAACCAATTCGATGTAAAAAAACTCACAGAAAATCCACTATATCAAATCATAACATTCATCAAGCTACCAACTACACAAGTATATAGAACTCGTACCATATCTTTATTTTTTGAATTTGTACTCGGACTTTGTTGACTGATTAATCTAAAATGTGTAGCCAGAGGCAATGCTAATAACTTTAGATTTATCCATTTGAAACCTTTGAAATATTAGGGAAAAACACAAAAACACACAACAATGGCGCAGCGGAATAAAATTTCCCGCATTTGTGTGAACGTGAAAAAAAAACTATGGCAACAATAACTCACAATAAAAAAAGTAAACGAGACGACAAATTGTCTACGTGGAAAACCTCTTTGATGTGAGAAAAAACTACGAGACCGTAATCCACTCAAAAATCCATTATGTCAAATGAATATGAGTTACAACCACGTCCTCTCTATTCCAATAGAAAGAATACAGAGAATAAAGCTCCAAAAAGCAATCTCAACACAAGACAAAACACCACAAGAGAGCAGTACAATAACCTATAAATATGCATTCCCAAACGATCCTAAGTCCACTAGGATTCCAGTCACTAAATCACATCTCCATCGTACAAATTCTAGATAAACAAGTCAATGATACCTGTGCAAAATTTCAGCTCAAACCGAGAAGATTTCACTATTGGATTCCCCAAATACTCAAGACAATACCTGCTGAAATCTGAAATTGCTACTACAGCAAACAACCACGCTAAAACTCATTTTTCTCAGAAACCAACGGGTTGAAAGGCAAATCCTACCGTTTAATATTTAGATCAATGAGTAACTCTTCTAAAAATGTCAGCCTGATCGGAGTACGTTTGAGCCTCCAAACACTGGCATAACTTCTCTCTATTTGAAAATTAGGATAAAAGTAGTTTATATACTCCCGCATAACCCTAAACCCAATAACAATAAAATAGACACATTTTTTATTCTCTTAACCAAACCTAATTGGTTTTCCCACTAGGAGAAACACCAACATGAAAGTACTTTTTTCAATATATTTCTTTTGAGACAAGTGATTCAACCATTTACCTCTATATCTAACAATTCTTATGCCAAGAATCTATATCGTCAGACTTAAATCTTTCATGGCAGAGGATTTGCTAAGCTAGTTCTTCAGCTCCTGAATTTTGCTCAAACTACAATCAACATATCGTCAACATACAATAGCAAAATGATGAAATCATTTTCACCAAACATCTGCACAAACACACAATGATCATAAATAGTACTTTTGTAAGCATGCTTCCCCATAACTCACTTAAACTTCTTGTACCAGTGCCTTACAACACCCTCAAGCTTAATGTCAAGTCCTAACATTTTATCTTACACTTAAGCTAACACACAATATCATCATAGAAATCAAATTTAGTTTCACCTCTATTTTCATGGAACTTCCCTGTTGTTACAAAAACAAGATGATTCTCTCTAGTTATTGATCACCAATTAACGTCTTTTGTTGCAATGTGATCTCATTTCAAAAATCACCATCTGTGAATTTGTACCAGACTTTCCATGAAACTTTCCTCTCTTTGGATCAATATCTCAAATATGAATTCACATTAGTGTCATTTGTATCCAATGCTACTAGGATTGAACTAGCATAAAACAGGCTTCTCATTCTGAATTTTGCAACTTCTAACCGCTTTCTCAATCTTTCAAGGTGATATCACAATCATAGATATTTCCCACGATCTTATGTTCTCAACAATCCATCTGACAATTTTGCGGCAACAAACTCCTTTCTAGTGATGCTCTTTTGAGTCAATCTCTGGAATTTATGAAGGCACCAATTCAAATGGTTGGCCAAAAAGATCTAAAAAAAATGACCAACCAGAAGACATGCACTTCATAACCGACACGATTGGCGACATGGCCGGCCCGAGTGGCGATATGGGCGACATGACCAGATCAAGCAGCAAAATGGCCAGCGCGAGCAACACCTTTGAAGACTCGGCCCAACTGACCAGTCAGTTGCAAGGCAAGGATTTAGAGGAGATTTCAGCTCCAATGGTGCCACAAGAAGCAATGATCAGAAGTAATACTGCGCACTATACCACAAATTCAACATGTTTTTGAAAGAGCTTCTAGAGGTGTGCCAATTGTTTGGGAAGAATAATATGTTGCCATTGAAATCGATCCTAAAACAAAGTTTCTTGACCTAGGAAAGTTTTGAATCTGTGTGTAGAAACAAAGTTGGTTTGAAAGGGCCAATGAAAACCCCAATTGGGAAAGGTCGCCGTTCTTTGATATCAAGAAAAACCTCTCCAAGAGCGAAAGGTCGCTGTTCTTTGATATCAAGAAAAAACTCTCGACATAGGTTTTCTCCTGAATTTTGTGAGGTGGTAAAAGGAAAATTGAGGAGATTGTGAGTTTTAGGGAACCTTTTCGGGAAATTTTTTTTGGGAAATGTATTCTTCTTTTTTTTAGGCGAATCTTCTCTTCTCTTTCCGACGGATCTATGTTAGAGTTTTTTAACATAAAACGGTGTTAATAAATTTAGCACCGTCTAATAAACGTTGTTAAATTCATAAACGTTTGTTATCCTGTTGGTGTCGAAATCACGAAATTAAAAAGTTCGTGTTTTTCGGATAATATTTCTAGTTCATGATTTAAAAAAAGAGTCAAAATAGTTTGTATATTTTTCTAGCAAATGTTATAAAATTTATGTGTTTTTAAGATTTTTTCTTTTAAAATTAATAAAATTATTATTAATTATTTATAAAACAATTAATATAATTACTAAAATGACAAAAAATTATTAATTATTTAAAATTTATAAAAGTTTATTTGATAATTCAAAATTTTAATATATTTAAGGTTTGAGCTGGACAAAATGGCTATAACCCATCAAATTTCAAAATTTAAAAAAATAAATTTGACAACCCCTACTACAGTTGGATGGTCGTGCTAATTGAACGGCAGGAGAAATCGAATTTGCGATACGTATTTTTTAATTATTATTTTTAATTAATTTTCAATTTAATACAATTTAATACAATTTAATAAATTTATTATTTTTAAAATTACAAGCAATCGTACACCTGAGATCATATGATCACCTCGGTCGTACGAAAAGAATTCGAATCCGTCTGTATAAGACGGATGAAAGGGATGGTGAGCACGGTTCATACAACGTGCAAACATTCAAGGTGAATTTCCCCGAGTCTGTACAAAACAATGACAGACTACTGGAAAACAGAAACGTCCAATGAGAGTAGTAGCAAATCTTCTAATAACCGCAACTTCTCTCGAGATGGTCTTGGTCCGTACAAATATTTGTCGGGCCAAAAATCCTACATCCAGATCCAACAGGATATGGTAAGTAGTTTATAATATTTAACTTTAATTTTTATTTATTAATAATTTATTTCAAAATTTAGAAAATTAATTTGGGATAACCGGTATCAATTGGTGAGATTTTTATAAAAACTCACAATCGGCAAGATGGTTCGTATGTCGATTTAAAAGCAAAAAAAATTGGTGAAGCATCCGAACGAAATATCCAAGAAAAGATGGCGATCGTGGAGGTCGATCAAATTGAAACGTTCGACGGTACTTCACGTCGAATTGAGATGACCCAAGACGAGAAGAATGAGATATTCATTCAGGTATAAAATATTTTCTCAGAATATTTTTTTATTTACACTAAATTATTTGTTCTAATTGTTTTTAAATTTTTTCTAGTCCTGCGTTGCGGATGACCAAGGACGTCTATGTACTCGGTAGTCTACCGCATTCACGGGTCGGGCAGGCGTAGTGGCTTTTCATCCACTACCTCCGACTTCGTTGCGCTTCAAGAACAACTACTCCCCGTGCAATGACAGATCGAAGAAAAAATCCCACGGAATGCATGGATTAAAAAAACAGAATGCTCAGATGATCGAAGCAAATCGGAGAATGGAGAAACCGTTCGCTGAGGAACGTAAAGAGCAGCAGGAATTGCTAAAGGAAAACCAAAAAACCGGATTAACAGCTTAGTGATGATCGTCGGGTATTTTCAACGGACATATCCCGCTTTCGCATCGTTTATGCGGGATAACAATGCGCCAGTCGGACCATCGAACGCTTCACCAATATTTTCACCATCTGATTTCCAATTTATACCTACGGAGAATTAGTTTTTTTATTTCATTTTTTCTAATTTAAATTTTTTATAATTTGAATTTTTTCTATTAATAAAATTTATTATTATTATTTTTAATTTCTTTATATTTTAAAAAATAATTAATAGAATTATTTATTATTTTATTATAATATAAATATTTATAATAACAAAATAATTAATTAAAATATTTTAAACTTAAAATAATTATTTTTCAATTTTATTTTTAAAATATTTTAATTAATTAATTATTTTTAAATAAAATAATTCAGTTGTGTTCGCAAAATGCTCGCAAAAGAGTCACAAATATTTGTAATCAATTTGCGACTACTAATATTTTTTTTTCCAAAATAAAATTGTGGTGAAAAATTGATCGCAACAAATTGCGACAACGGTTTGTTGTCGCAAAATGGTCACAAAACTTTGTGATCGATTTGCGACCACGGTTTTTGAAACCACGGATTTAATGGCAAAATAGTCACAAATTTTGTTATTACAATGTAGTCACAAAGTAGTCGCAAAATTCAAAACCAATATTTGGTCGCTAATTAATCGCAAAATATACAATTATTACCATGGTCGCAAATCAGTCGCAAATTTGTGACTAATTTGCGACCACATAAATTTACAACGAAAGATTTGCGATGAAGGATTTGCGACCACATACTATGGTGCAAAATAGTCACAAATATGGGATTTACGACCACTTTACGACTATGTTTGTGGTCGCAAAATCCATGTTTTCTTTTAGTGTTTGAATTTAGAGTTATTGTACATATTGTCAAACTTAGGAAAAGCTAATTTGCTTATAAGTTGATTATCAATAGGATCGTTTCTCCAAGTGTTAAAAAAATATATATTTTGATAATTTTACAAATAATATATATATATATTATAGATAAAATCTAACAAAAAAATCTAGATATTTAATGTTTTTTCAGCGATATCTTTCAAGATACATGAAATCATGAACAGTTAACCTAAAACGTAGATAGGTTACTGTTCATATGAGATGTTGTCTATGGAAGTGAGGAGAATTTTGAAAATTTTCTCTCCCGCGCTACAAAGATTATAGTTTGTTTGAATCTCAGTGTTATTTTTCTAATATTTTAAAAGTTGTTGTATATTGAATTAATTAACTCTAAAATTTTAAAACATTGTATATTGAGTTAATTAACTCTAAAAATTAAAAACCACCGATATTAACATAAAATGAATATAGAAATCGGACGTGTACGTTTAAAATAAATTTCAAAAGTGATAATAGATAAATTACGGATTTGGATAAGAAATATGGAAAGTATTGTATGTTATTAAATCGAATTCAGAGGGATTATAATCTATATATAGAGTACAATGTTCATTAATGATTAAATAAAGATTAAATAATATAATTGTTAGAGTTTGGTTGTTTATTGCTTTCATTAACTCTAAATTGTTGGAACTTTATTATATTTGTTGTCTTTAACTTAACTGATTTTATTTGCATGATCTATTTTTCAAAGAATTCATTTTTTTAAACTAGTTCTTATTTCTAACGAGAACTTTATTTTTGATTTAAGATGAGATTTAAATAAGTATTTAATCAAAATTTATACACTAACAATTACTATCACCAAATAATTTCTTAGAAGTGAAATCTAGGAGATTTCAATTAAAAATTTATGAAATTAATTGAGACTTGTAATGTAATTTGATATATTTTACTAGGAAAATTGTATAACGTAGTATTTTTTCTATGTTTTTATAATGTACCAGTAATCTTTTAAATTTTCAAAAAAACACAAATTTAATATTAAAATAAAAATTTTTTTAATAAAATAATTAAACCCTAAAATGGAAAAAGTAAACTCAAATATTATATTTTAATTTTATATATAGTTTATTTTAGATAAATAATTATTTTAACATAATAATTTATGCTATTTTAAAATTTTATTTAATATATTAAATTTGGAAAATAAAATTAAAAATATAATATTTTAAATCATTACTCTTTATTTTTATTAAAAGATTTATTTGTGTGTTTTCCCTTGGCTGCACTAATTCTTTTTAAAACAAGAGAGGTGCATGTGGTCCTCTTATCACTCCTTGACATCCGCCGAAGCACATTTCTAAGCATGCATCTATGTTTTCTAAGCATGCATCTATGTTTTCTAAGCATGTATCTGTTTTTTATATCAAAAACTAAATTTAGATGGATATCCATGGAGAAAAATATTTACACATTATAACTAATTAAATATAAATTTGATATGTGCATAATTTATTTTTTATTTAAAATATTTTTTAAAAATTTTAGTATTGATTATACAAATCAAATATATAATAAAATTGGATTATACAAAAGAATTTAAATTATTTATATTTTGGATAGATAATATTACTAAATAGGTAAATAATTATAGATGTGATAAATATTCAATTAATTTAAATTTTTATTTTCTATTTTGTTTGTAATTTCTAAAATTCATAATATTTTGTTTTACAGTATATTTTGTTTTTTGTGTCGAAATATTAAAAATTGATATATATAGTATCTATTAAATATTTATCGAATGTAAATTTTGTAAATATTATACTAAATTATATTTTACGTAATATTTACTATAAAATATCTTCATGATGTGACACGTCATCATAATATATTTGTAACTCATATATCAAAATTGATGTTTTTTCATAAAAATATTTTTCAACTAATATATTAAGGATTAGTTTAAAATTAAGCGTTTAAATATACTTATAATATTATTTAAATATATTTTTAAGTGGATGTAGGTCAATGTTTCCAAATCTATCAATTTAAATATCGTCGGACTTGTAGGTTTCACAACTCTAATCTGTATCGAAGAAATAATCTATTAGGTCAACATACTAACTCTAATATTTATTAGAAATCGAAGCCAATATATATATATTTCCCACTACACATTATAGATTAAAAATCTACTCCTGTAATTAGTTATCCAACTAGGAAAAGAGTATTATCATTTTTGTTTGCTGAACATTAAGAAATTGTAATGATATGACAAAAATAATTGATGGCCTATTATGACAGTTTGTGACTATGGTTAAAACTAACCATTTATTTTTTTTTTATCCAATTTTTTAAAAAATTTATACTTTTGTCGTTATCATACATTTTCAGTTTTATTAGATAAAACACACAAACAAAATAATAAATATAAACTTTTTCAAATATTTACGAAAACATTATTTTTATTACTCCAGCTATCATTATCAACCAATTTTAAATTCCAAGTTCGTCATTTAACCACTTTCGAATTTTAAATATTTATCAAATAATTTTTAAAATATAAATCTCTTATTTTATCTTCAAATTTTTCAAAATTGTCTCACCAAAAGATGCATAAACAATATTGTGATAGTGGATTTTTGGTAATCATTGAAGCTAGCACTCATTTAGCTAAAAAATTGATATATAATGTAATTTTTCATTTTTGGCTATGATTTTCTTGTACACACATTGTAGATTTCTCGTAAAATCTGTTTTGTATTTATATTTATTCAAATCTATTGATAATTCTGATTCATATTTAAAGTTTAAAAGGAGACTATTCGACAAATGTGTTTTGAATTTATAATTTTAATAGCAGAATTATCAAAAATTTTACTTTGAATTTATAATTTAGAAACAAAATTCTAGAAAAATTAACTTTGAAAATGATTACTTTTGCAATTGACTAAATTTCATATTTTTCAAAGTAGACTTTTGATAAATTTGCTCTTCATTTCCAGGGTCGTGATGCTATCATCAGTGTGTGGGATCGATCAACTTAATAATCTCATAAACCATAATGAGTTTCTCTTCCTCGGATGTTTTCTCCTTCCCGACAGATTTGATATGTGTCCAATTAAGTGGCCATAATCCTTTCAATTCAAGTCCAATGACTTGAAATAATTTCTGTCATGAATTTAACTAAATTTCCTATATCGTGTCAAAATTTGAGTTTCATCCAAGATGTCTAACGTTTTCATCCGATATAATTTTTTAAAAACATTTTCTTGACTTTACATTTGCATTTTGTTTCATGTGATTTCAAAGGTGAATTCTTCATTTTTCTTAAGTTCCATATATCTTCTTTGATCCAAGCCACTTTCAAATACATAAATTAACACTAGATACCAAAAAAAGATACAAAGGTGCCATAGGACTCCTAAAATGAAAACAAAACTAAGTGAAAGAATGAAACAAATGAAAATCAAAAGTTAACACCATACAAAATATGCATTTATCAATTTACGACAAATTTTAAATTTTATTGAAAAAATTCATTGCTATTTCGTTGTAAAATTATAACAAATATACGATGAATCATCTTTTTATTGAAAAAATTTAATATTTGTTGCTAACTATTGTAAATTAGCAACTAATTTACAACGAAATTCTATTTCTTATTAAAAAAATATTTGTTATTAATTTTTTATAAATTAATAAAAAATTTACGTCAAATTTGTTTGTAATAAATTTAAAATAATTTTTTTTTAATTTATCGCTAATATGGAAAATTTAATTTATTGGCAAAATTGGTTGCATAAATATATGTTTGCTTATAGTGACTCGAGTATCCGTTGAGATTGGTCTTGATGTGGATTTTCGTAAATATTATCTCACTCATTATTAAAACTCGGAACGTTGCTGTTTCAGCCACGTCGCTTGATGTGAAAGGTTTTTGTGGTGCATGATGTTTTGATTGATATTTTTTGAACCTTCTGTCACGAGTGAGCGCAACTCAGTAACAGCTCAAACCAAGGCAACATAATCTGTAATCATCTGATCAGTCTTCTCGGTTATCCGGACCATCACTGTATCCAACTTGTCATCATTTGTTTGGATGTTTTTTATCATGGAATTCAAGAATTACCATGGATAACTTTTCTATGATATGGTTTTTATCAGTAGCCATCACAATCCTGTGCAAAACGGTGCTAAGTTATTGATCTTAAAATTTAAACAACCAATACTAACATACAAAATATAATTTAGTGATCGGGCTTGAATGTTGACCAAAAGATCAAGAATTGATAATAGATAAAGTACAGATTTGGATAAGAAAGTTGAAAAGTATTAAATATTATTAAATTGAAATAGTGATAATCATGGTTTTTATATTGTATGTATTTTATCACTAATTTTTTTTATCTAATATTTAAGTTCAAAATGATTAAAAAATAAATAATATAATATTTTAAGTTCAAAATGATTAAAAAAAAAATTAATTGTTAGATTTTAATTATCTTTTTAGTTCCAAAGACTTTTAGTTGTCTTTCTCTTGTTTCTAACTTTTTATATTCTAAATATGTGTTTATTTCTTTCATTAACATCTAATTATTCGAAATTTGTTGCATTGATCTTTTTCACTTAACGGATTTTATTTGGATGACTCTATGCTAATTTTTTTGAAGCATTTTCCGACGAACTAATTTTTTTAAACCAAAGCTTTTGTTTTTAAAACAAACTTTATTCTTGATTTAAGATGAGATTTAAATGAATTTCTTAACTAAAATTTGTACATTAACAATTACTACCACCAAAATATTTTCTTAGAGTTGAAGGTCAAGAGATTACAATTAAAACATTTAGGAAATTAAGTGAGAATTATAATGTAACTAGATTTTGATCCATGACATGCGTGAAAAAAATTAATTAATTATTTAATTAATGCAAATTATATATATATATATATATATAATTTATTCAAAATAATTTTTTAAATATTTTAATATTGATTACGAAAATAAAATAGATAATAAAATTGAATTATATAAATAGATTTAAATTATATCTATTTTGGATAAAATTGTAGATGTGATAAATATTCAATTAAATTAAACTTTTAATTTATATTTTTGTTTGACTAATTTTTCAAAATTTATAATACTTTTTTATATTGGCTTTACATTTTACGACAAAATATATTTTATGTCAAAATATTAGAAATTTACATATAATATATTATGTAATAGCAGTTTCCGTAAATAGTATAGTAAATTATGTCTTATTTAATATTTATTTTAAAATGCTCTAATAATATAACATATTAGCGTGACATATTTTTATAAATCACATGTTAATATAAAATATTTTATTAAAATGATTATTAATTAATATATTAGGGATATGATATATTTTTTTCCTAAAAGATTCATTTGGACTACATCTAATTCTTTTTTTTTTTTTCAAATAGGTGCATGTGGACCTCTTATCACTTCTAGACATCCGCCGAAGCCCATTTCTAAGCATGCATCTATGTTTTCTTTAACAGAAATTAGTTCCAATTAAGCGTTTAAGTAAACTATAATATTACATAAGTATTATTAAGTGGGTGTAGGTCAATGTTTCGAAATTTATCAAATTAAACATGCACAGATTTCTAGGTCAACATACCAACTCTGACTTTTATTAGAAATGGAAGCCAATATATATTTTCCCACTACAGATTATAGATAAAAAATTTACTCCCGTAATAATTAATTATCTAATTACGAAACTTAATCAATATCGCTAATATATTAATTGCAAAAGTTTTTAATAAAAAATTATTTTTATATGTGATTTATAAGTATGTGACTGTTCATATACACACTATAAAAATATTTTAAAACAAATATTACACAATATATAACTAGTAAAATATTTACAAAAATGATATCAGATAAATATTTAATAATATAATTATATGTAAAACTTTATATTTCGACAAAAAATACAAACACAGTATAAAAAAATATTATAAATTTTAAAAAATTAGTCAAACAAAATATAAATAAAAGTTTAGATTAATTAAATATTTATCACATATATAATTTTTCACCTATTTAACAATATTAGACAAATAATTTAAATTTATTTTTATAAATAGATTTTATTATATATTTATTTTGTATAATTAATATTAAAAATTTCAAAAAAATATTTTAAATAATAGATTAGGTATGTATCGAATTTATATTTATTAAATAATTACTTATTTATAATGTGTAAATATTTTTTTTTGATGGAAGACATGGATAATTAATTATTAAAACTATTTTTTATAAACTTTATTTATCATTTTTGTTTGCTGGCCGTTAAGAAATTGGTAATAGTAGAACAAAAATAATTGATGCTCTATTATGACAGTCTGTGACTGTGCCTAAAACCAAGGAGCCACTCTATTTATAATTGAAGTTATTAATCAAAAGAAACCTTCTACTATAAAGGTCAAGTCATACCAATGACTAAACTAGCACAATGATTCTCATACATAAAATTTAATATACAAGAAAGTCTAAGGTTTCGTATATATTAGTCCCAAGATATCTTTATTTTCTTGATGTAGTTCTTTAGAAATTTGGTTGTTGACTCTAAATCCAATAACATGGATACATAAATAAATTAGATGTTTATACTCAGATCTGTAGTTTATCTATGTTTATTGATGGACCTAGAAATAGTATTTTCCGGGGGCAAAAAAAAATAAAAAATATATATATATATATATATTATTTAATAAATTGTCACTAATAGAATTGAACTTGGCATATGGCATCAAATGCCATTTAATGGTTATTAGAAACGATAAGTTCATAAGATTACTATGGATCTAATTTTATAATGATGTAATATCAATCATTTTGTTTTCTCGTTGGGCCACAACAACCCGATTTAATAAATCAATATTTTCATACGAATATTTAATACAATCATACGAAAAAATGTGAAGTCGAACTTTACACCAATACGATGAACGTATAAATGATGCAACCAGTAATTCACTTATTTTTTCCATTTTTCCATGAAAGATTTGATATGGGCGATATGGGCGATAGTGTGTGCAATCAATAATAAACAAATGATTGTTTTATAAACAATTGTAAATGACAAAAAATAATTTAAATTTGAATCTAAATATAAAACTAATCATTTTAAATTTTACTGTACAAAAATAATTCTTTTAATTTTTATATCACTAACAATTTTTATAATTACAATTTTAGTATTATCATATATTTTATGTTGTTATTAAATAAAAAGAAAAAGAAAAAATTAATAAATAAAAAATATATTTACAAAAATGCTATTTTTTTACTATTACAATCGTTATTGCCAAACATTTTTGAGCTCTAAATGTATTATTGAACCATTTTGGCTCTAAATCCTCCATCAAATCTTTTTTGAAATATAAATCCTTCATTTTATCTTTAAAATTCTCTAAAATTTTATCAGCATATGATGTTAGTTAGTAAAATATCATCATTTTTTGAATAAACAAGACTGTTTTTGGTCATTCGTAAAGCTATATGAGCTCATTCAGCTAAAAAATTGAGATCCAATATAAATTTTCAATTTTGGTTATTCCTTTCTTGTCACATATTCCATATTTCTGGGGAAGTATATTTTTTATTTACATTTTATATAAATTTCTCGAGAAATATGTTTTATATAAATAATTTAGAAACAAATTTATTTGTATTTATAGTTTCAAATCAGACTTCTCAATCAATAAGTTTGCTTTGTATTTACAATTTATAATCACAATTTTTGAGAAGCTTTTTATGAAAACAGAAAGATAAGTTTTGAAATTGAACAAAATTTGAATTTTTAAAGTATAATTTTCGAAAAAGGGAATTTGCTGAATAACAAAAACATGAGATTTAATTTGCAAAATAACAAAGTAATTGAACAGTTGCATCATAACTGTTCACTTGTTTCACAACTTGCCAAATTTTCCCTCACACCTCAGCCAACACATCCTTGCTCATATGCAGTGATGTGATGGTTTCATACTGACACCCTACAAAATGATTGAAGATGTAAAAGTTTGTGTCAGTTGACTGTAGAAAAACGAATCTCAAAGTATAATCTTCACCGCTGGATGAGACGATTCCGGCGAGCATTTAATGTAGAGATTGAGTTTAGATTTTGTGTAACATCATGAAGAGAAGTTGTCAGCCGTTGTACACTTTAAGAAAGAGTGTAAAGTGTATATATAAACTGGTCGTGTAGATTAAACAACCACCATTGATGAGGTTTCCTCTCTTTCTTTCCAAGTTCAAAAAATGAAGCAAAAGCAAATAAATGCTGGAGAAAATAACACCCACGTGCTCGAGTAATTGAAGAAAAATAAGGTTCTTTAATATGTCTCTTATATAACTTTTGTTTTTATAATTCTAATTCTATTTTAAGTTACATAATACCAATTAGCTCATGCATGTTCTTCAACCAAAAAGTATCTTTTCGATTTTCATTCACAATAAGAACAAGTTTCTAGACTCTTCTAATATGTTAAGTTATGTAAAAAAATCAAATATCATTTACATAAAATAGTTAACTCTGAACATATGTGCAACTCATAATGCATCATGCATGTGTACAACTGAACATCTAAACTCAGAATCTTACGTTTGGAGAAACCTTAAAAACTTTTGATTTATTTGCACAGTGACAGTAAATAGAAAATACAGTAAAAATATTTTCAACAATTTTTAAACGGTATTAACCTGATTAACGTATAACACGTACTTTATATTATACAAAAAATAGTATGGAACTATTTATTATTCATTTTTAGATTATAAATCATCGCATTTTGGTGGTCTAACCCTTTTACTAACGTGAGACCCACTGATAATTAAACACACTGACATTACAACTACGAATATACATATAAACATATACTTTGAAAAAGTACAAAAAATAGAAGAATAATATGAAAATATCATGATTTTAAAAGTAGAAAAAGCAAATAATCATATGACTAAAAATAACAAAAACTAGTACAATAAAGTCTCATTTCGAATAGGACAAAAAAATATAAATAAATAATTTATTATAAAACTACTTATTGCAAAAAAAGATATTAGCGTTTACCTAACAGATTATCCAGTACAAACTTATATTATCAATGATTAGTGTGTGATTTCAATTTCCAATGTAGAATACACACCTAATAATTTCATTTTCCATAGGTACCAGTGAGATTAGTAAAGTCAAATTAAGTGTTTTTACCTACAATCATTGCATCTACAGTACAACAATGATGATTTGTGAACTAAAAATAACATTGACGTATACTCTTTATATTAATAGGTACAACAAACTCTTAGCAATGGTTCTACTAGTGAGGCTGCATTGCGGACATTGGGAAAAACAATATAATGGCATATGGAAATTCCACAAAGAAAATATTGATCAAATGGAAGCTGTATTAGTGCCATAGAACACAACATATTTGATAATTGAAGAACGGGTGAAAACGCGTTGTGTTATCGATGAAAATATTCTAATTTCAATGACATACCAAATGCCGCAATGGATGATGACAGAAGAAGACATGCGTACACCACCTTTTAATATAGAAACCGATGGGGATGCTGAGTTATTCATGGATTTCAGGGTGGATCATTTCCTACTGGCCCTTTATGTGACAGTAGGTGATGACAAGTAATGTTGGAGGTATATAAAACTTCCTTGGTATTCACGATTATGATCTGTACGAAAACGACCCTGAATTCCAAGATAAAATTTCCAACCATATGTACATATCCTCATTGATATAAATAAGAATTTTTGATTCTTTAAATACTTTGACGTAGGATTGTTGAGTCGTAACCGGCTTTTCCCAATGAATTTGTCCGTTCTTTAAGAAGTGCTAACCGAAAATGAATTTACGCACTTACAAGATTCTAGTAGAGAAATCTTAGGAATGGTAACATCTAGTTTGAGAGGAAGAGCTTTGGAGGGAGAATTTCAGTCAACGGGGTCGTCTATAAACGTTATGGGATCCGATACTCCTCCAAGCATCCGGGAGGATATAGATTTGTTTTTGCATAACAATGATCAAGACGAGATACATACATATGATATACTACCAACAATACATTTGAACTCTGCCGAGGAGCAAGGTAATAACATATTAAATGGTATATTGCTAATTATATAATATAATATAATATTTAACTTACACGTGAAAACACTTATTATAGGAGAGTCTTTCGAAGGAAAGGAGACGGAAAACCCTATGGTAAGCAAGGAAAAGGGACCAATGGTTGACGAAGATGGACCAAGCGAGCCCTACATTCGCCTCACAATAGGTAGAGAATCCACTGAAATCAGAACAACAATTCAAAACCCACGAGATGTTGAGAACCCGAGCAAAGAAACGGATTGTGATGGTAAGTTATTCTAAAATGCTAATATTATAACTTTAAATATATTATTACAATTTATAATCGTACTGCAAAAAATATTTTTTGAATCTAAAACCAAGGTTATTTCTGCACGAGGCAAACGACTTGTATGTTGGGATGGTATTCAAATATCGACACGCATCTAAAAATCATTTAGCAATATACGCAATACGATATATGTTCACTTACAAGAACACTCGATCAACTCCAAACATGATAATACTTGAGTGCACCGGAAAATCTTGAATATGGCGGGTATACGCAATAAAGATGTTGGATTCAGCATAGTAAGGTTACATCAATAGATAAAATATTTTTCATATTTCATGAAACTAGTTATTTAATAATAATTTTTGTTATAGGTATCAAATTAGGCGAGTCCATGGACAACAAACTTGTAGTGTCGACGAGCGTAGCAGCTATCAAAATCAAGCATCTTCCACATTGACTGGAAAAATAGTGAAGCATAGATACAATCAACAAGGGACCGGACCACGTCTAAACAAGGTACGAGAGATAATGAGAGGAGAACATGATGTTCATATCTCTTACTAGAAAGCATGGAAGTCAAGACAAATAGCGTTGGATATGGATATCGATGGACAAAGCGCGTCATTCACATCACCGGTCCTAGTCCTCTTAATCTTACGAGAAGTAGGACTACAAGATTCATCATTTGAATTACCACCACCAATTTCTTCATTTTCCTAAAACAACAAAATAATAAAAATATTACCGTATCAAAAATTGATTATGTTTTTAATAATGATAATTAAAAGAGTAATATCACAAATACAATATAAAAGCGGGTAAAAATAAACCTCGACAGCGGTATTACCAACTATAGCCTTGCTCGGATCCGCCGATCGACTAGACGTCATCAGTATATCAACACGATTCACGTTAGCATCTAACTCCTGAAATACCGTAACCAATACATAATAACAGTTACATACAAAAACAGCATATAACTCTTAGTGTAATTCATTATTTTCTAAAGGTTTGCATACCTCTCCAACAACATCAGAAGCAACAGTAGCATGAACTGTACGCGGGGCTGCATGACTGCATTGCACATTCATACATTCGCCCTACATATCATATATTAAAAATATTGCTAAGATATACCAACATCAACAAAATATAGAATTGATTGATAACTGTGAAGTTGTATTATAAAACATTTGATACCGACCAATATATTTGTATACGTTGTGTGAATTACATTATTAACTCAAAGACAGTCATATTACATACCTCATCGGCATGTGCATCATTGTCATTCGCAGTTTCATTCACATCCTCATTATCAGTGCATTGAACATTCATGTATAAATCCTATATAACAACATAAAAATATTTTTATAAAAAAGTTTAACCATAGTGGAAGCATTGAAATGGAATTACTTACAATATCATTGTTGTGTGTCGTATCCACATCAGTGGGTTCCTCCAAGACAAAACCTTTGTCTGATCCAACTTGACTACCATTCCAATGTTGGGCCCTTGAGGGACACATTTACCCGAATACAATGACAAAAATTCAGAGAGGCTAGTGAGAATAGAATTCTGCATCATATTAACCCTAGTATCCTAGACTGCGGTCAATGCCTCCTCCATCGCCTTCACTGCTTCTTTTGTCTTATCAACAACCCTAAAAAAAATTTGGTTAGATATAGCTTGATAACTTATCAATGTTCCTCGAACATCCGAAGATATCTGTATCCTTTTGTTTTTGGGATTTTTTTCTTCAATTTCTCCTCACGCATTGCAACGAGATCCAGAGCAGTAATGCCACCACCAAACATATCATTACATAACTCAAAATCAGTACCAATCAAACCAACCATCTCATTCACTCTCTCATCCTCTTCTTCATCAGACCACTCAACTTCTTCTTTTCATCAATTTCAGCATCATCCTCTTGCTCAATTATCGACTGCACAGTCACCTACATAGATTAGTTAGACTTGTTAGCATATAACATTTAAAAGAAAATGCAGTGGGTTATAGTATATCAATACAGTGGAATTACAATAATCAGGTTATAACCGTATAATGGAAATTATCAGTTAAGATATATTTAGTGATGATAAATTCAAATAAATTACCTGAGATTTACTATCCAAAGTTTTGACATGATTAGGGCTAATTATTGGAAGGTTTGCAACCTCACTCGATTCCTCCTCTGAAACCGAATTAAAATCTGAGTTTTTTTGGGTAGATACTGGTGTATCTGTTATAGCAGGGGCAGCAGCAGCTAAAACAAGTTGTAAAGAGTGAAAAAAACCTTTAACAGCTAAAGACGGCTGAGACAGTGATATGGGATCTTTGTCTTTAATACTGGACATATTCATATCAAACGCAAGACGACCCCATGGGTAATAAAAAAGGTAGACATATCCCTAGCAAATTCCGGATGAGATTTCGACAAGTTGGGGATGTGGGATGTAGGAACAAGAACACCAACAATAATAGCAAGATAAGCAAGCTTCAATCTTATTTCCGAATCTACAACGATTCTCTTCTCCAGCATCGACGTAACCCGTTCAACTGTAATACTCTCAGTGCTGGGGAAAATAGAATACCAATAGGGGTGCGTGTGACCTGTCATCTTCCTTTTTGCAGATTTTTTCTCTTTCATCGGATATTTACCACACGATAAACCGGTTACAATAGCAAATTCCCGCAGAGAGTACGTCACAGGCTTTTCAGCGAATAGGAACCATATTTCATGCTTCTTTTTTACTTCAAGTTGCCTTGTAAGCGTAAAATGGCCTAGTCTACCAGAGTAAATCGGCTTCTCACATATCGAAATAAATTTGCCAAACGGTGTATTCTTAATTTTTTCGGCTTTCTCATCATCAAGTGAATTAAGAATTTTTTTATCCTCCAGAAGGTACGATAAACAATTACTCTTTGTTCTTCTAGTTCTTCACCTTGCGCAAAGAATCTAGATGGAAAGTTGTGATCCATTTCCTGAAAATTGTTAACAGAACACGTTTAGAGTTATAAAATAATAAGCATGTTAACATAACATATTAACGCATAAAAATGATGTTATTTCTAATGCTAGAATAGTAGAATATTTCAGAAAAATATTGGCAGATGCAAGCAAATTTTTCAGAATTCATTCAAAAAGGATGTGGTTACAATAATAGTTACATTATAGCAGAAAGAATATCCGATAAACACGGATAGTACATGCTAACATATACAGTTAATATATAATAACATAAGTTATCCGAATGGAAACAT
Source organism: Pugionium cornutum (assembly GCA_018901935.1). Lineage (NCBI taxonomy): Eukaryota > Viridiplantae > Streptophyta > Magnoliopsida > Brassicales > Brassicaceae > Pugionium > Pugionium cornutum. The sequence continues at coordinate 33,318,337 of CM032157.1, read as the reverse complement.
ACACATTAGTTGAAAATTTTATACAAAACAAAAATTGTTAACAGAACACGGTTAGCGTTACAAAATAATGTGCTTGTTAACATAACATATTAACACATAAAAATGATGTTACACCTAATGGTGGAATACTAGAATATTTCTGAAAAATATAGGCAGATGCAAGCAACTTTTTCCTAATTCATTCAAAAGGGACACAGTTACAATAATAGTTACATAATAACAGAAAGAAAATCACATAAACACAAATATTACATGCTAACATACGAAGTTAACATATAATAACATAAGTTATCCGAGTGAGAATATGCAAATGAATTGAAAATTTTATATAAAACGGGGCATGTTGAAAATGTAGGGAACATATAAAAAACAATGTTTCTAACATTTATGAAAATGGAAGAGAGTTCGAAATCGGGAGATACCATTTTTATTTAGATTAGAAAAGACAATAATATGATCAAAACTAGACATTTTGACTGGTTTTCTCTGAAGAATCATTACAACCGGGACTATTGGTAGAATATTTAAAGATATAGGGCAATTTTTAAACGAAAATCAATACCCGAAATACTCAGAAAAATTATAAAATAGGTAAAAAATAAAAAAAGCATTAAAAATGGTAGAAAATGTAAATGTTATCGATTAAGTGGGGAAAATGAGTACAACACGAAAAATTACCAAAAAACGAAACCCAAATTTTCCAAAGAAATAAGAATTAATAAAAAATTTTATTAAATAATTTCTTAATAGAACCGAAAAATTAGCTACCCATGGTGAATCCGAAATTTCTTATGAAGATAGGAAAACAAAAATTACACATAAATCTAAACCCTAAACACATAAATATACTATAAATCCATCTTAACAATATAAAATTGAAAAAAACAATCATACACTAGAAATATCCTAAATCGTGAAGAAAATCAAAGACCGATTAGAAAAAAACAGTCAAAATTTTTTAAACAAACATAAAAATTGAAGCACAACAAAACAGTTTTCGGAAATCAACTGTTGCGTATGTCTATAAAAGATTATGATTGTTAAAATATCGTAAATTCCTTACAAATCGAGTCAAGTGAGGCCAAACGAAGGTTATTAAAGTAGCAACTAAACTAAAAACTAGATTCCAACAACAGATATGGGTACAAAAAACTCATACATATGTGTATTACCGTGTGAACAGTATAAACTTACCTGGTTCAGAGCATTGTTTCCGTTCACCATTTTTTTCGGTGATAGCAGTGGGGGAGAAGAGTAGAGAAAGTAGAGAGTGTAGGTTGAAGAGAGAGAAAATCGAGAAAAAATAAAACAATGGTTTAACACACTCTTTCTCACCTTATATTTGAAAGAGGGTGATGTGACTTAAAGAAAACTGATACCCCTATACGAATGAGTGTCGGTTATGGATTAGTCTATAATCGTTCAGGGATAGGGGTGTAATCGGTTTTCGATTAAGTGCACAATACCCAAATCTTGTCTTTGTTATTTTGCTAATTTGGGTACTGTTTTTTGCTATCTACCCAAATTTCACTTTCAAAAACTCTAGTTTTATTTACATTTTTATGCAAAACATTTTGAGAATTATTTTTCAAACAGAGAATAGTTAGTTTTATAATTGATTAAAGTTCACATTCCGAACGAGAATTCTCTATTACTTTGCATTATATTTATATTTTAATGCATTTTTTAAAAAAGTTTTTTTATAAAAAAATAAATATTAATTTTGCAATTTACCAAAGTTCATATTTTCAAAACAAACTTGAAAACAAATCTACATTTTTATGTAGATTTTTCAAAAAATTTTGTTTGTATACAGAAATGTTAGTCTTGTAATTAAATAAATTTTGCATTTCACGAGATTATACATGAATATGTAAATTAGAGTTCTTGAGAATTGTGTTTTGAAATGAAATTTTGGACAATTGCAAAACTAATTTTTGTGTTTTTTTTAAATTACATCCCGATGGAAATGTATATGAAAAGCGAAATTTGGTCAATTGCAACACTAACTTTATTGTTGTCATAGAGAAGTTTACGTGAAAATGTAAATACACAATAGACTTATCGAGTTGTCTATTTTGCAAATAAGAAATTTTCAATTGCAAAATTAATTTTTATAAAAATGTAAATACCAAAGCCAACTTAACAAGAAGTGTGTTTTGAAAATATGAACTTTTGGTGAATTTCAAAACTAACCTTTCTAGCTTTAAAAATACTCTTCTAAAAATTTGCGTAAAAAATATAAATACAAAATTGATTTTTTGAGAATTTTTTGCTTGAAAATGCAAATTCAGTAAATTGTAAAGATAAACGTTTTTGTTTCAAAGGAAATTTATCCATGTATAAATGTAAATACAAATTAGAATTTATTGAAATGTTTTTTTTTCAAATCGAAAATTTCACGAGATATAAATCTAACTTTTCAGTTTTCAAAAAAACACTTATGAGAATCTGTGTAAAAAAATATAAATACAAAAACAGATTTGTGAGAATGTTTTTTTGAAATAGCAAATTTTATGAGTAACAAATCTAATTTGATTTTTGTTTGTAAACAGTATATTTGTTCAAAATACAAAAAACCTCTTTTTCTATTAATTGATTGATTCAATGATGTAAGTGTAAATTGATTTGTATCTTATCAAGTTTTTGAGTATTATTTTAATTAAGAAGTTTGCACTAAATTTTTATCTTATACTAAAGTAGTTATGAAATTTTGATACTAAGATTTATGAGTTTTTAAGTTTATATGCTTGTTATTCGTGTTTTATAAAATATAAAAATAGTGATTAGAAAAAATATTAAAATAAATAATAAAAGATGAAAATATGATTAATATATGCATTGTTTTCGATTATAAAAAAATACTAAAAATTAACAAAAACTTATTAAAATATGCACAAAACTATTTAAATTCTGAAACTATTTAAACTCTGAAGAACTGATTGAAGCTGATTAGCATACAAATCTTGTAAGATTTGATACAAAGTAGTTATGGGAAGAAGTGACCAGGACAATAAAGGACAATAAAGGACAATAAAGGACAATAAAGTGCAAACACTAATTAAAGTTTACACAATAACACAATAAAATCTGCAAAAAATAAAAAAACTGCAAATAAATTATGTAATTTGTAATGAAATCACCCCAAAGATGGCAAAAACATGATTGGAAAACCAACGAAAATCTTTAAAAATACCAAAAACTAAAAAAAACCAGTAAAAAGTATAAAATTACTATAGATCTCAAAACAACCATTAAAATCTCAAAACATTGTAATTGACTTCCTAAAATCTAAAAAGCCAGTAAAAGTATTTAAAAAAAATGAGCTGACGATCTATTTCTCCCCCAGAACTATCGTATAGCACCATATGCACCCCAAACTAAGGAATCAACCGTAATATCCTCCAGAAAATAGTTAGAAACTAGAAACCCTCTGAACCGGAACTTCGAAATAATTTTTCCCCTAAAATAAAAGTTACAAACTAATAAACACATAAGCACGGTTTTAATTGGTTTACTATTCCGTAAATAATGTTTAACCAACTCTTAACCTAAATTAAACCAATTAACCCAAACTAAACCCAAAATATAACCCAAATAACCCGACCCAGACCCGATTTTTAATCCTAAAAACCCGACCCACACCCAATTTTAACCCGAATATTTTCCCCTAGTTCATAAACCCTAATCCCAAAATCATCCCAAAATTTCGGCAACCCTAATTCACAAATCGAACTTCTCCATCGCGAAATCACAAAATCAAACACTTTCCCCACCGATATTTGGTGAAATCGAAGGCGAGCCTCACCGAAATCGTGGAAAAAGTCGAAGCCATCGGTTGTTCTTGGAGAGGAATCGCGAAATCGCAAAAAAGACGAAGCCTCACTGAAGTCGAGCACAATGTCAATTGTTCTTGAAGAGGAATATGATGAAATCGAACCTTCTGAAGCAATACTCATCTCAATTGTAGATTTTGGGCATGCAAATCCCTAAATTGATTTCTAAAATTGATTTTAGGGTTCATGAAATTTGGGGATTTTAAATTAGGGATTTTCGATTTTGGTTGGGCAAAAAAATCGGGTCGGTTGGGTAAAAATCTTGGGTTTGGGTTAGCCATATTCGGATAGAAGGGTATATGGTCCGGTTTTTATGGGTTGGTATTGGATTTATGAATTTAACCGAGAAAACCAATACGTAGGGAGAAAATTGTTTCGAAGTTCCAGTTCAGGGGGTTTCTAGTTTTTAACTATTTTCTGGGAGATATTACGGTTGATTCCTTAGTTTGGGATGTATATGATGCTATACGATAGTTCTGGGGGGGGGGGAAATAGATCGTCCGCCCAAAAAAATCTAAACAGCAAATATCTCAAAATATGAAGTTTGAACAAAACTGTTTGAAGTTTATAATAGCATATTGAAGTTTTCCATGAATTAATGAGAGCTGAAAACTCATTGATGTATAATTAAAATTGGATTGAAATTTTAGGAAGAGATGATTGAAATTTGATTAACAAGATGAAATGATAGGAGAGAGTGACACCAATAATGAAATCTTAAAAAAGGTGATTGAAGTAAGCAAAAAAAGCAAATAATCCTCTAGAAAAAAAATTTATAACTTGTTATGAAGTATGTCTTTCGGAGCTCAAAACCATCGATTGGAAAGCCACCGAAAGGCTCAAAAATGTCGAAAACAACAACAAAACTTTGAAAGCACTATAAATTCTAAAATTCGCTATCGTGTATTGATGCTATACGCTATACGCTATCGTGTCGCGTATACTATAGCGTATACGCGACACGCTATCGTGTCGGAAAATTAAAATTCGCGAAAATTTTTCAAATTCCGATGGATATAACAACATCGTCGGCAATCCGTCGGATTCAAAATCCAGTGTTTCAAAAAAATCTCCAACACGATAGATGTCAGGAATCCGAGCATAATTTCTGCCGGAATAGCGACGGATGTTACACTTTTATCGAAAATCTGATGGAATAATCTGGACGACTGTCGGAACTCTGTCGGACACAGATACTTAAACTTTTAGAAAATATTATTTAACACCGACAATTAAAGTATCGTAAAAATTAAAACACTTTAATTTATAGTGCTTTTTAGTTTTGAGGGGGGGGAGGGGGGAGGGGGGGGAATTTAAAAAAATTTCGCGAATTTTAATTTTTCGCGAATTTTAATTTTTTGCAAATTTCAATTTTTCGCGAATTTCAATTTTTCGCGAATTTCAATAGCCTATATATATGTGGCCTTCTTTCTCTCATTTCACAATTCCAAAACTTTCCAAACACTTTCAAACATTTTCAAACATTTTCAAACACTTTCCCAAACCCTTCCCAAACTTCTCAAATTTCCTAATAGTGAGTAGCGATAGATCGATGAGTGGCCGTGAAAGAAGACAAATCATATCGTCTTTTGGCCATAACTCATCGGCCTAGTCTAATCCGTCACCCGCCACTTATAGAACGACATCCCACCTTCCTTCTCAATACACCTTCACCCCACACTCGGTGCCTGAAACCGAATCGTTTCATCGGTTTCAGGAATCCAAGGACCATGAGAAGGAATTTCGTTCCGCCTTCTGAAACGAAAACAAAAGAACAAACTATCACACTTGAAAGTTTGTTACAAACTTCGGGGCAGGAACTGTACTTGACTTTACTATCCTTAGTGCCGGCACCAAACACCACGTGGTTAGTAGTTTTTTTTATCAATTATTTTTTTATTAAATTTATCATATTTAATAATAAATATAAAAATATATTATAAATATTTAATTTAAAATAATTAATGTTAAATTAAAATTAAATATTTATAAATTTTAATTTTAAAATACTTATATTTAATATATTTAATTTATTAGGTTTGACCGAGACAAAAAGGTTATAACCCATCAAATTTCAAAAATTTTGAAAACAAATTGGATGACTCCTACTATAGTTGGACAGCCGTACCAACTGAACGATAAAAAAATATTTCATTGAATATGCGGTAAGTACAAAACAATGACACACTACTCGAAAACAAAAACGACGAATGAGAAGAGTAGCAAATTCTCCAATAATCAGAACTCCTCTCGGGATAGCGTTGGTCCGCATAAATATTTTTCGGGCCAAAAATCCTATATCCAGATTCAACAAGAAATGGTAAGTAATTTAAATTACAAAATTTAAATTTAAAATTTATTGTTTATTTATATATAATATTATCAAAAAATTAGGTAAATAATTTGGGATGACCGGTTTCTATTGGAGAAATATTTATAAAAACTCACACTCAGGAAAATAGGACGTATGTTGATTTGAAGGCCAAACGAATCGGTGAAGCATACGAAAGGAACACCCAAGAAAAATTGCGATCGTTGAGGTAGATCTTTTTGAAACGTCTGACGGTACTTTGCGCCAATTAGAGCTGACCCAGGATGAAATGAATGAAATATTCATTAAGGTATATATAGTTTAATTTTTTTAATGTTTATTGTATTTTATTTTGATATATTTACTAGTTTATTTTTTTAAAAATTTTTTAGTATTCTATTCCAGATGATAGGGGACATCCTTACGGTCTTGGTAGTCTTAACCGGATTCACGGTTCAGACAGGCGAAGAGACGGGTTCGGATCAACATCTTCCAATTTTGTTGCGTTTCTAGAGCAACTTCTTGCCGCGTATCGTCAAATTGAAGAACTACTTGCAGGAAATGATCGTATGGAAGCAACAAATGCTCGTATGGAAAAACGAGTTTACAACTTGATGAATAACGAAGAAAATTTGAATTACGGAATCAAGATCAACAAAACTACGTGTAGAGCTTGGAGATGCTTGTCAGCTATTTCTAACGGACGGATTGCAGATTTGCAACATGTATGCGAGATAATAATACACCGAACATGACGCCACCTTTACGATCAAATGCGTCGCAATCATTTTCACCTTCGGATTTTTAATTTCCGCTTCCCGATAACAGTTAGATTTTTTTTTTAATTTTTATGTAGTTGCAGTTATTATTTGAATTTTATAATTAATGAAATTTTAGAATTTTCTTTTAATATTTTTATTTATATTTTAATTATATAAAATTAATAATTATTAGTTAATTAATATTAAAATAATTAATTTATTATTAAATATTTTAGTTAATAATTGTTATTAATAATAACAAAATTAATAATTAATTAAAATAATTAATATTTTATTAAATTATAGATTATTTAAAATTTTGAAAATTTATTATTTTTATAGAAATTATTTTTTAAAAAAATATATTCATCTATGGTCGCATATTGGTCACACTATTTGTGACCAATTTGCGACCGCACTGTTTACATACAAAGCGTTATCGCAAATTTGTCATAATTTTTTTGCGACCAATTTGTGACCACCACTACAACAAAACATCGAATTTACGACCATGAAAGTGGTCGCAAAACTGGAATTTATGAGTCCTTTGTGACCATCCAAAGTAGTCGCAAAAATAAATAGTCACAAATCCGTCGCAAAATTGCGACTGATTTGCGACCACGGTAGTAGTGGTTCAATTTACGACTAATTTGAAATTAATTTGGTGGGAATAAAAAACTTTGAACTTCCCACCAAATTATTTGGTGATCACAAATCACTCGTAAATTTGTGAGCGATTTGCGACCACCAATAAATATCGTGGGAAGTTCAAAGTTTTCGAATTTTCAACTCCCATCCAATTTAATGGTGGTCACAAATCAGTCGCAAATTTACGACTGATTTGCGACCACATGTTAATTTCTCGAATTAATTACCTGTGGTCGCAAATCAGTATCAAATTTGCAATTGATTTGCGACCACCATTAATTTGGTGCGAGTTGAAAATTTGAAAACTTTCAAACTCCGACCATATTTATTGGTGGTCGCAACTCAATCACAAATTTGCGACTCATTTGCGACCACGGATAATTTATTCGAGAAATTAACCCGTGGTCGCAAATTAGTCGCACATTTGCGACTGATTTGCGACCACCATTAAATTATTCGAATAAATTAACATGTGGTCGCAATTCAGTGGCAAATGTGCGATTGATTTGCGACCACGAGTAATAATTGTGAATGAAATGACACCATATTGTCAATGGAGTACCAAAGTGGTGGCAAATGAGTCATAAATAATGGTGGTCGCAAATCAGTCGTTATTTTGCGACTGATTTGCAACTGCGTATCAAATTTTGAGTTTGTAGTCGCAAATCGGTGGCAAATTTGTGAATGATTTGCGATCACCGGTAATAATTGTGACTGAAATGCCATCACATTGTCAATGCAGTGGCAAAGTGGTGGCAAATCAGTCACAAATAATACACTAAACCCTAAATTTTTTTGATTTTGGTAAATAAATTGAATTATATAAGATTGATTATTTGATTATAAGTTATACTAATTTCAATTGATAAGAAAAGAATAACATTTACCAAATTTTCAAATCATTTACCTAAAATACTTAACAAATTTAATTAACCTTATAACTCATATATACATTTCAAATGTTCTCTAAAATTTAAATGAATACAAATATGGTTTTCAATATATGTGGTCACTTATAATGGTTTTACATAAAAATGAAAATAAATATTGTAAATATGGAAAATACTTATGGAAAATGTGAATTTACCATATGTGGTCGCAAATCAGTCGCTATTTTGCGACTGATTTGCGACTGCGTATCAAATTTTGAGTTTGTGGTCGCAAATTGGTGGTAAATTTACGACTGATTTATGACCAGCGGTAATAATTGTGACTGAAATGGTACCACATTGTCAATACAGTGACAAATTAGTGACAAATAATACCCTAAACCCTAAATTTTTTTTATTTTGGTGAATAAATTTAATTATATAAGATTGATTAATTGATTATAAGTTGTACAAATTTCAATTAATAAGAAAACAATAACATTTACCAAATTTTCAAATCATTTACCTAAAATATTTAACAAATTTACTTAACCTTATAACTCTTATATACATTTCAAATGTTCTCTAAAATTTAAATGAATACAAATATGATTTTCAATATATGTGTGGTTACTTATAATTGTTCGTAGTTACATAAAAATGAAAATACAAATTGTAAATGTGGAAAATACTTAGGGAAAATGTGAACTTACCATATGTGGTCGCAAATCGGTGGCAAATTTACGACTGATTTGCGACCACCAGTAATAATTGTGACTGAAATGTCACCACATTGTCAATGCAGTGGCAAAATGGTGGCAAATCATTCACAATTTGTGTCATAAAACCTTAATTATATGGTTTTTGGTAATAAATTGAATTATATAAGAATCAAATATCAAAAATACATAAAATGATAACTATATTTATTACATTTTTCTTCTTCGTCATCATCTGAAGATGAAATATTACATTAAAATTCATCTTCTAGTTCCACATCTTCGACATCAAAATCAATTTCTTTCGTATGATTAACTCTATCGACCAACCGATCTATTTCTATCTCTTGAACAACCATTAGCTCTTCATCATTTTCTTGTTGCAACAGGCCAATCTCGTGTTTGTTTTGATGATGATTTAGTGTGCGGATAGGGAATATAACAAACTTGATCTGCTTGAGAGGCTGATACATCATAAGTAATGAAATATAAATTAGTTATATATTTTTAACAAAATTAATGATATAGTTAATTATTTATGTATACATACCGAGAATAAATGGTTTGTATTTGTAGTATTTCTCCGATGATAAGACATCAACGACGCTATTTTACGACTTCCGAGTACCTTTCGAAAGCGTAGGATCGTACCATTCAAATTTAAAAATCGTGATCTTCAAATTTAGGAGGCCGACATACTCAAGTTGAATGATATCTGTTAAAATCTTGTAGAAATCAGTTTCATCAGATACATCTGAGTAATTGTCTCCCTTCACACAAATACCGTAGTTACATGTCTTTCTGCTATGTCCATGTTTTTTCGTCTGGAACATATAACCTCTTGTAAAATAGATCGGCCAAGTTGATGCTTTATTCATCGGCCCTTGAACTAATTCTTGATCCCATATAGGAAAGACGTGTGAATCTGTGAAAGTGCATGAATTGACGTATGATCATATATATATATATAATTAAAGTTAGTATTTCAAAATTAATAAATTTAATATAATATACATGTCAAATAATTAAACATACATAATCTCTAACCCATATGTGGAACTCTTCCTCTCTTTTCGATGAAATATCATCTTTCAAAAGATATGGATACGTACATCGAATGTGATCTTCAAATATGATACAAAAGTAAATATGAAAAATTAATATATATTGCTTGATACAATGAACTAAAATGTAATAAATGCAATTAATTATTTTCATATACCTCTCTAGTGGTTGAAAATATTCACAATTTCGTAAAACATATGCATGTGTATATTTATATTCTTTTTCAGAAAGCCATATTTCTTTATATTTACCATTTGGACGACCCATGTGCGTAAATATATCTGATATTCCAGGATCTGGATATATAGAAACTTCACCTTCATCGAATTTTGTACACTTGTATATATAAATATATTATATTACACTATATATCAGCACAAAAATTTGCCATTCATAATAAAATAATTAATTAATAAACATAAAAATTAATTTATGATACATGTTTTTCATGCGTATGTGGGCAACAAAGTAATGTTCCAAGAAGTAAGATATCTCATCATTCACATATGATTCAACAATCGACCCTACAACATATCGTTTGTTTTTCGCCTTGCTTTTCAGTTTTTTTAAAAAACTTATCAAATTGATACATCCACCTATATTGCACAGGTCCACCCAGTTCAGCTTCGTATGCTAGATGTACAGGAAAATGCTACATGATGTCGAAAAATGAAGGCGGAAAGATCTTTTCCAAATTGCACAAAATTATGACTATGTTTTTCTTCAAAATTCGGACACGGTTTTGTTGTAATGATCTGGAGCATAGATCACGAAAAAAATCCTCCAATCCCTATATATATTACCATCGACAATTAATTACTACATGCAATTATTAATAATTTACGTACTTCAAATATAAAATATATTTATTTCTATATATACCTGATAATGCTAGATGAACATTCCGTGGTAAAAGTTCTGCAAATATAAAATGGAAAAGCCTTTCCATAAAAACATGGCAGTCATGACTTTTCATGCCCGAGAAATTTAGTACATCCATATCTACACAATTTGCTAAATCTGCCACATAGCCATTCGGAAATTTGACATCATTTTTGATACATTCCAATAACTGTTCTTTTGCTTTTTGTGTCAATCGAAATATAGGGAATAGAACATTACCCCGACAATCCACGTGCAACTCTTTTCGAGGGCAAAACTTTGCAATATCCAACCTTGACTTAACTATATCTTTTGATTTCTCTTTCACATTCATAACAATATTAATGATGTTATCGAAAAAATTTTTCTCTATATGCATCACATCAAGATTATGTAGAAGGTTAAGATCCGTCCAGTACGGCAACTCCCAAAATATGCTTTCTTTGTGCCAATTATGCTAGCTGCCATAACCTTCTTCTTTACTTTCATGACCATTTCCTCTGCAGTCCGATGTTCTAAAAGGATTGATAGTTTTTATTGGCTCGTATAAAACTTGTTCGCCTGTCAATGATTGTGGAGGATAATCACTCAAAGCGTGCTTCCCCTTTAAAAAATTTATTTTATTTTTTCGTAACGGGTGACCCTAGGAAGAAACCTTTTATGACAATCAAACCAACACATCTTTCTCCCATTTGGTAATTGAAATGCCTTCGTATCATCCATACAAATTGGACAAGCCAGTCTTCTATGCGTTGTCCATCCTGACAACATTCCATAAGCGGGAAAATCGCTTATCGTCCATAGTAACACAACTTTTAGATTGAAATTTTGATTCAATTATACATCATATGCATCAACTCCCGTAGACCATAATTGTTTCAACTCAGCAATCAAAGGTCGGAGGAATATATCCAGACTAGCACGCGGATGATTTGACCTCGAATTCAGAATTGTTAGAAACAAATACTCTTTCTTCATACACATGTCCGGTGGCAAGTTATATGGAGTGATAATCACCGGCCATAATCAATGATTACGAGACATCCCAAATGGATTTTTTGTAGCTTCTAACATGTTATAAAAATTTTGTGGTTCTTCATTAGACCGTTCTTCTTCATTATAATTATATTCTTCTTCGTTCTGATTATAGTACTGATGATCATCAGTCGTTGTCTCACGAAATGCATCCGTCACCATTTCAACATATCTATTACCGGATGTACCAACTGTTTCATCACTAGTACTACCACACGTACCTCCCTGATTTCTTTGGACATCACCCCGACTAGTACTCGTCCCTAACTTAATATTCAGCTCTTCTCCATGTTTATACCAAATATAATAATTTGGCATAAATCCTCGACTATATAGATGACTCCATATTTTCCATTCTGAAATAAATTTATCGTTTTAGCAATTAATACAAGGACATAAAAACTTACCTCCTCTACTTTGAGCTATTGGTTTACTACTTGCCAAATTCATGAACTGCTCCATACCTTGTGCAAATTCCATTGATATATTTTTTGTTTCATTATCAATCTTTTTGTATATCCAATCTCTCGAATTATTATAATTTCCCCACATGTTTTAAGATTTTTTTTCCTTCGATTCTACAAATGAAAGAATGGGATGGGGCATATATATACAACATTTTGCCACTACTTTGCCACTGCTTTGCCACTACTTTGCGACTACAACAGTGTAGTCGCTTAAATGTCGTTATACCTAACACACACATGTTTTTTATGTTGGCACTTTACCACCACTTTGTGACTGAAGACCCACTCTAGAATGTAGTCGCAAATTGGTCGTATTTTAAGCGACCAATATGCGACTAACAAGTGGTTTTCCAGATGTAGTCGCTAATCAGTCGCTATTTTGCGACTGATTAGTGACTACATAAATCAGTCGCAAAACAGTCGCATTTCAGTCTCTAAATGGTTGCGTATTGCGACCAATATGCGACTATAGGTTTTGGTTACACTTTTGTGACCACTTTAAAACTACTTCTCCGTAGTCGCAAAGTGGTCGCAAAATTATGGCAAATGTGGTCGCAAATTTTGCGACTACGTATGTGGTTGCAGATTTTGCGACTACGTATATGGTAACAAATTTTGCGACTACGTATGTGGTTGCAGATTTTGCGACTACGTATGTGGTGGCAGATTTTGCGACTACGTATGTGGTCACAAAATACAGTGGCATTTTGACAGTTTACTTGTAGTGCACATCGAAAATTATACTATGATCGCAAATTGGTCACAAATATCTGTGACCAATTTGTGACCACACTGTTTACTAAAACAACCATGTTTGCAAATCGGTCATTAACATTTGTGACCAATTTGTAACCATAATTTTTTCTAAAAAATACCCGTGGTCGCAAATTGGTAACAATTTTTTTGATCAATTTCCAACCACTTTTATAATTATTTTATTTTATGTTTTTTATAATTTTAAATTTTATGTTATATTTTTTTTAAAAGTAGTCACAAATTGGTCGCAAAATTTTGTGATCAATTTGTGATCACAGTTTTTGTGACCAAAGTGTGGTCGCAAATTGGTCGCAAATTTTGTAACTTCTTCCGAGTGACAAATTAGTCGCAAAATATGTGACCACGTTATAATCGCTAATTGGTCGCAAAATATACAACTATTACCGTGGTCACAAAATAGTCGCAAATTTGTGACCAATATACGATCACGATAATGGTCGCAAAGTGATCGCAAATAGGCGATTGGGGACCACCTTGTGACCACTTGCCTGGTCGCAAATCGGTTGTTTTCTTGCAATGCATGATGGCTATCTTCACAAGCCATGATAGAAGATATCATGGAAGTGTTTATGGATGACTTTTTGGTGTATGGTTCATCGTTCAAATACTGTCTAGAAAATTTGTGCAATGTACTTGAGAGGTGTGAAGAGAAACACTTGCTTTTAAATTAGGAAAAATATCACTTTATACTCAAGGTTTTCATAGTTCTTAGGCATAGAGTTTTTGAAGCACGTATTCAAGTTGATAAGGCTAAGATCAACGTTATGACGAGTCTGTAGCCGTTGACTTCAGTGAAAGAGAATTATAGTTTTCTTCGTCATGCTGGCTTTTATAGGAGACTTATCAAAGATTTCAACAAGATAACCCACCCACTCACATTCCTATTATGCAAAGATGAAAAATTTGGTTTTTCATCTAACTGTCTCGTTACGATTAAGCAAGTATTGGTTAGTGCTCCAATTGTGCAACCTCCACACTTAGATTTACCTTTTGAGGTGATGTGTGACGCTAGTGGTTTCGGAGTTGGAGCAGTTTTGGGTCAAAGAAAGGACAAAAAACTTCATGCCATTTATTATGCCAGTAGGACATTAGATGACAAAGAAATTATGCTACTACAAAAAATAGAGCTGCTCGCAGTATTGTTTGTTTTTGAGAAGTTTTGGTCGTATTCGGTTTGTTTTAAGGTTGTGGCGCATATGGATGACTCAACTTTGAAGTATCTGATGCAAAAAAGGATGGCAGACCTCATCAGCTGCGTAGGATTCTTTTGCTGCAAGAGTTTGACATTAAGGTTAAAGATAAAAAGGAGTTGAGAACGGCATAGTAGTCCATCTTTCAAAGATTATGATCGAAGAAAATGCCCTGATAGATAACAAATTTACTGAGAAAAGTGTTTATATGATCGAGACAAGGATTTGATGTCCAGGTGTGGTATCGATCGACACCAATGTTGGTGCCGATCGATACCCAATCTATGACTAAAAAACGGTAGAAGATGATGATTTTGGATCATACTTGTACAAGCATACTTGTACAAGCACTATTCTGATGGGATTTACCAGATCCAACACCCACGTTAAGCTAGACAATTTTTTCTGTATTGTAATAAAGTTTAAGACTGAAATAGCTACGACAAATCCTCCATATAATCTAATCTATCCCATACTGCGTGATGATATGCATTATGCTTTATTTGTAAACTTTTCTCAAAGAGCACCAATGATCAGTTTAGAATGATCAATTTAACAAGCCGATAAACTTGACATTTCCCCACTAAATCGTCCGTAACCTTTAATTTAGAGTTCAGAATAACATGAATCCAACGCCCACATTAAGCTAGATCAATTTTCTATATTGTGACAAAATTTAAGACCGAAATAGCTACAAAAAAACCTCCAACAAATCCAATGCATCCCAAACTGCGTGATACCATGCATTATGCTTCATTTATAAGCCTTTATTCATGGAGCACCAATGATCGTTTTAGAATGATCATTTTAATTGGCAGATCAATTTAACATGTACACACTAAAACGTCCGTAACTTTTTATTTGGAGTCAGAATGACACGAATCCAACACCCACGTTAAGCTAGCTCAATTTTCTATATTGTGAAAACAATTGAGACTCAAAGAGCTACAACAAAGCCTTCAATTAATCCAATCTATCCTAAACGGTAGTGATATCCAAATTAGTCACAAAATCTGATGATATTTCTGTGATGAACCATACTTGTACAAGCACTGTTCCGATGGGATTTACCAGATTCAAAGGTTAAAAATGTGTTGTATCATTGCCATGACTGTACTTATGGTGGTCAATTTTCCACATTCAAAACCGTCTCAAAGGTTTTGAAAGTAGGGTTTTGGTGACCGACGATGTTCAAAGATGCTCACAGGTATATTTAGCAATGAGATGCATGCCAGAGGAAAAAAAAGAATAGTAAGCAACATGAGATGCCACAAAATTTAATCTCAGAGGTTGAGGTTTATGACTATTGGGGCATCGATTTTATGGGACCATTTTCTATATCATGTGGAAAAATACATCTTAGTTGCAGCGAATTACATCTCTAATTTGGTTGAAGCGATTGCTAGTCCAACAAATGATACGTCAGTGGTGATGAAGATGTTCAAGTCCATAATATTTCTTAGATTTGGAGTATATAGAGTGGTGATCAGTGATGGAGGTTCTCATTTAATCAATAAGATTTTTGAGAAACTATTGAAAAAGCATGGTGTTTAGCATCGAGTGACAACTTCTTATCTTCTGCATGATGAGTAAAAAGTTGAAGTTTCCAATAGACAAATCAAAGAAATACTAGAAAAAGACATTTGAAAAAACTAGCAAAGATAGGTCTCTAAAGTTAGATAATGCATTATAGACGTACAAAACCACATTCAAGACACCACTTAGCACGATACCGTTCCATCTGTTATATGGAAAAGCTTGAGCTCTTTCGGTTGATTTGGAGCATAAGGAAGCTTGGGCAATAAAAATGATGAATTTGGCTCACACCGATATCCGGATGGACGCACTATTCCGTTATCGGCTCTCCCAATTGCCTAAGTCTAAGATATAGTCAAGCTAATGACTGAAAACAAGCGATTAGTAGGAGGTAACCCACTTGTGAGTGAGTATATATTTCGATTTTATATTTTGTTTTTGGTCTTTGCACATTTTTCTTTTTTTTTGTGTGAAAAAAGAGGATACATCTGTGTCATTCGACACCAACACTAGTTTCAACAACACCATACCCGTGACGAGATACAAAATTAAGCTCTAACATAGTGTCGAGTAGGTGTTGACAACCCCATGGTATCGATTGACACCAAAGATCATTGTCTATTGACACCAAGGATCATTGTCGATTGACACCAATGATCAGTGTCGATCGACACCAAAGATCATTGTCGATCGACACCAAGGATTATGATATCGATCGACACCAAGGATTATGATATCGATCGACACCAAGGATTATGATATCGATCGACACCAAAGATCAGTGTCGATAGACTCATGCCCAGATAAGTCTTTCCCTTTAAATACTCACATCTCTTTCTCCATCCTCCTCCTTCCCCGTCATCCAAAATTTCCCCCTTTAAAACCTAAATTTTTGATTTTTCATAAGTCTCTCATTTCTAAACGAATTTGAATGATTCAGGCGCTTATCTTGTGTGAATTTTTCATCCTCTATCCATTCTTATTACTATTTACGTATTCGATTTCTAAGGTATGTGCACAAAATATCCCAATTTCAGTCCAAAAATTTAGGGTTATGGTAGTTTAAAATTTGTTTCTTTTGCTTGGATTTGTTGATGGATTCATGTATTTGTAGGTTGTTAGAAGCAATTTTTGCCCCTATTATTGAGTTTCTTTGTAAAATTTCTAGTTTTTCCAACTTTGTTTTCTAAAAATATTATTTATGCAGATTATCGAAAATTTTTGGATCAACAAATGCTGATTATGTTGTTATAATAACGACAATGTGCTGGAATCATGCTATTTTGGAATAATTTTGGTGTTGCATTTCACAAACTCGTTATGACAACATTTATGAGGTCTGTTCTTTTATTTTGATGCTTTAAATGATAGGCAAAAATACATGGCAGTCTATATGCAAGAAAAAAACCACTATGGAATGAGATGATCCACAGGTTGAGCAATCCTGCAAGATTGGTATTTACAGCGCCCTCTCGATTTCAATCGCCAAAGAAAGAAACGATTAAGATCAAGGATCCTATTGGCAATTGAGATCAACCATTTGAGGAATTAGCACGTTTTGAGAAGTGTTTGCGACGCGCAATACATGAGAGTTGGGATGGTATGACACCTTCTTCTACAATATCCTGCTCGATGTCGAGATTTTACCGACCCTTTTTTTTACGATGAATCAGTTCAGAAAATGGGAATCAAAGACGAGATTGTTGAATGCTTACGGAGAATAGGTTTGGGTACTATGGCAACAAAGTATCACAAGCTCTATCCAGATTTGGTCCAAGCCACATCGCGGGTTTATTATTCTAACGAAGCCATCATGCAGGCTTCTGAAGGCACTCTCACCTTCTTGGCCCATGGGACGTGGTATCATTTGCTTTGTGTACATTACATCCTCTTTATGGGTTTAATGAGCATGGGAAAGATGTGACTCTCCTTGAGAACTTCCTGAATGCTGATGTTTTTTTGTCTAACTTTGCTACTGAGACCTTAAACTCGAAAACTAGTACACAGTCAGATATCCATCATCCCGTACTTTGCTACTTGTGTAATATAATTGGAAACATGCTGCTATGTAAGAGTGACATGGGAAAGATGCGGGGGTAGGAGCTGATTCTCCTTCACTTTATTGTTGACCATTTGGTTGAGCATGACTATAGTTATGAATCTCCAGCCGAATATCAATACAATTTGGGTGTTGTGTTTGCTCATCATTTGGTAGATCTCAAGATGAAGCCTTTCAAGGATAAGAGCACAAGGAAGAAGGTTAAGTTTTCTTGGGAGTTTACTTACCCCGATTTCTTAGTATTTCTGGATTGATCTATCCGTTTTGAGTTTGAGATTCAGGCCTCTTTTCTTGGTGAGGAGCATCTAAAGAGTTCTCTTATACTCAAATCTGGTTGGCAGTACGTGTTTCGCACTAATAGGACTGAGTGTCTCATCCAACTATCTTAACGCGAGTACACTTCCATCGCTACACGTCAGAACCTCTCTTTTCAGCCTCCCATGATTCTCATGATTGTTGTACTTAGGACTCGACGCCACCGCATAGTTTCATCTCAGGCCGCACTAACTGAGCACGAGGATGTGCTAGTTGGTGAGTTTGCAGATTTTGCTGGAGATAGCACTAAATCTGCTTTGGAGTACCTTCTCACTGTGAACTTCGGTGAGTTTATTCCATCACATGATTCAGTATTTAATGATCAAGACTCTATCAACAGGTGGTTGGTTCCCAACAATAAGAAGCAGAGTTCTATATTGGGGAAGCTATTGGCTGCCATTTCCTGCATACGTAGATCCGATGTTCAGGAGACTTGTGTTCCCCACTAAGAGCCGCTCCACCTACAACGGTTACGGAGGCTGATGAGCCTTCTCGTAACTCTTGTTCTGGTAGTTCTACTCCTCTCGTCAAGATTTCTATCATGGTTATAACTTTCTATCTTTTCTTTGTTTTTTTTATATCTTATGTCTTTATTTCCGCCATGTTGTCTTGATCACACTGGAGACAGTGTTGGTTAAGTTTAGGGGAGGAACATGCTTATGTTTAGTTTTTGTTGTTTTGAGCCAGTTTTATGTTTTCTTGAGTCAGTTGTCGATTTATTGAGTCAAAATTGTTTGGCAACACACTCATTGTCTTTGTTTATTGTGTTGACTATTTCATCTAAGTGACCATTGTTGGATAATCAATCTAGATCCGACTAATGAAAATCCAAAGGCTGGCCAGTTAACTACAGACGTCTATATTTTCAACAGACTCCACAAAGCCTAAGCTAATTTCTGAGCTTTTCCTTTTATCTCATCGATATGACTAACGTTTATAGAACTTGACTACTTGTTCATACTTGACGAATGCAACCTATGAAAAATAAAAAAAATGATACTTCTCTCCTTGATTTGAAAAATAAATAATAAGAATAATAAAAAATAGAAAAGATGAAATGATTTTCTTTTGAGTAAAGGGATAGGAATATTTCTCATGATCTCATTATTTTACTTTGAAAGAAATGATCACACAAAGGTTGGAAGCAAGGTTAGGAAAATTTTCGGAGATACCATTATTCGTCGACACCTTTTCCAAAAAAAGAACGAAAAAGATAAGTTTGGGGGAGAGAAAGAGTACCAAATTTTTTTTATGGTTTGTTTGTTATGGTATTGTACAATAATGACTCTAAAAAGTTTTTGGCATTGAGATCATATATGAGACTTAGCGATGAAGGCTTATGGACAATGTTGAGAGGTTGTGGGATTGAATCTAGTAAATTGCAATTGCCTACGGAGAAGTACATGGTGGTTCAATTTACAGTAATCTTATATCATGTAAATTATTAGTTGAGATGTCACTGTAGTGCTATAAAGAGAAGGTGAGTTTTCTTGTTTTCGAACCTCTTCCACATGTTTAGTTATCTATTTTTCTTAAGGGCAAGAAAATGTGAAGTATTTTTAGAACATCTTGGAGTCTTTTAGATTCTTTACAGATTTGTGCACGAGTTTGGATGATTTGGAGTAATCGAGACATTTGGGAGTCAAATTAAATGAAAAGTAAACATATGACGTATGAAATAGAATTTTACTCAATATTTCACACTAGTGTCGATCGATACCACGTCTCGTGTCGATTGAAACCTCCTTCGATCTAAGTCTTCCGATATTGAATATTTGGTCTAGATTTATCGAGAAACTTTATAGTGCCCCAAGTCGTGTTTTAAGCTATAAATAGGTTTATTTTAGCCATTAGGGATTTTTTTTGGTTTTATTCACTGGTAACTTATAGAGAGATTTGTTCTACGGCTTTTGGGAGGAAAATTTAGAAACTCCATTCATCTGAGAGAAAAAATTAAACCCTTTGTATCTTTTATCAATTTCTACTATGCATTTTTTTTTCAGTCATGATGTTTATTTCAATCTCCATGTCTGAGTAGTTTGTTTGCTAGGTTTAAGGATTTATAAATATTAAAGATGAATTGTTAGATTAGATAGATTGTTAGAATAATTACATAGTTTTTCATCTAGATCATTGTATACAGTAATTAGTTTGATCACCTAGAATTTAGTATTTTAGGTTAATCGATAGATATGAAAGCATTATCTATTTCCTCACCTGTCTTAGATGAAAAAATTATCTAGGTGCAAAGAAATTTAACTTACGGATTTTGTGAACAATCTAATTAACATGAACTTTAATACATGCTAAAATTGATTGAATTTGAAAAACAATTTGGAATTTTTAGGCTTATACATAAATACTCTACAACAGAAGTTGGTTGATTTGCAATTGTGTTTCAAGCTCGAGAATTGTTCTTTATTAAAATCCTAACAATTTTCTAGTTTACAATTCAGATTTACCTGAGAATTTTCGAATGCCTTACTTTTGTCTCATTGAATTAAACTTTGTTTTTAAAAAGTTACCCACTCGATTTCCTTAATAATTTTATTTTTTTTCTTCTACATGTTTAGCTTAATTTAATTTTCAAAATTTATCGTGCAATATTAAGTCTCTAGGGATATGATAATCCTTTGTACTGTAGCTGCAATTCTTTGCACTGTATGGACTTTTCTCGGGTAAAACTAGAGTTATCAATAACCTTTAGAACGATGCATCGATTCCAACTATGTAATTCACATCAAACAACATCAACTTTATACAAACACTTTCATGTAATTCGCCATAAGCTCAACAACCATACCAAATCAAATCCACAACCACTCTGAAAAATATAAAATCACCTTGCTAACCCCTAATAACATATAGCATACAGTCTCATCGAGGAAGTATCGATGAAGTATCAATCAAAGAACCTTAAAAACTCATCCCTCTTGTGTCCTTTTATTTACCAATTGAACTTAATCCAACGGTGGAAATGCTTTCAAAGAGTGCCAAACTTCATATGCTTCAGCTCAGTTTTGTAGTCCAATTTTTTCCAAAATTAATTGTTTTCATCCAATGTGACCTAAAATTTGTAAAGATTCATAAAATATAAAAATACTCGATAAAGACTAAAAAACAACCGCAAACACAATGATTAAAATGTGTCAAAATCACAACACATCAACTCCCCCATACTTAGATCTTTGTTTGTTCTAAAAAAAGACATAGAATTTAAGTACAAAAAGGAAATTAGAAGTGCAAAACTCACACAACGTTTAGAACGATGCATCAATTCCAACTATTTAATCTACATCAAACAACATCAACCTTAGACAAAACTTCCATATACTTCACCATAAGCTCAACAACCATACCAAATAAAATTCACAATCATTATGAGAAATCTAAAATCAATTTGGTAACCCATAATAAACTATAGCATGCTCATCGATGGATTATTGATCAACGAACCTTAAAAACTCATCCCTCTTGTGTTCCTTTTTTTTCAACTTTCAATTCTTTTTCCTCTCTCTTTTCTCACTTTTTAAGATCGATTTCTCTCTAATTTTCTAGGGTATCATTGTATTTTTTTCATCGATCATACTATGAGACAAATTTTCATGATATATAAAGGATGTCAATTTATGCTCTGCTCTGTATTTAGTTCCACTTAAAACACATCTAATTCAACGTAAGTGGTCTGCACAATTGAAGGGAAGAGAGGGAAGAATTCGTGCCTTACAATATAAAAAGGTGAATCTAGCTCATATATACCAATCCCCATGATGAAAAAATTAAATCCATTCGGATTAGAGTTATCGTTGGATTATTCAAATTCTCAAGTGGTATGGGCTCCTTGGTAAGTTGATTTTCTTACGAGTTTCCATTCAGGCAAGTTTGCGATAAAAAGGTGTTAGAGTGATCACAAAAGTTAGCATCAAATAATTAGTTCCAATGTATGGTTTTAAGAAAATTCAATACAATAATAACCAAAGTTTAAATAGGCAGACTGGCTCAAATGACAAAGAAAAAAAGAAAAATAGGTAAAATAAAATTCTCCCCCAGACATACTTTACACTATTCAGTGTGAGAGTAAACTAGGAGAAAAATGAAGATACGTAAAAAAGGAAAAACAAAGAAAATAATACCAATGGGTTGCCTCCAATTAAGCGCTTGTTTATAATCACCAGCTCGAGTTTATCAGACTTTAGTGAGGGTAAACACTAGAATTCGCTGTGAAACAAGTCCCATTATCCATCAAAAATTCAGTTTCATAACCCTGCTCATAAACTCCTTAACAACATCTTCACATTTCCCTTGTATCTTAAGAGTAAGAATCGCTCTAGCCTTAGCAAAAATATTTGAAGTCCCGTTACATTTTGATCTTGTACTTGATACTGTTTTCATCACACTTCTTAGGCACTAAGGTGATATAAGGTTCGCCCTTTGATGAGGTCATTGGCACAACCCCTGGCCAACTTCCCGGCCCTGCCGGCCCAAGGAACACAAAGGCGGCCAAATACACGCAAAATGATACATGGGTGTATCTTCATGAATCCAAGCTTAACCAAGAAGCGGCCAGCCAAGACCAAACCTGGCCTATAATCCTGACTCACAGAGGACACGCGGCGACATGGAGCTCACCCCAAAAAAAGCCAGATCAAGTCATGCACCATACATCAAATTGGAGTTTTCGAAACTTACCATATCTGGAACTTTCCTTATATGAAAGTCTCCAAACGTTTCTTTGGCAACCAGGAGACTTTTTGGTACTTATAGAAGCTCCCTTAAGCACTTATAGAAGCTCAAACACGCCTTGGACCAGGCGGGTCCATCCGTGCCTTCAAATGAACCGATTGGAGCCGTTTATGGCAAGTGAGATGGCCAACTGGTTTAATCACTTGCAAACCAAAACATGGCGTCCAGGAGATATTATTAATGCCCTAAGGAAGCCCAAAATAAACCTACCATACACCAGCCACCAGAGGATCAGGCGAATCCTTTTCCTCCAAGACTTGCCATTTATGGACCGAAGTGCACTTAATGTGTTCAGATTGCAATATCTCTATTCTTTGCAACTTGGGCACGTATTGAAGACTTTCCAAAGCATTCAGGATGTACCTAGACACATTACATTCGCACCAAAGCTCACAAGATACAAGCATATACACTTTCCTTGTTGGCCAAACTAGACATTAATGGCCAACAACCATATATTTTAAATGTATGATTTCCTTTTCTCCTTTTTAGGTTTAGGACCATTGCTAGGAGCACTATATAAGCTCAGCACAACCTCATTGTAAAGATAGACCACTATTGCAGTAAAAGTTGAATACAAAGTATTTTCTTCAAAGCCTTGTCTTTGAACTTGTTCTTATTCTTTAGAAACTAAGTGTGTGATTCACTTCCTTTCTATTTAAGCCACGACCAGGTTAGTTTGAGAGATTCAAACTCCCTTGGTTCACGTTTGATTGTGTGATTCAATCAAAACCCCCTCCTTTTAGTTCCCTTGCCCGCTTAAGCCAAGAGAGATTCTAGGTCTTGCGAGTCACGGCCGTACCGCTTGTAAGATTGATACTCAATCTTACATCATTTGGTATCAGAGCTAAAAGCTCCTATCCCAGGTTGTGTTCATCCAACCTTTATCTTTTATGATTTTATTTTGCATTTTGTTATATACATCTTATTGAAAAACCAAAAAAAACAAATATTTGTTCGTATTCTTCATTTGCATTGTTTCTTGTTGATTCTTGTTGATTCTTTTTGTCTCCTCTCATTTAAATCTAAAACCAAATCAAAAAATTGTATTTCATGTTTACTTAATTTCGTTCATCATAAGAAAAAAAACCAAAAATATAAGCATCATTCATTTTGTTATTTTCGAATTTAGTTACTAGTAAAGTTAAAAAAAAACAAGATTTATTGAATATTATTTTTTCATCCTAAATTAATTTAAAATATCAAAAACCAAAAAAATATTGTCTTTTAGTTTGCTTTAGAGTTAGTTTCCAAAAGAAACAAAAACAAAAACCTCAAAATATTTACTTGTATCGATTTTCCTATTACTACTACTTATGTGTTAATATCATATATTCACTAGAGTGTAGTTTCCTTATTTGTTGATTTGGGCTTGATATCTCTTCTTACTGTTATGCAAGGTACAAAATTTAATGATGGAGCACTATGATGAAGAAGAAGACACCATGAGCATACCACAAACTGATTGTAGTCTAGACAATGACTATGATCAATGCCTAAGCACCAGCGAGTGTGACTATGCAGAAGAGTCATAGAATCAAGACTATTTAGAGACTGATTTTAGGGAAGAAGCAGATGGAGAAAACCTTGAACCAGAACCACCGGACTATGACCAAGACTTGTCTGACGTAGATGATTCTAATGGATATGAGACATGGCATGAAGACTATTCAGAATATCATTTTGACAATGAAACAGAAGTTGAAGAACTCAAACCAGAGCCACCAGACTACTATTCCACTGACAGAAGCTGGCCAAAGAAAATTACACCTCGCCACTTCATTGTGTCAAGCTGAGTGCCAACCTACACCACTCCAACTAGATCAAGAAATCAGAGCAGTAAGGTATATATTTACAATTCCAAATCTCTAACCTTTTCAGGGTATAACAAGGACCCAGATGAATACCTCCGATGGAAAACCAACATGAAACAATGGCTGCGCTCAAACAACATCCCCAAAGAGGAGAAGCTTTCATATGCCGTTGATATGCTCGTTGGAGATGCCTACAATTGGTGGTTGAAGGAAAATGTAGGGAACTTCTACAACAAACCAGTCCTTGATTGGGGAGACCTTAAGGCACGAATGTATAGGGAGTTTGTAAAGAAGCACCAAACACGAAGAAACATCACCACACAACCTCCAACAACATCAAGGAGTGAGATGTCTACACCAAACATACAGCCCTTTCATAAGCCCAAGCTTGCCTACTGCTCTAAAAATAACAACGTGATTTCAAACACCTTAGAAGAAAAAAGGGTAGCTAAGCCGATGGTCAAACCAAAAATTGACCAGAAAGTTCAAAAGCCTCAAGCCATAGCACACATGAAATCATCAAAGCCATTGCTTGGAATAAACGTTAAGGAAACACCAGGTAAGTCCTAAAACAATATTAAAAGAGATGAAATTATATGCTATATATGTCAAGAAAGAGGACACTTTGCTAAGACATGCCCAACTAGACAACCTTTTTGATATTAATAAAGTAGAACTTTCTTCCTACAAGCTTTCTCTCAAAAGAGACTTGTGCGATTAGAACCTAGTTGAGACCAGCCCTCTTAGCTCTAAGTTTGTGATTTATCACGAGCTTCATCACCCCTCGTGTGGTTTACTTCACCCTTCCATCAAATACCAACCCAAAAACCCCTATCCAAGAAGTCTAAGGTCGAGTTTCTCACGTAACCTTCTCCAAACAGCCCACGCGCATATAAGCCTTGAATCGAGGCTTGTATCACCCTTGATCCCTTCGCTCATTAATTTTTTTTTTACCTTTTTCTTGTGAACAAAATTCGCTGTTGTGATAGCATAATCTTCATTTGGGACTTCTTTGATCACATCTTTGTCTACACGATGGACTATTACTTTTGCATTCAAAAGATCTTTTGGGGAATATTGTAGTATCAAAGACAGAATTTTAAGACTTTTCCTTAGGTACAACTTTATAGAAGACCTTATTGTCGATGTTGCTGAAGCAAACCATCTTATTTGGTAGATCCACAATAGCACCCATTAAGGCTAAGAAGGATCTTCCAAATATCAGTGGTATTGTAGACTCCACTCTCATCTCCAAAACCTCAAAATCTATAGGAATAAGATAATTTCCTATTCAAATTAGTAGATTGAGGATCAAACCTTGTAAATTTTGGAATGAGGAGTTAACAAACTCTATTAGCATATGAGAAGGTGTGACGCTAAAATGTCTAAGCTTTCCTGCATGCATTGTGGATATTACATTAACGCACGAACCAGAGCGCATAAATAATCATCAAAACCAACCTCAATAATAAAACATGGAAATTGAAACTTCCTTAGATCACTTAACTAAGGCAGTTTCTTTAGTGTTTTGCTTGGGTTCCTTGTCTTATTATAGAGCTCATCTATCTCATCATCCGTTTCTCTATAGAACTTGAAAAACTGACGTAATGGACGAATTTGACAAGCATCATCAAATGACGTATCATGAAGGGGTCTTCTTGCCATCTTATTGAAACCAAGAAAATTTTCTGCACTGATGGGTGGAAAAAGATGTCTAAGTGGAATAGGAAATGGTTCCCGGGGTGATACAAGCTTGGTATCGTGGCCGTGATGCTCTTGGACCGGGTGCAAGGAGTTAGGGCGAGAAACTCGGTCTTAGGCTTCTTAAGATGGATTGCGCATATATTTGGGATGGTGAGATGAGGTGAGCACACGAGGTATGAGAGGCCTCGTGATAAATCACAATTTTAAAGCTAGGAGTACGGATCTCAACTAGGTTTAGAACAAGCAAGAGCTTTTGTGCAAAGACTCTTTGGAAAAATGCTTTTTTTTTTAATATGGGCAAAAGTTATCGAACTACAATGCTGAAGGAGCTTTATTAATATGTTCGGCAGTTTGAACTCCTAGGGTTGACTCACAAAGAAAATGGAAAAGATAACAAAAGTGCATAAAGGAAAATTACACAAATGGAAACAACCAAAAAGGTAAACTACTTAATGTTCTTGACTCAACAAAAGGAAAAATACTAAATCCTACCCTGCAAAATAGAAAAGGCAACATATAATAATGTAAAACTTACCTTTTTACCTTTCGGCCAAGAAATGGAAAGTAACCGACTTTGTGAAATGCACACGCCTAACTTCTACTCTTGCACTTGGAGTAGATTGACATATTATTCGGCCTTGACCTCCTTTGCCATGAGAGCCCAAGCTTTTATAACAACTTGGTGCAGTGGTAGGCCCTTGACTTGCTTGTTGCATTCTTGGCCCGTTGTTGAATTGCCTTGGCCTTCGAGAAGTCCTTACATGAACAAGCTGAACTTGTGGTAGAGTGTCCTAGTTCTACTTCTTTTCATTGGTCCTAATGGCACCATTGGGGCAAAACTCTCCTCTAGATCCATGCCTTGAAGCTGGCTGGTTATCTGGTCCGAGTCTTCTAGAGTGGTGCTCGCACTGGCCGTATCGGCGTGTAATCCGGCTGAGTTGCCACTCGAGCTAGTCGTGATACCAATCGAGCCGGCCGTGTCGCCAGTCACGCTTGTGGTATTGGCCACCTCGCCGCTTGTTGGGCCGGCCATGTTGCCAATCGGGCTGGCGGTGTTGCTCGGCCCAGCCATATCACCAATCGGGCCTGTGGTGTTGCTCGGTCTGGCCATGTTGCCTATCGGGCCGGCTGTGTCAGGCATGCTTTCTGATCGGCCATCTTTGTGGTCTGGCCTTCCTGGATGGCCATTTGATCTGGTACCCTCGTCATGGGGCTTGTAGACGTCCTCATGGCATGCACATCAGAGATTTTTCCGAGACTAATTTCCTTGGGATTTGATTGATCTTGAAACAGCATGCCAATTTTTTTGTGGTTAAGGATCGACCGATCTCGCTGTTAGGCTGATTGATCTCGACGAATCTGCATCAAATTTCTTTTTCTCTTTTAAATCAACTTCATCAAATGAATTTCTAATATTGTTAAAGGCCATCATTGCACTACACTGATTCTTCGAATATGCATCAGTCGTTCATGGGGGAGCTCTTGGTGCCGTCTTAACAGCTTTTGAGATTTGAGGTACCTGAACATTTAGCTCTTCGCATGTGCAGACAAGGACTTAAACTTGCCGTTCATATCCCTGTACATAATGTCAGCCTTAGCATTAATGTCCTAAGCATTCTTCTGTTGTCCTTCCAACAATTGTTAGAACATCAGCTCAATTTTGCTGTCAGGGGGAGCTGGGGCAACTACTAGTTCTTGCTAAATTTTCTAAAAACCCTTGTCAAAGTTGCTACCTTGCTCTCTATTTTGGAAATGTTGTTCCAAGTTACCTTTAAAGTCTGCTTGGATTGGAAATATTGATTAGGAGGGCAGAGTTAATCATGAGGATTCTCAACATTGGTGTTCTTTTGGGATAGATTCGAATGATTTTGATAGTTTATGTTGAATGAATTGCCCTGAAACTGCTGCCTTCTTCCAGCATAGCTTACATCAACTTGAACATTGATATCACTCCCCATATTTCCTGAAGAAGTATCCATCTCCTCAACCACTTCACCGAAACTAAACGATTTCAGGCGCTCCCTTTTCAAAATAATGTCCATTTTTGCATTGAGTTCATTGTTCTTTTATGATTCCGGACTTATCGCATCGACGATCCAAAACGTTTCAACCATCTATACGAGGACCACACATCGTGTGGATTCTTTTTTATCACGTGGAGTTCAAGAAGAAACATTGAAAAATTGGATGAATAGCATATTTACGATTGCATGACTTGTACTACCGGGTGCGATCATATCAGCACTAATGCACCGGATCTCTTCAGAACTTTGCAATTAAGAATGCTTGGGCAAGAGTAGTACTGGGATGGGTGACCTCCTGGGAAGTCCACGTGTTGCACGTTTTTTATTCACTCATTTTATGTGTCTATCGCAAAACATTGTACTTTTGAAATGCTATAAGTTTTAGACCGCGATGAACTACACAACCGACTATACCATTACAGAAAGCTTTTTCAAAGATCTCTGACAGGCAAATAGGTGAAGGACCGATCGCTACAAGAAAACATCCATTTTGCGAACACGGAAGTGGTCACAAAACTGGAAATTGCGACTACTTTGCGACCACCAGATGTAGTCGCAAAATCATAGTCGCAAATCAGTCACAAATTTGCGACTGATTTGCGACCACGGTAATAGTGGTTCATTTTGCGACTGATTTGTGACCAATTGGTGGTGACTATTTTTGCGACTAATTTGCCACTGAATTTCCGTAGCAAATTTTGCCACTGTTTTGCGACTACGTATGTGGTTGCGAAACTCGTATTCACAAATCAGTCACAAAATTTTGTGACTGATTTGCGACTACATGCACCATGGCAGTCGCAAATCAGTGACAAAGTTTTGTTGTTGATTTACGACTGCAGAGCCATGTAGTCTCAAATCAGTCACAAAAATTTGTGACTGATTTGCGACCACAGTTAACACGCAGTCACAAATCAGTGGCAAAAAGTGCGACTGATTTGCGACTGATTATAAAATAATCAAAAACAATTTTGTAATCGCAAATCGGTCCCAAAATATTGAGACTGATTTGGGACTGATTTGAGACTACAACGGAATTAGATTTTTTTTTAAAAATATAATTAAAAATTATTAATATTATTTAATTATAAATATTAATACAATAATTTTTAATTAATTTTTAATAATATTATTAATATTATTAATATTATTTAATTTTTAATTAATTTTTAATAACATTTTTAAAAAATATTTTTCAAAATTAATTTCAAAATTATTATGTTTTAATAATATTTTTAAATTTTTATTTTTGAATATTTTAATAAATTAATTTTTTGGAAACCATTAATTATTATATATTTTTAGTAATTAATAATAAATATTATGATATTAAATATAAAATATATTAACAAATTAATATAAAATATTAAATACAAAGAAATTCAAAATTAAAAATATAATTTTTATTAATTGAAATTTAATTTACAAAAAAAAACTAATTTTCGGCGGTGAAAATTGAAAATCCGAAGGCGAGAATGGGGTCGGGGTCGGAGCCGTCGAGGGTTCCCCCGGACAATCATTATCCCGCATATTAGAGGCGAATGCGGGATCCGTCCGTTGAAAATACCCGAGGAGCAGATCTTCTTTTGGTTTTCTCTATTCTGCTTTTGCATCTTCTGATTTGCTTCCAAAATCCACGCGTTTTGTTGTATAATTAGCGCGTTTTATTCTTGAAGCATTACGTACTCGGGGGAAGTGGATTGCACCTCCCTGATGATGCCAATTTGGACCATTTTTAAGTGAACTCTTTTTGATTTTAAGCAACAAATTGGGCTGGTTGTAATGTGATTCATTTGCCTCATTAAAACCTTACCAAGAAAACCCAATGGGAGAAAACTTGGATAAAAGAAAAAGAGTACAAATGGATAACATACCCATTTGTATGATGTCTTGAGCTTGTACTAAAATTAGAGTGCTTTTAGGCACTTCTTGATGAGGACATCAGGTCGTATGTCCAGCCAGGAGACCAGACTGGCCGACCTGGAAGCTTGCCCAAGACAACGGGGCCATTTGGCACGTCTGCCGGCCCAAGCGGTACCGCCGGACCCTCGACCAATAGGACCGGACCGATCAGCATTACTGGCGGAGAGGCCCAAGCTTCCGGCAAAATTGGTGGTGACGTGGATGACACCGCCGGTCCCCTTGGTGATGCCGCCGACTCCGGGATCAACTTGGCCGGTCCTGAAGGCATTCCGGCCAGTACCTCGCACAGTCCAGCCGGTACAGCCGATCCAGCCGAGTACACGAGCATTTCAACTTCTACACAAGGAAACTCGGACCAGATAAGCTACCAGCTTCAGGACATGCATCTAGAGGAAGTCTCCCCACCAGTAGTGCCACCAGGAACAATGACAAGGAGCAGATCAAGAGCACTCTTCCACAAGTTCAGCTTATTGGTCGACAAGCTCCTAGAAGAAGATCGACTAAAGACAATGGGCCAGAAGTGCAAAGAAGAGTCCAAAAGCTTCTCAACAAATTGGGCTGGTTGTAATGTGATTCATTTGCCTCATTAAAACCTTACCAAGAAAACCCAATGGGAGAAAACTTGGATAAAAGAAAAAGAGTACAAATGGATAACATACCCATTTGTATGATGTCTTGAGCTTGTACTAAAATTAGAGTGCTTTTAGGCACTTCTTGATGAGGACATCAGGTCATATGTCCAGCCAGGAGACCAGACTGTCCAACCAGGAAGCTTGCCCAAGACAGCGGGGCCATTTGGCATGTCTGCCGGCCCAAGCGGTACCGCCGGACCCTCGACCAATAGGACCGGACCGATCAGCATTACCGGCGGAGAGGCCCAAGCTTCCGGCACAATTGGTGGCGACGTGGATGACACCGCCGGTCCCCTTGGTGATGCCGCCGACTCCGGGATCAACTTGGGCAGTCCTGAAGGCATTCCGCCCAGTACCTCGCACAGTCCAGCCGGTACAGCCGATCCAGCCGGTACAGCCGATCCAGCCGAGTACACGAGCATTTCAACTTCTACACAAGGAAACTCAGACCAGATAAGCTACCAGCTTCAGGACATGCATCTAGAGGAAGTCTCCACACCAGTAGTGCCACCAGGAACAATGACAAGGAGCAGATCAAGAGCACTCTTCCACAAGTTCAGCTTATTGGTCGACAAGCTCCTAGAAGAAGATCGACTAAAGACAATGGGCCAGAAGTGCAAAGAAGAGTCCAAAAGCTTCTCAACAATGCAAGGGACTTCAGAGACTTGGGCTTTAGTGGCAAGAGAGGTCAGGGCCCAAAGATTCCTAACCCTACTCCAAGTCGAAGACTAGGAGCAAGGCGCGTGCATGCCACAAGGACGGCCACCTTCCATTTCTTGGCCGTGAGGTAAGTAAGGTAAGTTTTCAATACGAATATTTGCCTCTTTCTGTTTTGCAGGGTAGGATCTAGAATATTTACATTTTTTTGAGTCAAAGACATTTTAGGAATAGGTTCTTTTTTGGTTATGCACTTTTGTACATTTTCCATTTGTGCACTTTTGTAATCTTTCCTTTTCTTTCTTTAAGTCGACCCTAGAAGATCAAGCTGTCAAGCATATTAATAAGGCTCCTTCCAGCATTTTCTTTCTATCCTTTCACTTTATTTGTTTCTTGTTCTTGCATTACTTTAAGTTTCATTCAAAAAAAATAAAAAAATAACATCTAAGTTCATACCGAATGCATCTAGTTCCTACGTGCATCACTAGGTTCTAGAATCATTCTTGCATTACAATTTTTTACTTTCCTTTTTGTTAGAATCATATTTCCATTAAATTTAAGTTAAATTAAAAAGAAAAGAAAAAGGAAATAGGAAAAATAGCAAAAGGATTCGAATTGGACAGCTAGCAATAGTTGTCAATAAAGTTTCCTTTTTGTTCAAATCTCCATATTTTCGAATTTTCCATTTCTCAGATTTTTCCTTTTTGCATTTTTTCCAATCCCCCTTATAAAAGAAAACCCTCCTAATAATTTAGGAGCAGCATAACTTGTCTTCTTTCTTTGTAGTACGCAATGGCAGAAAAACATAGAGAAGCAACCGAAGCCATGATAGCCATGTTCACCACCCTCCAAACACAACTCGCATCAATAGGCGAGAGGTTGGAGCGCATGGAGAGGCCTGTGAGATTCTTGGCCATAAGGCACGTGAGAGCTGAGCAAGACCGTCCTGAGGGTCCTGAGCACCTTAGGACACGACACGAACAGGAGGGGCCCCAACCAGATGGAGATGAGGACACACAACCTCATAACTATCACCATAGGCCGAGAGGACCTCCACGGCAACCAGAGGCAGAAGATGATGGCTTCGAGCCATATGATCTTCACCAGAGACCAAGGATGCCTTCTAGACATCATGAGGATGGAGATGAACACACATACAACCGGGTAACTCATCCTGATGTTAAGCTAACTCCTCCAAATTTTGCAGGAAAAGTAGACCCCGAGGCTTACCTAGATTGGGAGAGAAGAATAGATCATATCTTCGATCATTACAACCAACCAGAGCCTAGGAGAGTCTCAATGGCAGTAGCACAACTCACGGACAATGCCCTCATCTGGTGGGATCGTGAAGTATCTGACAGAAGGAGGAAGAGAATGAGGCCCATAGACTCATGGGTCGACATGAAAGATGTCATGCAACAAAGGTTTGTTCCACCTTACTTTCATAGGGACTTGCAACGTCGTTTTCGTACTCTTAAGCAGGGTAACAGATCAGTAGAGGAGAACTATGAAGAGTTCGAGAAGCTAAGGAACAGGCTGGAGCTCAATGATGATGAAGAAGCGTTGATGGCACAATTCTTGGATGGACTCCAAGAAAGGATCAGCCACAAGGTGGAAAGGCAAATCTACAATGACTTCAAGGACTTGTTCCACCTATCTGTCCAGGCTGAGCAGCACATCAAACGTAAGAGCCAAGACATCCGCAGCAAGCTTAAGACGCCTTGGGCACCAAGCAACATTCCCAAGCCCGTAGACAAAGGCAAGAGCATAGAGATCGAGTCAAGGTTCAAGAGCAAGCTTCCTGAGCCTACCTGATGAGGAAATCAGGTCGTACATCCAGCCAGGAGACCAGACTGGCCGACCAGGAAGCTTGCCCAAGACAGCCGGGCCATCTGGCACGCCTGCCGGTCCAAGCAGTACCGCCGGATCCTCGACCAATAGGACCAGAGCAACCAGCATTGCCGGCGGAGAGGCCCAAGCTTCCGGCACACTTGGTGGGGACGTGGATGACACCGCCGGTCCCCTTGGTGATGCCACCAACTCCGGGATCAACTTGGCCGGTCCTGAAGGCATTCCGGCTAGTACCTCGCACAGTCCAGCCGGTACTGCCGATCCAGCCGAGTGCACGAGCAATTCAACTTCCACACAAGGAAACTCAGACCAGATAAGCTACCAGCTTTAGGACATGCATCTAGAGGAAGTATCCACACCAGTAGTGCCACCAGGAGCAATGACAAGAAGCAGATCAAGGGCACTCTTCCACAAATTCAGCTTATGGGTGGACAAGCTCCTAGAGGAAGATAAGCAAAGGACAATGGGCCATAAGAGCAAAGTAGAGTCCAAAGGCTTCTCAACAACACAAGGGACATCAGAGAGTTGGGCTTTAGTGGCAAGAGAGGTCAGGGCCCAAAGATTTTTAACCCTACTCCAAGTCGAAGACTAGGAGCAAGGCACGTGCATGCCACAAGGACGACCACCTTCCATTTCTTGGCCGTGAGGTAAGTTAAGGTAAGTTTCAATTCGAATATATGCCTCTTTCTGTTTTTCAGGGTAGGATCTAGATGCTTTACATTTTTGAGTCAAGAACATTTTAAGAATAGGTCCTTTTTTCGATTATACACTTTTGTATCTTTTCCTTTTGTGCACTTTTGCAAGTTTTCCTTTTCTTATTTGGGTTGACCCTAGAAGGTCAAGCTGTCGAGCATATTAATAAAGCTCCTTCCAGCATTGTAGTTCGACAACCTTTTTGATATTAATAAAGATAGAACTTTTTCCCCAGCAAGTTATTCTCTCAAGAGACTTGTGCCCTTAGAACCTAGTTGAGACCAGCCCTCCTAGCTCTAAGTTTGTGATTTATCACGAGGTTCATCACCCCTCGTGTGGTTCACTTCACCTTTCCATCAAATACCAACCCAAACACCCCTATCCAAGAAGTCTAAGGTCGAGTTTCACACCTAAACTTCTCCAAACAGCCCACGCGCATACATCCTTGAATCAAGGCTTGTATCATTTTGGTATCAGAGCCTAAAGCTCCTAAACCAGGTTGTTTCTATCCTTTTGCTTGTTTTGTTTTTAGTTCTTGCATTAGTTTAAGTCGCATTCAAGAAAAATAAAAAATAACATCAAACTCCAAACCGAGTGCATCTAGCTTTCTACGTGTATCACTAGGGTTTAGATTCACTTTTGCATTACCATTCACGTTTTCCTTTTTGTTTAAATCATATTTCCTTTATTTTTAAGTTAAATTAAAAAGAAAAGAAAAAGAAAATAGAAAGAATACTAAAAGAATTCAAATTGGACAGTTAGCACAAGTTGTCAAGAAAGTTTCCTTTTTTTCAAATCTTCATATCTTTGAATTTCCAATTCTCAGATTTTTTCCCTTTTTGCAAATTTTCGAATCCTTATAAAAAGAAAACCCTCCTAATAATTTAGGAGCATCTTAACTTGTTTTCTTTCTGTGTAGCACACAATGGCAGAAGAAAACAGAGAAGCAACCGAAGCCATGATGGCCATGTTCACCACACTCCAAACACAACTCGCATCCATAGGCGAGAGGTTGGAGCGCGTGGAAAGACCGGTGAGATTCCAGGCCATAAGGCACGTGAGAGCTGAGCAAGACGATCCTGAGGGTCCTGAGCACCTTAGGACACGGCACGAACAGGAGGAACCCCAGCCAGATGGAGATAAGGGCACACAACCTCATAACTATCACCATAGGCCGAGAGGACCTCCACGGCAACCAGAGGCAGAAGATGATGGCTTCGAGCCATATGATCTTCACCAGAGACCAAGGATGCCTTCTAGACATCATGAGGATGGAGATGAACACACATACAACCGGGTAACTCATCCTGATGTTAAGCTAACTCCTCCAAATTTTGCAGGAAAAGTAGACCCCGAGGCTTACCTAGATTGGGAGAGAAGAATAGATCATATCTTCGATCATTACAACCAACCAGAGCCTAGGAGAGTCTCAATGGCAGTAGCACAACTCACGGACAATGCCCTCATCTGGTGGGATCGTGAAGTATCTGACAGAAGGAGGAAGAGAATGAGGCCCATAGACTCATGGGTCGACATGAAAGATGTCATGCAACAAAGGTTTGTTCCACCTTACTTTCATAGGGACTTGCAACGTCGTTTTCGTACTCTTAAGCAGGGTAACAGATCAGTAGAGGAGAACTATGAAGAGTTCGAGAAGCTAAGGAACAGGCTGGAGCTCAATGATGATGAAGAAGCGTTGATGGCACAATTCTTGGATGGACTCCAAGAAAGGATCAGCCACAAGGTGGAAAGGCAAATCTACAATGACTTCAAGGACTTGTTCCACCTATCTGTCCAGGCTGAGCAGCACATCAAACGTAAGAGCCAAGACATCCGCAGCAAGCTTAAGACGCCTTGGGCACCAAGCAACATTCCCAAGCCCGTAGACAAAGGCAAGAGCATAGAGATCGAGTCAAGGTTCAAGAGCAAGCCTCCTGAACCCACCCGTGACCAGAGAGAGCCTGGTAAGTCTTCTAACCCTCAAAGATCATGTGACATCACTTGTTTCAAGTGTAGGGGTCGTGTAGGGAGTGCCCAAACAACCGGGTCATGTTGATTACGGAGGCTGGAGAATATGAGTCCCTAGATGAAGAGGACTATGAACCAGAAGAGGAGTATGGTGACATTGAGTACCCTGATGTGGGGGAAGTGCTGGTCACTAGACGCATCCTTAGTGCAATGGTGGATCCTTCAGAGAACATCCAAAGGGAGAACATCTTACACAGCCGTTGCACCATCAAGGGCAATGTATGTAACCTCATCATAGATGGTGTTTCTTGCACTAACGTTGCTAGTGCATATATGGTTGATAAGCTAGGTCTAGAGAAGACAAGGCATCCTCGACCATATAGACTGAGATGGTTGGATGACAAAGTGGAGCTCAAGATCCATGAGCAAGTCACTGTGCCATTTAGTGTGGGCAAGTACCAAGACCAAGTCATGTGCGACGTGGTGCCCATGCAAGCTGGCCATCTTCTGCTAGGAAGACCATGACAGTTTGACAAAGAGACCAAGCATGATGGCCGAACCAATCTCTACACTTTTGTGCATGACAAAAGAAAGGTCAGCTTGGCTCCTCTTACACCTGCCCAGGTACATGTGCTACAACTCCAAATGAGTAAGGAAAAGAAACTTATCAAGTCTAATTTTCTTATTTAACCAAGCCATGTCCGGAGAGCTTTAGCCTCGAAGGATTTAATGTTACTAATGGTTTTCAAGGAAGTGTTGAATGTAGAAAAAGAACAGGTAGAGCTACCTCCTGAAGTAGCAACTCTCCTCAACAAGTTCCAGGATGTATTTCCAGAGGAGATACCAGCAGGCTTGCCTCCTTTACGTGGCATAGAACACCAGATTGATCTAGTGCCCGGAGCAGCTCTGCCCAACCGGCCAGCCTACAAGATGAGTCCAGAGGAGTCCAAGGAGCTTGAGAAGCAAGTCAAGGAGCTCCTGGAGAAGGGATATGTTCGAAAGAGCCTCAGTCCATGTGCCGTACCAGTGCTACTAGTGCCCAAGAAGGATGGGACTTGGCGCATGTGCGTGGACTGCCGAGCAATCAACAACATCACAGTCAAGTACCGACATCCAATACCACGGCTTGATGACATGCTAGATGAGCTGAGTGGAGCCATGGTCTTCTCTAAGATAGACCTCAAGAGTGGATACCACCAGGTCAGGATGAAAGAAGGTGATGAATGGAAGCTAGGTGGGAGCAGTGCTAACCCAAGGACATCAGGTCGTACATCCAGCCAGGTGACCAGACTGGCCGACCAGGAAGCTTGCCCGAGACAGCAGGACCATCTGGCGCGCCTGCCGGACCAGACAGTACCGCCGGACCTTCGACCTATAGGACCAGACCGGTCAACATCGCCGGCGGAGAGGCCCAAGCTTCCGGCACACTTGGTGGGGACGTGAATGACACCGCCGGTCCCCCTGATGACACCGCCGACTCGGGATCAACTTGGCCGGTCCTGAAGTCATTCCGCCAGTACCGCGCACAATCCAGCCGGTACAGCCATCCAGCCGAGTACACGCACACTTCCACTTCTACACAAGAGGACTCGGACCAAATGAGCTACCAGCTCCAGGACATGCACTTAGAGGAAGTATCTACACCAGTGGTACCTCCAGGAGCAATGACAAGAAGCAGATCAAGAGCACTCTTCCACAAATTCAGCTTATGGGTCGACAAGCTTCTAGAGGAAGAGCAGCTAAGGACAATGGGCCAGAAGAGCAAATTAGAGTCCAAAGGCTTCTCAACAACACAAGGAACATCAGAGACTTGGGCTTTAGTGGCAAGAGAGGTCAGGCCCAAAGATTTTAACCCTACTCCAAGTCGAAGACTAGGAGCAAGGCGTGCATGCCACAAGGACGGCCACCTTCCATTTCTTGGCCGTGAGGTGAGTTAAGGTAAGTTTACATTCGAATATATGCCTCTTTCTGTTTTGCAGGGTAGGATCTAGTTGCTTTACATTTTTGAGTCAAGAACATTTTAGGAATAGGTCCTTTTTCGGTTATACACTTTTGTATCTTTTTCCTTTTGTGCACTTTTGTAAACTTTCCTTTATTTGTTTGAGTCGACCCTAGAAGGTCAAGCTGTCGAGCATATTAATAAGGCTCCTTCCAGCATTGTAGTTCGACAACCTTTTTGATTATTAATAAAGTAGAATTTTTTCCCTACGAGCTTTCTCTCAAGAGAGACTTGTGCGCTTAGAACCTAGTTGAGACCAGCCCTCCTAGCTCTAAGTTTGTGATTTATCACGAGGTTCATCACCCCTCGTGTGGTTCACTTCACCCTTCCATCGTTACCAACCAGAAAACCCCTATCCAGAAGCCTAAGGTTGAGTTTCTCACCTAATCTTCTACAAACAGCCCACGCGCATACATCCTTGAATCAAGGCTTGTATCATTTTGGTATCAGAGCTTAAAGCTCCTAAACCAGGTTGTTTCTACCCTTTTGCTTGTTTTATTTTGTGTTCTTGCATTAGTTTAAGTCGCATTCAAGAAAAATCAAAAAAATAACCTCAAACTCCAAACCGAGTGCATCTAGCCTCCTACGTGTATCACTAGGGTTTAGATTCACTTTTTGCATTGCATCCACGTTTTCCTTTTTGTTTAATTCATATTTCCATTAGTGTTAAGTTAAATTAAAAAGAAAACAAAAAGAAAAGAAAAGAAAATAGGAAAATACACAAAAGAATTCGAATTGGACAGCTAGCACAAGTTGTCTAGGAAAGTTTCCTTTTTTTTCGAATTTCCTTTCCTTAGGATTTTCCTTTTTGCATTTTTTTTCAAATCCCATATTAAAAGAAACTCTCCTAATAATTTAGGAGCACCCTAATTATTTTCTTTCTTTGTAGCACACCATGGGAGAAGAGAATAGAGACGCAGCTGAAGCCATGATGGCCATGTTCACCACACTCCAAACACAACTCGCATCCATAGGCGAGAGGTTGGAGCGCGTGGAAAGACCAGTAAGATTCCAGGCCATAAGGCACGTGAGAGCTGAGCAAGACCGTCCTGAGGGTCCTGAGCACCTTAGGACACGGCACGAACAGGAGGAACCCCAGCCAGATGGAGATGAGGACACACAACCTCATAACTATCACCATAGGCCGAGAGGACCTCCACGGCAACCAGAGGCAGAAGATGATGGCTTTGAGCCATATGGTCTTCACCAGAGACCAAGAATGCCTCCTAGACGTCATGAGGATGGAGATGAACACACCTATAACCGGGTAATTCATCCTGATGTTAAACTAACTCCTCCAAGTTTTGCAGGAAAAGTAGACCCCGAGGCTTACCTAGATTGGGAGAAGGGAATGGATCATATCTTTGATCACTACAACCAACCAGGACCTAGGAGAGTCTCAATGGCAGTAGCACAACTCACGGACAATGCCCTCATCTGGTGGGATCGTGAGGTATCTGACAGAAGGAGGAAGAGAATGAGACCCGTAGACTCATGGGTCGACATGAAAGACCTCATGCGACAAAGGTTTGTTCCACCTTACTTTCATAGGGATTTGCAACGTCGTTTCGTACTCTTAAGCAGGGTACCAGATCAGTAGAGGAGTACTATGAAGAGTTCGAGAGGTTAAGGAACAGATTGGAGCTCAATGATGATGAAGAAGCATTGATGGCGCAATTCTTGGATGGACTCCAAGAAAGGATCAGCTGCAAGGTGGAAAGGCAAATCTACAACGACTTCAAGGACTTGTTCCACCTATCTGTGCAAGCTGAACAGCACATCAAACGTAAGACATCCAAGCAGCAAGCCTAAGACACCTTGGGCACCAAGCAACATGCCTAAGTGGACAAAGGCAAAAGCGAGATCGATCAAGGTTCAAGAGCAAGCCTCCTGAACCCACCCGTGACCAGAGAGAGCCTGGTAAGTCTTCTAACCCTCAAAGATCACGTGACATAACTTGTTTCAAGTGCAGGGGACGTGGACACATCTCAAGGGAGTGCCCAAACAACCGAGTCATGCTGATTACGGAGGCAGGAGAATATGAGTCCCAAGATGAAGAGGACTATGAACCAGAAGGAGAATATGGTGACATTGAGTACCCTGATGTGGGGGAAGTGCTGGTCACTAGCGATCCTCAGTGCAATGGTGGATCCTTCAGAGACCATCCAAAGGGAGAACATCTTCCACAGCCGTTGCACCATCAAGGGCAAGGTATGTAACCTCATCATAGATGGTGGTTCTTGCACTAACGTTGCTAGTGCATATATGGTTGATAAGCTAGGTCTAGAGAAGACAAGGCATCCTCGACCATATAGACTGAGATGGCTCGATGACAAAGTGGAGCTAAAGATCCATGAACAAGTCATTGTACCATTCAGTGTGGGCAAGTACCAAGATCAAGTCGTGTGCGACGTGGTGCCCATGCAAGCTGGCCATCTTCTACTAGGAAGACCATGGCAGTTTGACAAAGAGACCAGGCATGATGGCCGAACCAATCTCTACACCTTCGTGCATGACAAGAGAAAGGTCAGCCTAGCTCCTCTTACACCTGCCCAAGTACATGAGCTACAACTCCAAATGAGTAAGGAAAAGAAACTTGTCAAGTCTAACTTTCTTATTCAACCTAGTCATGTCCGGAGAGCTTTAGCCTCAAGGACTTAATGTTACTAATGGTTTTCAAGGAAGTGTTGAGTATAGAACAGGGACAGGTAGAGCTACCTCATGAAGTAGCAACACCTCAACAAGTTCCAGAATGTGTTCCCGGAAGAGATACCAGCAGGCTTACCTCCCCTACGAGGCATAGAGCACCAGATCGACCTCGTGCCCAGAGCAGCCCTGCCCAACCGCCAGCCTACCGGATGAGCCCAGAGGAGTCTAAGGAGCTTGAGAAGCAAGTCAAGGAGCTCCTGGAGAAAGGTTATGTTTGAGAGAGCCTCAGTCAATGTGTCGTACCAGTGCTACTAGTGCCCAAGAAGGATGGGACTTGGCGAATGTGCGTGGACTGCCGAGCAATCAACAACATCACAGTCAAGTACCGGCATCCAATACCACGGCTGGATGACATGCTAGATGAGCTGAGGGGAGCCACGGTCTTCTCCAAGATAGACCTCAAGAGTGGATACCACCAGGTCAGGATGAAGGAAGGTGATGAGTGGAAGACTGCTTTCAAGACAAAGCAAGGGCTCTACGAGTGGACAGTCATGCCATTCGGCTTGACTAATGCCCCAAGCACCTTCATGCCTTATGAACCAAGTTCTTAGGGCGTACATCAGTAAGTTTGTAGTTGTTTACTTTGATGACATACTTGTTTATAGGTGCCCACGGAACACCTCACACATCTTGAGATGGTCCTTAAAACCCTTCGACAAGAAGAGCTTTATGCCAATCTCAAGAAGTGCACCTTTGTACTGATAAGCTTGTCTTTTAGGTTTTGTGAGTTCACAGGGCCTACAGGTTGATGAGGAGAAGATTCGAGCCACAAGAATGGCCAACACCAGGAAACATCAGCCAAGTAAGGAGCTTCCACGGACTGGCCAGCTTCTACAGGAGATTTGTGCCCAACTTCAGCAGTATTGCCTCACCATTGACGGCAGTAGTGAAGAAGAACGTGGGATTCAGCTGGGGAGAAGCTCAGAAGAAGGCATTCCAGGCCTTGAAGGACAGCCTTACACATGCACCAGTGGTAGTCCTGCCCGACTTCAACAAGACGTTTGAAGTGGAGTGTGATGCCTCTGGAATAGGCATAGGAGCAGTGCTAACTCAAGGAGGGAGACCAGTGGCATACTTCAGAGAGAAGCTAGGTGGTGCCTCACTGAACTACCCCACTTATGACAAGGAGCTCTATGCCCTTGCCCGAGCATTGGAGACTTGGCAGCATTACTTGCTGTCCAAGGAGTTTATGATCCACACTGATCACGAGACTCTCAAACACCTCAGAGGGCAAACCAATCTCAAGAGGAGACATGCCAGGTGGATGGAGTTCATAGAGACTTTCCCGTACATCATCAAGTACAAGAAGGGCAAAGATAATGTGGTAGCCGATGCACTATCAAGGAGGTTTGCCTTGATATCAACCATGGAGGCAAAGGTCCTAGGATTCGAGCACATCAAGGATCTATACAAGGATGATCCTGATCTTGCTGAGAGCTACAAGGAGTGTAGCACAGGGAGTCATGGCAAATTCTACATCCATGAGGGATTCTTGTTCCGAGAAAGAAGGCTGTGCATACCACAAGGATCACTAAGGGAGCTTATCATCCGAGAAGCTCATGGAGGAGGACTCATGGGCTACTTTGGTGTCAACAAGACTCTAGCAGTGGTCAAGGAGCACTTCTACTGGCCACACATCAAGAGGACAGTAGAAGCCCATTGTGCGAGATGCATCACTTGCAAAAAGGCAAAGTCCCGAGTGCAACCTCACGGGTTGTATCTCCCACTGCCCATACCAACACATCCATGGGTGGACATCTCGATGGATTTTGTTCTAGGTCTGCCCAAGATCAACCACAAAGATGCAATCTTTGTAGTGGTGGACAGATTCTCCAAGATGGCACATTTCATCCCATGTGCCAATGTCAATGATGCCACACAAACAGCTGAGCTGTTCTTCAGGAGATAAATGCGGCTTCATGAGTGCCAAGGACCATCGTATCAGATAGGGACACCAAGTTCCTCAGCCATTTCTGGAGGACCCTTTGGAAAACTAGGCACGAAGCTACTCTTCTCAACCACTTGCCATCCTCAAACCGATGGCCAAACTGAAGTTGTCAACAGGACCTATCAACTCTTCTCAGAACAACACTAGGGAAGAACCTAAAGACTTGGGTGGAGTGCCTGCCATTCATTGAGTTCTTACAACCGAGCCGTGCACTCAACCAAGAAGACACCATTTGAAGTGGTATCTGGTTCAACCCTCTCACCCCATTAGCAAACACCACTGCCACCAGCTGAGATGACCAACCTCAACGGAGCATCCAAGGCAGAGTTCATAAGGAGATTACACCAGAGGGTAGCACAAAACTTGGAGAAGAGGACCGGACAGTACGTGACTCATGCCAACAAGGGAAGAAAGGAGGTGATCTTTCAACCAGGCGATTGGGTGTGGCTACACCTACGGCAGGAGAGGTTCCCAAACCTAAGGAGTTCCAAGCTAGCACCAAGAGGAGATGGACCATTCAGAGTGCTCGAGAGGATCAACAACAACGCCTACCGGATCGAGCTACCAGGTGAGTTTAATGTGTCCAATACGTTCAATGTTACTGACTTGGCCCCTTTCCATGCAGATGATCCAGTTTTGAGGACAAAACCTACTGAAGAGGGAGGGAATGATGAGGACATCAGGTCGTACATCCAGCCAGGTGACCAGACTGGCTGACCAGGAAGCTTGCCCGAGACAGCAGGACCATCTGGCGCGCCTGCCGGACCAGGCAGTACCGCCGGACCTTCGACCTATAGGACCAGACCGGTCAACATCGCCGGCGGAGAGGCCCAAGCTTCCGGCACACTTGGTGGGGACGTGAATGACACCGCCGGTCCTCCTGATGACACCGCCGACTCCGGGATCAACTTGGCTGGTCCTGAAGTCATTCCGGCCAGTACCGCGCACAATCCAGCCGGTACAGCCATCCAGCCGAGTACACGCACACTTCCACTTCTACACAAGAGGACTCGGACCAAATGAGCTACCAGCTCCAGGACATGCACTTAGAGGAAGTATCTACACCAGTGGTACCTCCAGGAGCAATGACAAGAAGCAGATCAAGAGCACTCTTCCACAAATTCAGCTTATGGGTCGACAAGCTTCTAGAGGAAGAGCAGCTAAGGACAATGGGCCAGAAGTGCAAGAAGAGTCCAATGGCTTCTCAACAACACAAGGGACATCAGAGACTTGGGCTTTAGTGGCAAGAGAGGTCAGGGC
Source organism: Pugionium cornutum (assembly GCA_018901935.1). Classification (NCBI taxonomy): domain Eukaryota; kingdom Viridiplantae; phylum Streptophyta; class Magnoliopsida; order Brassicales; family Brassicaceae; genus Pugionium; species Pugionium cornutum. Next base: position 33,273,942 of record CM032157.1, on the reverse strand, counting down.
CCAAAGATTTAACCCTACTCCAAGTCGAAGACTAGGAGCAAGGCGCGTGCATGCCACAAGGACGACCACCTTCCATTTCTTGGCCGTGAGGTAAGTAAGGTAAGTTTCAATTCGAATATATGCCTCTTTCTGTTTTGCAGGGTAGGATCTAGATTGTTTACATTTTTGAGTCAAGAACATTTTAGGAATAGGTCCTTTTTCGGTTATGCACTTTTGTATCTTTTCCTTTTGTGCACTTTTGTAAACTTTCCTTTTATTTGTTTGAGTCGACCCTAGAAGGTCAAGCTGTCGAGCATATTAATAAGGCTCCTTCCAGCATTGTAGTTCGACAACCTTTTTGATATTAATAAAGTAGAACTTTTTCCCTACAAGTTTTCTCTCTAAGAATCTTGTGCGCTTAGAACCTAGTTGAGACCAGCCCTCCTAGCTCTAAGTTTGTGATTTATCACGAGGTTCATCACCCCTCGTGTGGTTCACCTCACCCTTCCATCGTTTACCAACCAGAAAACCCCTATCCAGAAGCCTAAGGTTGAGTTTCTCACCTAACCTTCTACAAACAGCCCACGCGCATACATCCTTGAATCAAGGCTTGTATCAGACCTTCCCGTACATCATCAAGTACAAAAAGGGCAAAGACAATGTGGTAGCCGATGCACAATCAAGGAGGTTTGCCTTGATATCCACCATGGAGGCAAAGGTCCTAGGATTCGAGCACATCAAGGACCTGTACAAGGATGATCCTTACTTTGCTGAGAACTACAAGGAGTGTGGCACAGGGAGTCATGGCATGTTCTACATCCATGAGGGATTCTTGTTCCGAGATAGAAGGATGTGCATACCACAATGATCATTACGAGAGCTTATCATCCGAGAAGCTCATGGAGGAGGACTCATGGGCCACTTTAGTGTCAACAAGACTCTAGCAGTGGTCAAGGAGCACTTCTATTGGCCACACATCAAAAGGTTAGTAGAAGCCCATTGTGCAAGGTGCATCACTTGCAAAGAGGCAAAGTCCCGAGTGCACCCTCACGGGTTGTATCTCCCACTGCCCATACCTACACATCCATGGGTGGATATCTCAATGGACTTCGTTCTAGATCTGCCCAAGATCAACCCCAAGATGCAATCATTGTAGTGGTGGACAGATTCTCCAAGATGGCACACTTTATTCCGTGTGCCAATGTTAATGATGCCACGCAAACAGCCGAGCTGTTCTTCAGGGAGATAGTACGGCTTCACGGAGTGCCAAGGACCATCGTGTCAGGCAGGGACACCAAATTCCTCAGCCATTTCTGGAGGACCCTTTGGAGGAAGCTAGGCACGAACCTTCTCTTCTCTACCCCCTGCCATCCTCAAACCGATGGCCAAACTGAAGTTGTCAACCGGACATTGTCAACTCTTCTCAGGACTACACTAGGGAAGAACCTCAAGACTTGGGTGGAATGCCTTCCATTCATAGAGTTCGCTTACAACCGAGCCGTGCACTCAGCAAGCAAGAAGACCCCCTTTGAAGTAGTCTACGGCTTCAACCCTCTCACACCATTGGAGCAAACGCCACTGCAATCAGCAGAGATGACCAACCTCAATGGAGCATCCAAGGCGGAGTTCATAAGGAAGTTACACCAGAAGGTAGATAAAAACTTGGAGAAGAGGATCGGGCAGTACGTGACTCATGCCAACAAGGGAAGAAAGGAGGTGATATTTCAACCAGGCGATTGGGTGTGGCTACACCTACGGCAAGAGAGGTTCCCCAACCTAAGGAGTTCCAAGCTAGCACCAAGAGGAGATGGACCATTCAGAGTGCTGGAGAGGATCAACAACAACGCGTACCGGATCGAGCTCCCAGGTGAGTTTAATGTGTCCAACACGTTCAACGTAACTGACTTAGCCCCTTTCCATGCAGAAGAACTAGTTTTGAGGTTAAAACCTACTGAAAAGGGAGGGGATGATGGGGAAATCAAGTCGTATGGCCGGCCAGGAGACCAGACTGGCTAACCAGGGAGCTTGCCCGAGACAGCCGGGCCATTTGGTACGTCTGCCGGCCCAAGCGGTACCACCGGACCTTCGACCAACCAGGCCAGACCGATCAACTTTGCCGGAAAAGGGGCCCAAACCTCCGGTCAAACTGGAGGCGACGTGGATGACACCACCGGTCCAATTGGTGATGCCACCGGCTCCGGAATCAACTTGGCCAGAGCTGAAGACATTTCGGCCAGTACCTCACACAGTCCAGCCGGTACAGCCGATCCACGCGAGAGCACGACATTTCAACATCTACACAAGGAGACTCAGACCAGATAAGCTACCAGCTTCAAGACATGCATCTAGAGGAAATATCTACACCAGTGGTGCCACCAGGAGCAATGACAAGGAGCAGATCAAGGGCACTCTTCCACAAATTCAGCTTATGGGTCGACAAGCTCCTAAAGGATGATCGGCAAAGGACATTGGGCCAGAAGTGCAAAGAAGAGTCCAAAGGCTTCTCAGCAATGCAAGGGACTTAAGAGACTTAGGCTTTAGTGGCAAGAGAGGTCAGGGCCCAAAGATTCCTAACCCTATTCCAAGTGGAAGACTAGGAGCAAGGTGCGTGCATGCCACAAGGACGGCCACCTTCCATTTCTTGGCCGTGAGGTAAGAAAGTTAAGTTTTCAAATAGGATATTTGCCTCTTTCTGTTTTGCAGGGTAGGATTTAGATTATTTACATTTTTGAGTCAAAGACATTTTAGGAATAGATCCTTTTTCGGTTATGCACTTTTGTACATTTTCCATTTGTGCACTTTTGTAAATTTTCCATTTCTTTCTTGAGTCGACCCTAGAAGGTCAAGCTGTCGAGTATATTAATAAGGCTCCTTCCAGCATTGTAGTTCGAAAACCTTTTTGCTAATTAATAAAGATCGAATTTTCTTTCTACAAGTTGTTCTCTCAAGAGACTTGTGCGCTTAGAACCTAGTTGAAACCAGCCCTCCTAGTTCTAAGTTTGTGATTTATCACGAGGTTCATCATCGCTCGTGTGGTTCACTTCACCCCTCCATCCATTACCAATCATAAAACCCCTATCCAGAAGCCTAAGGTCGAGTTTCTCACCTAAACTTCTCCAAAAAGCCCACACGCGTACATCCTTGAATCGAGGCTTGTATCACCCTTTAGTAGGTTTTGACCTCAAAACTGGCTCATTTGCAAGGAAAGGAACTAAATCAGTCACATTGAATGTGTTAGACACATTAAACTCACCTGGAAGCTCGATCCGGTAGGCGTTGTTGTTGATCCTCTCCAGCACTCTGAATGGTCCATCTCCTCTTGGGGCCAGCTTGGAACTCCTTAGGTTGGGGAACCTCTCTTGCCATAGGTGTGGCCACACCCAATCACCTGGTTGGAAAATCATCTCTCTTCTCCCCTTGTTGGCATGAGTCACATACTGCCCGGTCCTCTTCTTCAAGTTCTCTGCTACCTTCTGGTGTATCTTCTTTATGAACTCGGCCTTAGATGCTCTATTGAGATTGGTCATCTCTGTAGGTGGCAGTGGTGTTTGCTCCAAAGGTATCTGAGGGTTGAAGCCATAAACCACTTCAAAAGGTGTCTTCTTTGTGGCTGAATGGACTGTTCGGTTGTACGCAAACTCTATGAATGGCAGGCACTCTACCCATGTGATACAAGCGTCGATTCAAGGCTGTACGCGTGTGGGCTGTTTTGAGAAGTTTAGGTGAGAAACTCGACTTTATGCTTCTGGATAGGGGTTTTATGATTGGTAATGGATGGAGGGGTGAAGTGAACCACACGAGGGGTGATGAACCTCGTGATAAATCACAAACTTAGAGCTAGGAGGGCTGGTCTCAACTACGTTCTAAGCGCACAAGTCTCTTGAGAGAATAACTTGTAGAAAGAAAATTCGATCTTTATTATTTAGCAAAATGGTTGTCAAACTACAATGCTGGAAGGAGCCTTATTAATATGCTCGACAGCTTGACCTTCTAGGGTCGACTCAAGAAAAGAAATGGAAAACTTACAAAAGTGCAGAAATGGAAAACTTACAAAAGTGCAGAAATGGACTTCTACTGACCTCTTGATGTGTGGCCAGTAGAAGTGCTCCCTGACCACTGCTAGTGTCTTGTCAACACCAAAGTGGCCCATAAGGCCTCCTCCATGAGTTTCTCGTGTGATAAGCTCTCGTAGAGATCCTTGTGATATGCACAACCTTCTTTTCCGGAACAAGAACCCATCATGGATGCAGAACTTGCCATGACTCCCTGTGCCACACTCCTTGTAGCTCTCAGAAAAGTCAGGATCATCCTTATACAGGTCCTTGGTGTGCTCGAATCCTAAGACCTTAGCTTCCAAGGTAGATATCAAAGCAAACCGTCTTGATAGTCATCGGCTACCACATTATCCTTGCCCTTCTTGTACTTGATGACGTAAGGGAAGGTCTCTTTAAACTCCATCCACCTTGCATGTCTCCTCTTGAGATTGGTTTGCCCTCTGAGGTGTTTGAGAGTCTCGTGATCAGTGTGGATCACAAACTCCTTAGACAACACGTAATGTAGCCAAGTTTACAAGGCTCGGACTAGGGCATAGAGCTCCTTGTCGTAGGTGGGGTAGTTCAGTGTGGCCCCACCTAACTTCTCACTGAAGTATGCCATTGGCCTTCCTCCTTGGGTTAACACTGCTCCTATGCCTATTCTAGAGGCATCACACTCCACTTCAAACGTCTTGTTGAAGTCGGGCAGGACTAGTAGTGGTGCATGCGTGAGGCTGTCCTTCAAGGCCTGGAATGCCTTCTCCTAAACTTCTCCTCAGCTGATCCCACATTCTTCTTCACTACTGCCATCAGTGATGAGGCAATGCTGCTGAAGTTTGGCACGAATCTCGTGTAGAAGCTGGCCAGGCCGTGGAAGCTTCTCACTTGGCTGATGTTGCTCGGTGTTGGCCATTCTTGTATGGCTCGAATCTTTTCCTCATCACTGTAAGCCTTGTGAACTTACAACAAAGCCTAAGAAAACAAGTTTGTCAATACAAAAGGTGCACTTCTTGAGATTTGCATAAAGCTCTTCTTGTTGAAGGGTTTTTAAGTACCATCTCAAGATGTGTGAGGTGTTCCCGTAGGCACTTAATGTAAACTAGTATATCATCAAAATAAACCACTACGAACTTACTGGTGTACGCCCTAAGAACATGGTTCATAAGGCGCATGAAAGTGCTTGGGACATTAGTCAAACCAAATGGCATGACTGTCCACTCGTAGAGGCCTTGCGTTGTCTTGAAAGCAGTCTTCCACTCATCACCCTCTCTCATTATGATCTGGTGGTATCCACTCTTGAGGTCTATCTTGGAGAAGACCGTGGCTCCACTCAGTTCATCTAGCATGTCGTCCAGCCGTGGTATAGGATGCCGGTATTTGACTGTGATGTTGTTGATTGCTCGGCAGTCCACACACATTCACCAAGTCCCATCCTTTTTGGGGACTAGTAGCACTGGTACGGCACATGGATTGAGGCTCTCTCGAACATAGCCTTTCTCCAGGAGCTCCTTGACTTGCTTCTCAAGTCTTTCGACTCCTTTGGACTCATCCGGTAGTGATACAAGCCTTGGTTCAAGGATGTATGCGCGTGGGCTGTTTGGAGAAATTTAGGTGAGAAACTCGACCTTAGACTTTTTGGATAGGGGTTTTTGGGTTGGTATTCGATGGAAAGGTGAAGTGAACCACACGAGGGGTGATGAACCTCGTGATAAATCACAAACTTAGAGCTAGGAGGGCTGGTCTCAACTAGATTCTAAGCGCACAAGATTCTTTGAGAGAAAACTTGTTGAGGAAAAATTTCTATCTTTATTAATATCAAAAAGGTTGTCGAACTACAATGCTGGAAGGAGCTTTATTAATATGCTCGACAGCTTGACCTTCTAGGGTCGACTCAAATAAGAAAAGGAAAACTTACAAAAGTGCACAAAAGGAAAAGATACAAAAGTGTATAATCGAAAAAGGACCTATTCCTAAAATGTCTTTGACTCAATAAAAGTAAATATTCTAGATCCTACCCTGCAAAACAGAAAGAGGCATATATTCGAATTGAAACTTACCTTAACATACCTCATGGCCAAGAAATGGAAGGTGGCCATCCTTGTGGCATGCACGCGTCTTGCTCCTAGTCTTCGACTTGGAGTAGGTTTAAGAATCTTTGGGCCCTGACCTCTCGTGCCACTAAAGCCCAAGTCTCTGATGTCCCTTGTGTTGTTGAGAAGCCATTGGACTCTTCCTTGCTCTTTTGGCCCATTTTCCTTAGTCGATCTTCCTCTAGGAGCTTGTCGACCCATAAGCTGAATTTGTGGAAGAGTGCCCTTGATCTGCTTCTTGTCATTGCTCCTTGAGGTACCACTGATGTAGAGACTTCCTCTAGGTGCATGTCCTGTAGCTGGTAGTTCATTTGGTCCGAGTCCTCTTGTGTAGAAGTGGAAATGCGTGTGTACTCGGCTGGATCGGCTGTACCGGCTGGATTGTGCGAGGTACTGGCCGGAATGCCTTCAGGACCGGCCAAGTTGATCCCGGAGTTGGCGGCATCACCAGAGGGGCTGGCGGTGTCATCCACATCACCACCAAGTGTGCCGGAAGCTTGGGCCTCTCTGCCGGCAATGCTGGTTGCTCTGGTCCTTGTGGTCGAGGGTCCGGCGGTAGTGCTTGGGCCGGCAGGCGTGCCAGATGGTCCGGCTGTCTCGGGCAAGCTTCCTGGTAGGCCAATCTGGTCTTCTGGCTGGATGTACGACCTGATGTCCTCATCAGGTAGGCAGGTCGATTGGGCAAGGCTGCTCCGGGCACGAGGTCGATCTGGTGCTCTATGCCGCGTAAGGGAGGCAGGCCTGCTGGTATCTCCTCAGGAAATATATCCTGAAATCTATTGAGCAGTGCTGCTACTTCAGGAGGTAGCTCTACCTGTTCTTTCTCTACATTCAAAACCTCTTTGAAAGCCATTAGTAACATTAAGTCCTTTGAGGCTAATGCTCTCTGGACATGACTAGGTTGAATGAGAAAGTTAGATTTAATGAGTTTCTTTTCCTTACTCATTTGTTGTTGTAACTCATGTACCTGGGCAGGTGTGAGAGGAGCTAGGGTGACCTTTCTCTTGTCGTACACAAATGTGTAGAGATAGGTCCGGCCATCATGCCTTGTCTCCTTGTCAAACTGTCATGGCCTTCCTAGCAGAAGATGGCCAGCTTGCATAGGGACTACATCACATACTACCTGGTCCTGGTATCTGTCCACACTGAATGACACGGTTACTTGCTCGTGGATCTTGAGCTCCACCTTGTCATTGAGCCATCTTAGTCTATATGGTTGGGGGTGCCTTGTCTTCTATAGACCTAGCTTATCAACCATATACGCACTAGCCACATTAGTGCAAGAACCACCATCTATAATGAGGTTACATACCTTGCCCTGATGGTGCACCGACTGTGGAAGATGTTCTCCCTTTGAATGGTCTCGGAGGGGTCTACCATTGTACTGAGGATACGTCTAGTGACCAGCACTTCCCCCACATCAGGGTACTCAATGTCACCATATTCTCCTTCTGGTTCAAAGTCCTCCTCATCTTGAGACTCATACTTTCCAGCTTTCGTGATCAGCATGACTTGGTGGTTTGGGCACTCTCTTGAGATATGAACGCGTCCCTTACACTTAAAACAAGTGATGTCACATAATCTCTGAGGGTTAGAAGACTTACTAGGCTCTCTCTAGTCACGGGTTTGCTCAGGAGGCAACCGTGATTCAATTTCTACACTCTTGCCCTTGTCTATGGGCTTGGTGCCAATGCTTGGTGCCCAAGGAGTCTTAGGCTTGCTGCGTAGGTCTTGGCTCTTACGCCTGATGTGTTGTTGAGCCTGGACAGAGAAGTGGAACAAGTCTTTGAAATCAATGTTGATTTGTCTCTCCACTTTTCGGCTGATCCTCTCTTGCAATCCATCAAAAAATTGAGCCATCAATGCTGCCTCATCGTCATTGAGCTCCAGCTTGTTACTTAGCCTTTGAAACTCCTCGTAGTACTATTCTACTGATCTTTGTGCCCTGTTTAAGAGTACGAAAACATCGTTGCAAATCCCTATGGAAATAAGGTGGGACAAACCTTTGCCTCATGAGCTCCTTTATGTTGACCAAGAGTCTACGGACCTCAATCTTCTTCTCCTATGCTCAGAAACCTCACGATCCCACCAGATGAGGGCATTATCCATGAGTTGTGCTACTGCCATGGAGACTCTCCTAAGGCCTAGTTGGTTGTAGTGGTCGAAGATGTGATGCATCCTCCTCTCCCAATCTACATAGGCCTTGGGGTCTACTTTTCCTACAAAACTAGGAGGTGTTAGCTTAACATCATGATTGTTTACCCTATTGTAGGCGTAGTCATTTCCATTCTCATGATGTATAGGGGGCATCCTTGGTATCTGGTGATGACCATAGGGCTCGTAGCCATTGCCCTCTACTTCTGGTTGCCGTGGAGGTCCTCTCGGTCTAGGGTGATAGACATGAGGCTGTGCATCCTCATCTCCATCTGGTTGGGGCTCCTCCTGTCCTGCCCGTGTCCTAGGGTGATCAGGACCTTCAGCAGGGTCTTGGTCAGCCCTCACGTGCCTTATGGCATGGAATCTCACCGGCCTCTACACGCGCCCCAATCTCTCGCCGACTGATGCGAGTTGTGTTTGGAGGGTGGTGAACATGACCATCATGGCCTCGGTTGCATCTTGATTTCCTTCAGTCATCGTGTGCTAAAAGAAGAAAAACAAGTTAATTTGCTTCTAAGATTCCTTTAAGTGAGTTTTCTTTAATAGTAGAGAAGATGCAAATAGAAAAGGAAAAATTTGAAAAAAGTAAAAATTTGAAAAGGAAAGATTATACAATTAATGTTGCAAATCGTAGTAATTAATGCAAATCTTCTAAATCTTTTTTTTGGTCGAATTTTCTTGATTTTCTTTCTTTTTTTATTTAACTTAATTAAGAATGGAAAATATGCTTTTAACAAAAAAAAACGAAGTTGCAATGAAAAGAATGATTCTAGACCCTAGTGATGCACTTAGGAGATAGATGCACTCGGTTTGAATTTTATATGTTATTTTTTTTATTTTTTTGAATGAAACTTAAACTAATCCATGAATTGGAATTAAGAGTAAAGTAAAGGATAGAAACAACATAGTTTTAGGAGCTTAAGCTCTGATAACAAAATGATACAAGCCTTGAATCAAGGTTGTAACACGTGTGGGCTGCTTGGAGAAGATTAGGTGAGAAACTCGACCTTAGGCTTCTGGATAGGGCTTTTCTGGTGGGTATTGGATGGAGAGGTGAAGTGAACCACACAAAGGGTGATAAACCTCGTGATAAATCACAACTTAGAAGCTAGGACGGATGGTCTCGACTAGGGTTCTAAGTGCACAAGTTTATAGAGAAAACTCATAGGATGAAAGTTCTATCTTTATTAATATCAAAAAGTTGTCGAACTACAATGCTGAAGGATCCTTATTAATATGCTTGGCAGCCTTGACCTTCTAGGGTTGACTTAAAAGAAAAATGGAAAAGTTACAAAAGTGCACAAGGAAAATTACAAAAAGGAAATAACCGAAAAATGACTAATACCTAAATTGTTCTTGACTCAAAAATGTAAAACTTCTAATTCCTACCCTGCAAAACAGAAAATACAAGTATATAAATGAAAACTTACCATTCTTACCTTTCGGCCAAGAAATGGAAGGTGGTCGACCTTGTGGCATGCACGTGCCTAGCTCCTAGTCTTCGACTTGGAGTAGGGTTATGAATTGTTGTGCCCTGACCTCTTTTGCCACGAAAGCCCAAGTCTCTGGAGTCCTTTGCAATGTTGAGAAGCCTTTGGACTCTTCCTTGTACTCTTGTCCCAATGCTCCTTGTCGATCATTTTCTAGGAGCTTGTCTACCCACAAACTGAATTTGTGGAAGAATGCCCGTGTTCTGCTCCTTGTCATGTGATGCGGACATCAGATCATATGGCCGGCCAGGAGACCAGATTGGCCGACCAGAGAGCTTGCCCGAGACAGCCGGGCCATTTGGCGCGCCTGCCGACCCAAGCGGTACCGCCGGGCCTACGACCAGGTAGGCCGGACCGATCAACCTTTCCGGTGGAGAGGCCCAAACCTCCGGCCCAACTGGCGGCGACGTGGATGACACCGCCAGTCCAATTGGTGACGCACCGGCTCCGGGATCAACCTGGCCGACTCCGAGGATAATTCGGCCATTACCTCACACAGTCCAGCAGGTACAACCGATACAGCCGCTTGCACCACCATTTCAACATCTACACAAAGAGACTCGGACCGGATAAGCTACCAGCTTCAAGACATGCATCTAGATGAAGTTTCTACTCCAGTGGTGCCACCCAGGAGCAATGACAAGGAGCAGATCAAGGGCTCTCTTCCACAAGTTCAGTTTGTGGGTCGACAAGCTCCTAGAGGATGATCGACAAAGGGCATTGGGCCAAGAGCACGAAGAAAAGTCCAAGGGCTTTTCAACACTACAAAGGACTCCAAAGACTTGGGCTTTAGTGGTAAGAGAGGTCAGGGCCCAAAGATTCATAACCCTGCTCCAAGTCGAAGACTAGGATCTAGGCGCGTGCATGCCGCAAGGTCGGCCAACTTCCATTTCTTGGCCGATAGGTAAGAATGGTAAGTTTTCAAATTATATACTTGCCTTTTCTGTTTTACAGGGTAGGATTTAGAATGTTTACATTTTGAGTCAACGACAATTTAGGTAGAAGTCCTTTTCGGTTATTCACTTTTGTAATTTTTCCTTTTGTGCACTTTTGTAAGTTTTCCATTTTTCTTTATTGAGTCAACCCTAGAAGGTCAAGCTGTCAAGCATATTAATAAGGCTCCTTCAGCATTGTAGTTTGACAACTTTTTTCTGATATTAAAAATTTTCTTTCTACAAGTTTTTCTCTCAAGAGACTTGTGCGCTTAGAACCTAGTTGAGACTAGCCCTCCTAGTTTCTAAGTTTGTGATTTATCACGAGGTTCATCACCCCTTCGTACCAAACAGAAAGTCCCCATCCAGAAGCCTAAGGTCGAGTTTCTCACCTAATCTTCTCCAAACATCCCACGCGCGTACAACCTTGATTCGAGGCTTGTATCATCATGGCTCTTGGTGGCTCCACTGGTGTAGAGACTTCATCTAGGTTCCTGCATTGAAGCTGGTAGCTTAGCTAATCCGAGTCCCCTTGTGTAGATGTGGAAATGGCAGTGCAATCGGCTGGATCGGCTGGACTGTGCAAGGAGCTGGCCGAGTTGTCATCGGAGCCGGCCAGATTGATTCCTGAGCCAGCGGCGTCACCAGTTGGGCCGGTGGTGTCATCCACGTCGCCGCCAATTGGGCCGGAGGTTTGGGCCTCTCCGTCGGAAATGTTGATTGGTCCGGCCCGGCTGGTTAGTTTTTTGCAATTAACTATGATTTTTTCCCAAATCAGAATTCTCGAGAAGTCTGCTTTGATCAGAATAAATCTCGCAGAATTCTCGAGAAGTCTGCTTTGGTGACAAAAAAGTTAGTTCTCTTCAATTTACCATGAATTTTTTCCAAAGCAGATTTCTCGAGAAGTCTGCTTTGATCGAAATAAATTTTGCAGACTTTTTGAGAAGTCTAATTTAGTGACAAAACGTTACTTTTCTACAATTTACCATGAATTTTTTTCAAAGCAGGCTACTCGAGAAGTCTACTTTGGTCGGAATAAATCTTGCAAATTTCTCAAGAAATCTGGTTTCGCTGGAATAAACCATTTTTGTCACCAAAACAGATTTCTCGAGAAGTGTGCGAGATTTATTCCGGTCAAAACAGATTTTTCGAGAAGTCTGATTTGGAAAAAATTCAAGGTAAATTATAGAAAACTAACCTTTTTTGTCACCAAATCAGATTTCTCGAGAAATCTACGAGATTTATTCCAGTCAAAGTAGACTTCTCGAGAAGTATACTTTGGAAAAATTCATGGTCAATTGCAGAACACTGACCTTTTTATCACCAAAATAGACTTCTCGAGAAGTATGCGAGATTTATTCTAGTCAAAGCACATTTCTCGAGAATTTTGCTTTGGAAAAAATTCATGGTCAATTGCATAAAACTAGCATTTTTGTCATCAAAGCAGTTTTTTTATTGACAAAGCACACTTCTCGAGAGTTCTATAAACCGGAACAAGAAAATCGTAGCTAAAACACGAAAACTAACCTTCGATCTTGATTTTTAAGCTAACCGACTTAGAGAGTGATTGATATAGTCTTCCAGAAATTTATTTTAACGGATAACAATGATCTTTTGCAAAGTTGGAAGCTTTTGAAGATAGTGTGAAGAGAGATATTGGAAGAAAATGTGCGAAAAAATGAAAAAGGTTGAGATGAATGAGATTTAATGAAGGAATAGAGGTAAATGGTGGGTGCGTCGATGACATTAAGAGCTCCCAACAACCGCGATAATGGTGGTTGTGTACAATGAAGAAAACGATATTTTTGTAATATTTTTGAAAAGTTTATTCATAATGATCTTTTTATATTTTTTTAAAAAGAAAATTAATTATAAGATATTGGAAAAGATGTAAATAAATTTATTGTTGAAAGATAAAAAAAAAGATAAAACGTAATTTTGCAAAACTAAGTTTAAATGGGTTAAACTTGCAATTGCACAAATGTTTTAGGTCAATTTTGTAAATGATCCAAACAAAGAGTTAATTTACAAAATAGAATTTAAAAAGTTAATTTTGCATTTAAACTCAAATTTTGAGCTAATTTTGCAACTCATCCATGTATAAATTAATATAAATATTACTAATACATCTATATTTTTTTAGACTGATATAAAGTATTATATTTTTTAATCATAAACATTTTTTATTTGGAAATTGATTTGTGATAAATTGACATAGTATTTTCTATCATATATATGAATTATTTTATAAATATTATTTGAATTTATTAGGGTTCTACCTAAGATAGTACTATAACTTGAATTCTGCCTATACATATAAATAAAATCTAGATATTACATATAACAGTAATACTCTAGGTTTAAAATAAATACTTATGAGTTTATTTTAGTCCGGAATTTGCACATAATAGTTGTATCATGGTTATTTGTTCTCATGACCACAAAATTTGCACATATTTGTTATCTAATATTTTCTATTGAATAGATAGATTTATTGAAAATCTAGTTTATTGATATGATAGTAATAATCTTATCTGGTAAATAAAATGATTGACTGAATCATTTTATGTGACTATTATAGTTATACCGTTACTTTTTATTATTTTAATATCGAGTAACTGACCATAAAGATCACAAATTATTTTTAAATTTTTTCAAGAATATGTATGATTACAAAATGTGATTAGCTAACGATGATTAACCAATTTAAGTTTACAAGATTTTAAATATGTATATAATTATAACTCATGTATGTTCACCATTATTTGGAAGTTGATATGTGAAGAGGATGTCATTGATGGAGAGATGTTGGAGAAGACATACGCTATGTTATACGTAAATATTGGTGTATTGTACAATTGTACACAAATATTGGTGTACTGTAGAATTGTATGCAAATATTAGTATATTGTAGAAAATACCATGAAAAATGAATATAAAAATATTCTAATCTTTTATTTTTTTCCTCACTATGTTTTAACAAGACAATGAGTTATATATGAAAAATCATGAATTACGTACATTGGTCATGTTTCATTCCGTGAATTGAGTGTGACATCTATAATGAGTAATAAAAAGACTACACTAATAACACTAACTAAAGAAGTGATTACAAAAGTGTGGAAAAAGTGAATGTAGATATGAATATGTATATGGTTAATGTTAAAATCGAGACCAAAATATTTCTTTTGTGAAATGAGATTCTCATCAAAAGTGAGAAAATAAAAATGGTAACATTGATCTCTCAGGTTTTAATCCAAAAAATTTGCTGCAAGTGCACAGACAAATGTGTAGTACTTAAAGATCGAATCCATAAGTACTAATTGCTACTCTATAATTATCTGAATAACAATTTTGCTAAGAAAGAAAATATGAAAATTTAATGGCAACTAATGTAAATGACACGAATTTGAATTGATGTAAACTTATAATATTGAAATGCTAGGTTCAAAGAAATTTGCAAGGAATCAATATCACTAATTGAGTTTCTATTATGGATTTGATTAATTGTTGTCTACAATTTAGAACATTGCTATCTAACCAGCTAACTATCATTGCACTAAATTACTATGTCTAAAAATCTATCCTTCTAAATTGTCGTTTGAATTAAGAATCTAAGGACACATTATTGTTCAAATTCGAATATGTTCACCAAAATGCCTTAACATCGACTTTCGTTGGTTAAGGATGATTTGTTCATCTAGGTTCTTTTCAAGAAACCTAACAACACACTTTGGATGCATTTGATTAATTCTAATATCGTAGTCTAATTGATCAGGTTAGACTAAGAAATAAGAATAACATAAATGAGATAAAGGTGAAAATCCTTAATTCTAGCATTCTAATCTATCGATTCTTGAAATCTTTTTGAAAACCATAAAATCTAATTAGGGATTTACTCAAGCATAAATAACGACGAACATATCATAACTATAATAAAAAATTACATAAATAAATGATAAAAGGGTTTGGAAATCTTTTCAGTAAAGTTTGGAATCAAGATTTCGTTTCCTAAGTGTTTACAAGTGCAAAAGGCAAATAGTTCCTAAAAAAATCAAGTCTAACCCTAAAAATGCTGAAAAATATTTAAATAGGTGCAAAGTCAAATTATGTCAAATCAGAAACGGATTGGACTAAATCTAAGCACAAACCATATTTTCCATGGAACACCAATCAACTATTTTTACGAAAACTGGTATAACGTTTGATCAAACCATTAAATTTATTTCAAACCACTTGAGATTGAAAGCTAACTCGTTACTATATCTTGTGACAAAGTTTAAACTTGATCCAAAGGTGGAAAGACTTTCAAACAGTGTCAAACTTCAGATGTTTCAACTCAGTTTTGTATTCCAATTTCTCCAAAATTATTTGTTTTCATCCAATATATTTTAAAACCTGTAAAAACTCATAAAAAATTAAATATACTCAATAAAGACTAAAAAAATACCTGAATATGGTTAAAATGTATCAAAATTACAATACATCAAACATGATATTTCATTAACGATAAAAGAATCAAGTCTAAGTATAACATGATGTAGTATACAAATTATTGAATACTCTAGAAAAACGAATATATGATTGTCTATGGGAATGAAATTTGAAATCATTAATGAGCTATAGTTTTCCAAGTCTCAAAAGTTAAAAGTAACTAAGATATAATCCATGATCCAAGTTGGATATATTGTTTATTATGGAATGAGATTCATTTATAACTCATCATCTTGAGGAAGTGAGTTGAGGAATCCCACATCTACCATAAGTGGAACATCCAGAAGATTATGTTCACAATCAAATGGATTAGATGAATCATTTAAACAAATTCATGTGATTTTAATATTAATCATGTTGAGATACTAGGTGAAGAAAGTGATGAATATTTTGGAATCACGAGTATTACCCATTGTAGTAAAAATATTTGGAGAAACTAATTTCATTTTTTATTAAATTTTGCTACACAATAAAATAATATAAAAGAGAGTATATATCAAAGATTTATAGAAAATCTCATTATTTTGCATGCTCGAACAGACCATTTCGGTTCAAAAGCAATATCAAAATAATTATAAGTTGATGGAACAATAAGATTTTTTCAAATGATTTCTTGTATGCTGCTTGTTTAAAGGAAAATTGATAATACGACTTCATCAACTAAATTAGATTTTGAATCTGTTAATTTTTTTGTACATATACAAAGAGATATTTTGGAATGATCATTTATTATGCATCTTTTTTTCAACTGCAACATGACGTTTACAAGGCTACTTGGTCAATTGATTAATGTGTGACAATTGATCTTCATAATTGTGATAAATTAATATCTCAAAGCATTAATGATAAATGTATGTTCTTTGAAATGATAAGTATTGAAAATCATATAGCTCATGTTCATACACAAGATAATTTATATACATACATTAACTTTATTTGCAACAGACCAACATGTAATTATGAGTTCTTTCTATCAAAATTAGTCCACTCATGAACCAAATATTTCTTATCTAAAAGTTTTTGGATGTAATGTGTATGTATAAATGTTTCACCATAATGATCTAAGATGAGATATCAAAGGAAATTAGAAATATATTTTAGATATGAATCTTTTTGACTATTGAATAACTTCATCCATCAACAAAAGACAAGGTTCACTTTACAAAATATTTTTTCAGTGAGTCAATCTTTCCAACAACTAGGAGAAAAATACATAAAAAATTGAAAACAAAATCAATGAAAATAATTATATTGATCCTCTTAGTAAAGAATGTGAAATATAAGTTTAAAAGATAATTCATTTGTAAGGTTTAACAAATAAGATATCACAAGCATTTACCGACCCTCGTTAAGTGACAAATTTACATATGGTGGTTGCACTCGTCTTAATACACAAATTGGTTCCCAAGATTAAATTCCAAAACATATTATATAAGAATGGCAAGATCGAGGAAACCAATAATTATAAATACTTTTTATAAGATACACTAATCATGACAAAGAAAGAAATTGAGAATCTTGCTAATGATAATTATAAGAGTTTTCAACTACTTGTATCATATGTGAAATAAAATTGATTCAAAAGCAAATTAACATTGATAATGTTTTAGCATGCAACAAAATAGTTAATGAAACTCGAGGATCATAAACCGCGATAAACTAAGATTTATTTAAAAATATACACAAAGTGATGATTAAACAATCATAAAAACAAGCCACATAAAAAAAATCTCTTGGAAATAGAGAAGTATGTGGACAAACACTCCGTTAGCTAAAGGTATAAAACGAGTAGAACATAAATGAGTACTTATGCAAAAGAAAAATGAATATACTAATTGCGTAAAAACATATATATATATATATATATATATATATATACATTCTCATGTGGTTGATGTAACTATTTTCAAGTACCTTATCAATCTCGCAATAAAACATTATAAGAAAAAGCTATTTTACAATGGAATGATTCGTTGGTAATAGCCTTTAGCAACGGAATAACGACGAATTCAAATTCATCAGTAAACAATCAACGTAATTAAAAATTTGTTGGTAATTCATTGCTAACATACAAAGGATTGATATTCGTTGTTAATTTGACGGTAATATTTTATCGGTACTTCAACGTTAACTTACCAACGAATTAGCAAAAATTTTTAAAAATAAATATAATTTAAAATATTATCCAACCGCGTCGGTGCTCTTCGACTAATAGGGTCTCCGAAGACTTCCGACAACAGAAGTCAAAAGCGATGGCCGGTTTGGCCACTTTGGGCTCCAACATGGTGGTTATAGAGAGTTTTAGTAATAGTTATCTTGTTGACTGGTTAATTTGTTGATTAATAGTTATACGCTAGTGTATATAACACATATGATTTTAAAGAGAGATTTTATATCAAAGGTTTATAGAAAATCTCATTGTTTTGCATGCCCGGTCAGACCATTTTGGGTTCAAAAGCAATGTGAAAATAATCATAAATTTTTTTTGTAATAACCATAATATTCTCCTTAATAATTTTTATATGATGCTTGTTTACAAGGCAAATTGATAATATGACTTCAGCAACCAAATTAGATTTTGAATCCGTTAATTTTCTTATACATGTACAAAGAGATATTCTGTAATGATCATCCATTATGTATCTTTGTTTCAACTGTAACATAACGTTTACAAGAGTATTTGGTCAGTTGATTAATTTACAAGACTATTTGGTCAACTTGATTAATGTGTGCCAATTGGTTTTGATAATGGTGATAAATTAATATCTCAAAGCTTTAATGATGAATGTATGTTATTTGAAATGATAAATGTTGAACATCATATAACTAATGTTCACACACAAGATCATTTATATTACATGAATTCTATTTGCATGGGGCCGATGAGTAACTATGAGTTTTTTCGATTAAAATTAGTTTTTAGTCATGAAACAAATATTTTCTATTTAAAAGTTATGAATATAGCATATATGGGAAAATCTGCCAATTTCTGCCCGAAGAATATTCAAAAGTCCGATTTATTCATGAATTATATAGGGGTGGAAAAACATACTTAATTGGTTATTTAATTCAAATTTCATATATAAACTTTCTTTTCTGTGCCATAACATATATTCGCATTAACGACGATAAGAATTTGTTTCATATTGCTGATATGGCAGCCGCGTGTCAGCTGACGTGGTATACAGTCAATGGATTAATTGAAAATGATATTGTTTTGAAGATCCTTAATTAACTTGTTTGTACTGAAAACGAGAGAAAAAAATAAGGAAAACTTACTAAAATACCCTAAAGAATTAGCGTATTTACTAAACTATCCTACAAAGTTTTTTAATTACTAGAATACTTTTCGTACCGAAAGTGCCCTTATTTGTCTTTGATAGGAAAAACGTAATTACAATTATGTCATTATTTTCGAATTTCCACATCAGCAAAAATACTAAATTTTATTATTTCAAATGGAATATTATGAAACTGCCAAATAAATCTGCCGATGTCTTTACGGCAGTTATTATAGCATTGGCTGATTTACTGTGGCTGAGATGGAACTCGACAGATTTTTCGTGCTGACTTATGGTTAAGCAGACTTTTAACCATACCGATGTGGCAGATTGATGGAGAAGGATAGACTTATGTAAAATTTCACAGATTTATCAAATAATTATAGCAGATTATTGAAAAATTCGACTGTTTTATGGAAGATTAGCAGACTTATGACTTCACAATGGCGACTAATTTATGTAATAATTTCTTTTTTTACCACTAACTTAATTAGCTAATGAAATTTCAATTTAATGACTAAGATACCATTACAATATGGCAGACTTTCGTAAATGACACTGCGGACTTATAAAAAATTACAAATTTATTGACTAAAACAGTAGAGTTTCGTAAGAAATGATTCCGACAAAAGTTTACTAGAGTACCTTAACAAATCCGGCAGAGTTTAACTGGCAGATTTATGAAACTAGTTTTATGACATGTTTTCATAACATTTGCTACGTAATTACAAAATAGGTCCTCTGAATATTCCATAAAAACCCCAGCGTCTCTAACCTAATTTAGGGTTGCCGCCGTTTACCTCCATTGTCGCGAGAAAGCCTAAGACAGAAATTTGCGGCACATTTCATACACAAATTTTGCGGCAAAAACGTTAAGAAGAAGACATGGAAGAGATTATCCTTGTTTGTGGTCGATGGAAGATTGAAAAAAATAGGTGGGTATTTGTCGCCGATAAAGAGAAAGGATATCGACTTTTACATGCGGGTGAAGGTACGAGCTACAGTGAATTCATTGATATGGTTTACGAAGATTTCAGTTGGATAAGAGATTCTATGAGCTAGAAATGAGCTATATGTTTTCGAAAAAAAGCTCCAGAGACTACCTCACAATACACCTCTGGTAATTGTTGGAAATTCTCGACAGTTTCATGCATTTTTATCACAATCGAAATCTGATCTGCTACGACTTTGTGTTGTCGTTAATGAGAAAAAATATTCTGGGAGTAATTACCGGAATCCAAACTCATCGCGAATGGAATGAGAATGGCAAGGTTTTGAAGATGACGTTCAATATCGTGAAGACATAAAAGGAGAGAAACACTCGATGGAGCATGAGGTGGATTCGAAACCCGAGTTCATGAACTTTGAGAACGAAGATGGTGAGATTGACTGTAGGTTTGATTATTGTGATGATCTAGATGGTGTGAGCTTGGATTATGAAGATTTTAATGCTTACGGAAAGTCTCCAAGTGAAGATGACACTTCACCAACTTTACCGATCAAGAAAAGAAGAACGTTGACAGTTTCGGTAGAAAAATAAATGCTTGTCAATCATGATTTTGTTAAGATAGAGTTGGAGTCTCTTAACATACGAGTTGGAAAACGATATCCAACAAAAGAGGTGTTAGAAACACAATTGAAATTCTTTCGGTATTGAATCATTTTGATTTAGATGTCGACCGTTCTGAATCGATGATATTGATTGTTAGATATTGGATAAAGGATGCTCGTGGAGAGTAAAAGCTTCTACAATAGGTAGTGGAGGAGAATTTTACTTCCGTAAATATGTTGCAGACCATAATTGTTCGATAACAGAACGATCAGTACGTTCTCGCCAAGCTACACCAGAAGTACTTGGTTCATTATAAAAGGATTATCTTGGCGGTGTTGGACCCACGGTTAAGCCCACTCACGTAGTAGTAGCTCTTAGCAAGAGATTTGGTATAAAGGTATTAAAATTTTTGAGGCACACTTTGGGTTTTATATGGCGGATTTATTGTTCTTTGATCACTGATTTTACATAGATTAATGGCAGAGTTTTCATTCATTACTGCGTAGATACAATACCATTATGGTAGACTTATTATTATTTTGATTTAGGCACAACGGAGTTTTCATTCACTACTGCGTAGATACAATACCATTATGACAGACTTAGTATTAATTTGATTTAGTTTCAGCAGAGTTTTCATTCGTTACTATGCAGTAACAATACCGTTATGGCAGACTTATTATTACGTTGATTTAGTTACAACGGAGTTTTACTTTGTAACATGATGGCATATTTAATATAACACTGTTAAATAGGTGGATGACTTAATTTATCATTGTTATATTGATGGCAAACTTACTTTCTAAAGTTACGTTGATGGAGTGATTTCCTCTGATATGTACAGATTAACTACTGAAAGGCTCGTACTTGTACATGATTAAAAGAGCAAACTCAAGAACTTACACCTGGCTTGAAGTTGATAAGGAACAAAGGTTCAAATACCTATTTCTATCGTTTGGTGCTACACTTACTGGATTTCCTTTTATGAGAAAAGTTGTGGTTGTTGATGGCACATTCTTGCAAGGTAAATACAAAGGGACGCTTCTCATAGCGTCATCTCAAGATGGGAATTTTCAAATATTTCCAATTGCTTTTGCAATTGTTAATAATGAAAACGATGCATCTTGGGAATGGTTTTTTCAGCATCTTAGATTTGTGATTCCTGATGATGAGGAACTTGCAATTATTTTGGATCATCACAAGTGATGAGGACATCAGGTCGTACATCCAGCCAGGAGACCAGACTGGCCGACCAGGAAGCTTGCCCGAGACAGCCGGACCATCTGGCACGCCTGCCAGCCCAAGCAGTACTGCCGGACCCTCGACCACAAGGACCAGAGCAACCAGCATTGCCGGCGGAGAGGCCCAAGCTTCCAGAAAACTTGGTGGCGACTTGGATGACACCGCCGGTCCCTCTGGTGATACCGCCAACTCTGGGATCAACTTGGCCGGTCCTGAAGGCATTCCGGCCAGTACCTCGCACAGTCCAGTCGGTACAGCCGAGTACACGCGCATTTCCACTTCTACACAAGAAGACTCGGACCAAATGAGCTACCAGCTCCAGGACATGCACCTAGAGGAAGTCTCTACACCAGTGGTACCTCAAGGAGCAATGACAAGAAGCAGATCAAGGACACTCTTCCACAAATTCAGCTTATGGGTCGACAAGCTCCTAGAGGAAGATCGACTAAGGACAATGGGCCAAAAGTGCAAGGAAGAGTCCAATGGCTTCTCAACAACACAAGGGACATCAGAGACTTGGGCTTTAATGGCAAGAGAGGTCAGGGCCCAAAGATTCTTAACCCTACTCCAAGTCGAAGACTAGGAGCAAGGCGCGTGCATGCGACAAGGACGGCCACCTTCCATTTCTTGGCCATGAGGTAAGATAAGGTAATTTTCAATTCGAATACATGCCTCTTTCTATTTTTCAGGGAAGGATCTAGAATATTTACTTTTATTGAGTCAAAGACATTTTAGGAATAGGTCCTTTTTCGGTTATGCACTTTTGTATCTTTTCCATTTGTGCACTTTTGTAAACTTTCCTTTTCTTTATTTGAGTCGACCCTAGAAGGTCAAGCTGTCGAGCATATTAATAATGCTCCTTCCAGCATTGTAGTTCGACAACCTTTTTGATATTAATAAAGATAGAACTTTTTCCCAACAAGTTTTCTCTCAAGAACCTTGTGCGCTTAGAATCTAGTTGAGACCAGCCCTCCTAGCTCTAAGTTTGTGATTTATCACAAGGTTCATCACCCCTCGTGTGGTTCACTTCACCCTTCCATCGAATACCAACCCAAAAACCCCTATCCAAGAAGTCTAAGGTCGAGTTTCTCACCTAAACTTCTCCAAACAGCCCACACACATACATCCTTGAATCAAGGCTTGTATCATTTTGGTATCAGAGCTTAAAGCTCCTAAACCATGTTGTTTATATCATTTAGCTTGTTTTGTTTTTAGTTCTTGCATTAGTATATGTCTCATTCAAGAAAAATAAAAAAAAATAACATCAAACTCCAAACCGAGTGCATCTAGCCTTCTACGTGTATCACTAGGGTTTAGATTCACTTTTGCATTACCATTCACGTTTTCCTTTTTGTTTAAATCATATTTCCTTTATTTTTAAGTTAAATTAAAAAGAAAAGAAAAAGAAAATAGGAAAAATACCAAAGGAATTCGAATTGGACAGCTAGCACAAGTTGTCAAGAAAGTTTCCTTTTTTCAAATCTTCATATTTTTGAATTTCCAATTCTCAGATTTTTTTCCTTTTTGCAAATTTTCGAATCCTTATAAAAAGAAAACTCTCCTAATAATTTAGGAGCATCCTAACTTGTCTTCTTTCTTTGTAGCACGCAATGGCAGAAGAAAATAGAGAAGCAACCGAAGCCATGATGGCCATGTTCACCACACTCCAAACACAACTCGCATCAATAGGCGAGAGGTTGGAGTGCGTGGAAAGACCGGTGAGGTTCCAGGCCATAAGGCACGTGAGAGCTGAGCAAGACTGTCCTGAGGGTCCTGAGCACCTTAGGACAAGGCACGAACAGGAGGAACCCCAGCCAGATGGAGATGAGGACACACAACCTCATGACTATCACCTTAGGCCGAGAGGACCTCCACGGCAACCAGAGGCAGAAGATGATGGCTTTGAGCCATATGTTCTTCACCAGAGACCAAGAATGCCTCCTAGACATCATGAGGATGGAGATGAACACGCCTATAACCGGGTAACTCATCCTGATGTTAAGCTAACTCCTCCAAGTTTTGCAGGAAAAGTAGACCCCGAGGCTTACCTAGATTGGGAGAGAAGAATGGATCATATCTTTGATCATTACAACCAACCAGGACCTAGGAGAGTGATACAAGCCTTGATTCAAGGATGTATGCGCGTGGGCTGTTTGTAGAAGATTAGGTGAGAAACTCAACCTTAGGCTTCTGGATAGGGGTTTTCTGGTTGGTAAACGGTGGAAGGGTGAAGTGAACCACACGAGGGGTGATGAACCTCGTGATAAATCACAAACTTAGAGCTAGGAGGGCTGGTCTCAACTAGGTTCTAAGCGCACAAGTCTCTCTTGAGAGAAAGCTCGTAGGGAAAAAGTTCTACTTTATTAATAATCAAAAGGTTGTCGAACTACAATGCTGGAAGGAGCCTTATTAATATGCTCGACAGCTTGACCTTCTAGGGTCGACCCAAATAAGAAAAGGAAAACTTACAAAAGTGCACAAAGGAAAGATACAAAAGTGTATAATCGAAAAAGGACCTATTCCTAAAATGTTTTTGACTCAATAAAAGTAAATATTCTAGATCCTACCCTGCAAAACAGAAAGAGGCAAATATTCTTATTGAAAACTTACCTTAACTTACCTCACGGCCAAGAAATGGAAGGTGGCCGTCCTTGTGGCATGCACGCGCTTGCTCCTAGTCTTCGACTTGGAGTAGGGTTAAGAATCTTTGGGCCCTGACCTCTCTTGCCACTAAAGCCCAAGTCTCTGATGTCCCTTGTGTTGTTGAGAAGCCATTGGACTCTTCCTTGCATTTTTGGCCCATTGTCCTTAGTCGATCTTCCTCTAGGAGCTTGTAGACCCATAAGCTGAATTTGTGGAAGAGTGCCCTTGATCTGCTTCTTGTCATTGCTCCTTGAGGTACCACTGGTGTAGATACTTCCTCTAGGTGCATCTCCTGGAGCTGGTAGCTCATTTGGTCCGAGTCCTCTTGTGTAGAAGTGGAAGTGTAAGTGTACTGGATCTGTGCAGATAGCTGGATTGTGCGCGGTACTGGCCAGAATGACTTCAGGACCGGCCAAGTTGATCCCGGAGTCGGCGGTGTCATCAGGGGGACCGGCGGTGTCATTCACGTCCCCCACCAAGTGTGCCGGAAGCTTGGGCCTCTCCGCCGGCGATGTTGACCGGTCTGGTCCTATAGGTCGAGGGTCCGGCGGTACTGTCTGGTCCGGCAGGTGCGCCAGATGGTCCTGCTGTCTCGGGCAAGCTTCCTGGTCGGCCAGTATGGTCTCCTGGCTGGATGTACGACCTGATGTCCTCATCATTCCCTCCCTCTTCAGTAGGTTTTGTCCTCAAAACTGGTTCATCTGCATGGAAAGGGGCCAAGTCAGTAACATTAAACGTATTGGACACATTAAACTCACCTGGTAGCTCGATCCGGTAGGCGTTGTTGTTGATCCTCTCGAGCACTCTGAATGGTCCATCTCCTCTTGGTGCTAGCTTGGAACTCCTTAGGTTTGGGAACCTCTCCTGCCGTAGGTGTAGCCACACCCAATCGCCTGGTTGAAAGATCACCTCCTTTCTTCCTTTGTTGGCATGAGTCACGTACTGTCCGGTCCTCTTCTCCAAGTTCTCTGCTACCTTCTGGTGTAACCTCCTTATGAACTCTGCTTTGGATGCTCCGTTGAGGTTGGTCATCTCAGCTGGTGGCAGTGGTGTTTGCTCCAATGGGGTGAGAGGGTTGAAACCGTATACCACTTCAAATGGGGTCTTCTTAGTTGCTGAGTGCATGGCTCGGTTGTAGGCGAACTCAATGAATGGCAGGCACTCCACCCAAGTTTTTAGGTTCTTCCCTAGTGTAGTTCTGAGAAGAGTTGATAGTGTCCTGTTGACAACTTCAGTTTGGCCATCGGTTTGAGGATGGCAAGTTGTTGAGAAGAGTGGCTTCGTGCCTAGCTTTCTCCAAAGGGTCCTCCAGAAATGGCTGAGGAACTTGGTGTCCCTGTCTGATACGATTGTCCTTGGCACTCCATGAAGCCGTACTATCTCCCTGAAGAACAGCTCAGCTGTTTGTGTGGCGTCATTGACATTGGCACATGGAATGAAGTGTGCCATCTTGGAGAATCTGTCCACCACTACAAAGATTGCATCTTTGTGGTTGATCTTAGGCAGACCTAGAACAAAGTCCATTGAGATGTCCACCCATGGATGTGTAGGTATGGGCAGTGGGAGATACAACCCGTGAGGTTGCACTCGGGACTTTGCCTTCTTGCAAGTAATGCATCTTGCACAATGTGCTTCTACTGTCCTCTTGATGTGTGGCCAGTAGAAGTGCTCCTTGACCACTGCTAGAGTCTTGTCGACACCAAAGTGGCCCATGAGTCCTCCTCCATGAGCTTCTCGGATGATAAGCTCCCTTAATGATCCTTGTGGTATGCACAACCTTCTTTCTCGGAACAAGAATCCTTCATGGATGTAGAACTTGCCATGACTCCCTGTGCCACACTCCTTGTAGCTCTCAGAAAAGTCAGGATCATCCTTGTATAGGTCCTTGATGTGCTCAAACTCTTGGACCTTTGCCTCCATGGTTGATATCAAGGCAAACCTCCTTGATAGTGCATCGGCTACCACATTGTCTTTGCCCCTCTTGTACTTGATGATGTACGGGAAGGTCTCTATGAACTCCATCCACCTGGCATGTCTCCTCTTGAGATTGGTTTGCCCTCTGAGGTGTTTGAGAGTCTCGTGATCAGTGTGGATAACAAACTCCTTGGACAGCAAGTAATGCTGCCAAGTCTCCAATCCTCGGACAAGGGCATAGAGCTCCTTGTCATAAGTGGGGTAGTTCAGTGAGGCACCTCCTAGCTTCTCACTGAAGTATGCCACTGGTCTCCCTCCTTGGGTTAGCACTGCTCCTATGCCTATTCCAGAGGCAACACACTCCACTTCAAACGTCTTGTTGAAGTCGGGAAGGACTAGCACTGGTGCGTGTGTAAGGCTGTCCTTCAAGGCCTTGAATGCCTTCTCCTGAGCTTCTCCCCAGCTGAATCCCACATTCTTCTTCACTACTGCCATCAGTGGTGAGGCAATACTGCTGAAGTTGGGCACGAATCTCCTATAGAAGCTGGCCAGTCCGTGGAAGCTCCTTACTTGGCTGATGTTTCCTGGTGTTGGCCATTCTTGTATGGCTCGAATCTTCTCTTCATCAACCTGTAGGCCCTGTGAACTTACAACAAAACCTTAAAAGACAAGCTTATTAGTACAAAAGGTGCACTTCTTGAGATTGGCATAAAGCTCTTCTTGTCGAAGGGTTTTAAGTACCATCTCAAGATGTGTGAGGTGTTCCTGAGGCACTTACTATAAACTAGTATATCATCAAAGTAAACTACCACAAACTTACTGATGTACGCCCTAAGAACTTGGTTCATAAGGCGCATGAAGGTGCTTGGGGCATTAGTCAAGCCGAATGGCATGACTGTCCACTCGTAGAGCCCTTGCTTTGTCTTGAAAGCAGTCTTCCACTCATCACCTTCCTTCATTCTTACCTGGTGGTATCCACTTTTGAGGTCTATCTTGGAAGATCGTGGCTCCACTCAGCTCATCTAGCATGTCATCCAGTCGTGGTATTGGATGCCTATACTTGACTGTGATGTTGTTGATTGCTCGGCAGTCCACGCATTATGCGCCAAGTCCCATCCTTCTTGGGCACTAGTAGCACTGGTACAGCACATGGACTGAGGCTCTCTCGAACATATCCTTTCTCCAGGAGCTCCTTGACTTGCTTCTCAAGCTCTTTGGACTCCTCTGGACTCATCCGGTAGGCTGGCCGGTTGGGCAGGGCTGCTCAGGGCACTAGATCAATCTGGTGTTCTATGCCACGTAAAGGAGGCAAGCCTGCTGGTATCTCCTCTGGAAATACATCCTGGAATTTGTTGAGGAGTGTTGCTACTTCATGAGGTAGCTCTACCTGTCCCTATTCTATACTCAACACTTCCTTGAAAACCATTAGTAACATTAAGTCCTTCGAGGCTAAAGCTCTCCGGACATGACTAGGTTGAATAAAAAAGTTAGACTTGACAAGTTTTCTTTCCTTACTCATTTGGAGTTGTAGCTCATGTACTTGGGCAGGTGTAAGAGGAGCTAGGCTGACCTTTCTCTTGTCATGCACGAAGGTGTAGAGATTGGTTCTGCCATCATGCCGGGTCTCTTTGTCAAACTGCCATGGTCTTCCTAGTAGAAGATGGCCAGCTTGCATGGGCACCACGTCGCACACGACTTGGTCTTGGTACTTGCCCACACTGAACGGCACAATGACTTGCTCATGAATCTTGAGCTCCACTTTGTCATCGAGCCATCTCAGTCTATAGGGTCGAGGATGCCTGTCCTCTCTAGACCTAGCTTATCAACCATATATGCACTAGCAACGTTAGTGCAAGAACCACCATCTATGATGAGGTTACATACCTTGCCCTTGATGGTGCAACGGCTATGGAAGATGTTCTCCCTTTGGATGGTCTCTGAAGGATCCACCATTGCGCTGAGGATACGTCAGTGACCAGCACTTCCCCCACATCAGGGTACTCAATGTCACCATATTCTCCTTCTGGTTCATATTCCTCTTCATCTTGGGACTCATATTCTCCTGCCTCCGTAATCAGCATGACTCGGTTGTTTGGGCACTCCTTGAGATGTGTCCACGTCCCCTGCACTTGAAACAAGTTATGTCACGTGATCTTTGAGGGTTAGAAGACTTACCAGGCTCTCTCTGGTCACGGGTGGGTTCAGGAGGCTTGCTCTTGAACCTTGACTCGATCTCTATGCTTTTGCCTTTGTCCACGTCTTAGGCATGTTGCTTGGTGCCCAAGGTGTCTTAGGCTTGATGGATGTCTTGGCTCTTACGTTTGATGTGCTGTTCAGCTTGCACAGATAGGTGGAACAAGTCCTTGAAGTCGTTGTAGATTTGCCTTTCCACCTTGCAGCTGATCCTTTCTTGGAGTCCATCCAAGAATTGTGCCATCAATGCTTCTTCATCATCATTGAGCTTCAATCTGTTCCTTAACTTCTCGAACTCTTCATAGTACTCCTCTACTGATCTGGTACCTGCTTAAGAGTACGAAAACGACGTTGCAAATCTCTATGAAAGTAAGGTGGAACAAACCTTTGTCGCATGAGGTCTTTCATATCGACCCATGAGTCTACGCGTCTCATTCTTTTCCTCCTTCTGTCAGGTACCTCACGATCCCACCAGATGAGGGCATTGTCCGTGAGTTGTGCTACTGCCATTGAGACTCTCCTAGGTCCTGGTTGGTTGTAGTGATCAAAGATATGATCCATTCGCTTCTCCCAATCTAGGTAAGCCTCGGGGTCTACTTTTCCTGCAAAACTAGGAGGAGTTAGCTTAACATCAGGATGAATTACCCGGTTTAGGTGTGTTCATCTCCATCCTCATGACGTCTAGGAGGCATTCTTGGTCTCTGGTGAAGACCATATGGCTCAAAGCCATCATCTTCTGCCCTGGTTGCCGTGGAGGTCCTCTCGGCCTATGGTGATAGTTATGAGGTTGCGTGTCCTCATCTCCATCTGGCTGGGGTTCCTCCTGTTCGTGCCGTGTCCTAAGGTACTCAGGACCCTCAGGACGATCTGGCTCAGCTCTCACGTGCCTTATGGCCTGGAATCTTACTGGTCTCTCCACGCGCTCCAACCTCTCGCCTATGGATGCGAGTTGTGTTTGGAGTGTGGTGAACATGGCCATCATGGCTCCAGCTGCGTCTCTATTCTCTTCTCCCATGTGTGCTACAAAAAAAAGAAGACAATTAGGGTGCTCCTAAATTATTAGGAGAGTTTTCTTTTTATATGTGGTTTGAAAAAATGCAAAAAGGAAAAATTCTAAAGAAAGGAAATTCGAAAAAAAGGAAACTTCCTAGACAACTTGTGCTAGCTGTCCAATTCGAATTCTTTTAGTATCTTTTCTATTTTCTTTTTATTTTCTTTTTAATTAAACTTAAAAATAAAGGAAATATGACTTAAACAAAAAGGAAAACGTGAATGATAATGAAAAAGTGAACCTAAACCCTAGTGATACACGTAGGAGGCTAGCTAGATGCACTCGGTTTGGAGTTTGATGTTGTTTTTTTTTATTTTTCTTGAATACGACTTAAACTAATGCAAGAACTAGAAATAAGACAAGCAAAAGGATAGAAACAACCTGGTTTAGGAGCTTTAAGCTCTGATACCAAAATGATACAAGCCTTGATTCAAGGATGTATGCGCGTGGGCTGTTTGTAGAAGATTAGTGAGAAACTCAACCTTAGGCTTCTGGATAGGGGTTTCTGGTTGGTAAACGGTGGAAGGTGAAGTGAACCACACGAGGGTGATGAACCTCGTGATAAATCACAAACTTAGAGCTAGGAGGGCTGGTCTCAACTAGGTTCCTAAGCGCATAGTCTCTCTCTCTTGAGAGAAAGTTCTACTTTATTAATAATCAAAAAGGTTGCTCAAACTACAATGCTGGAAGGAGCCTTATTAATATGCTCGACAGCTTGACCTTCTAGGGTCGACCCAAATAAGAAAAGGAAAACTTACAAAAGTGCACAAAGGAAAAGATACAAAAGTGTATAATCGAAAAAGGACCTATTCCTAAAATGTTTTTTGACTCAATAAAAGTAAATATTCTAGATCCTACCCTGCAAAACAGAAAGAGGCAAATATTCTTATTGAAAACTTACCTTAACTTACCTCATGGCCAAGAAATGGAAGGTGGCCGTCCTTGTGGCATGCACGCGCCTTGCTCCTAGTCTTCGACTTGGAGTAGGGTTAAATATCTTTGAGCCCTGACCTCTCTTGCCACTAAAGCCCAAGTCTCTGATGTTCCTTGTGTTGTTGAGAAGCCTTTGGACTCTAATTTGCTCTTCTGGCCCATTGTCCTTAGCTGCTCTTCCTCTAGAAGCTTGTCGACCCATAAGCTGAATTTGTGGAAGAGTGCTCTTGATCTGCTTCTTGTCATTGCTCCTGGAGGTACCACTGGTGTAGATACTTCCTCTAAGGGGCATGTCCTGGAGCTGGTAGCTCATTTGGTCCGAGTCCTCTTGTGTAGAAGTGGAAGTGTGCGTGTACTCGGCTGGATGGCCTGTACCGGCTGGATTGTGAGCGGTACTGGCCGGAATGACTTCAGGACCGGCCAAGTTGATCCCGGAGTCGGCGGTGTCATCAGGGGGACCGGCGGTGTCATTCACGTCCCCACCAAGTGTGCCGGAAGCTTGGGCCTCTCCGCCGGCGATGTTGACCGGTCTGGTCCTATAGGTCGAGGGTCCGGCGGTACTGTCTGGTCCGGCAGGCGCGCCAGATGGTCCTGCTGTCTCGGGCAAGCTTCCTGGTCGGCCAGTCTGGTCTCCTGGCTGGATGTACGACCTGATGTCCTCATCAGAGAGTCTCAATGGCAGTAGCACAACTCATGGACAATGCCCTCATCTGGTGGGATCGTGAGGTATCTGACAGAAGGAGGAAGAGAATGTGGCCCATAGACTCATGGGTCGACATGAAGGACCTCATGCGACAAAGGTTTGTTCCACCTTACTTTCATAGAGACTTGCAACGCCGTTTTCGTACTCTTAAGCAGGGTACTAGATCAGTAGAGGAGTACTATGAAGAGTTTGAGAAGCTAAGGAACATATTGGAGCTCAATGATGATGAAGAAGCAATGATGGCACAATTCTTGGATGGACTCCAAGAAAGAATCAGCCGCAAGGGGGAAAGGCAAATCTACAATGACTTGAAAGACTTGTTCCACCTATCTGTCCAGGCTGAGCAGCACATCAAACGTAAGAGCCAAGACATCCGCAGAAAGCCTAAGACACCTTGGGCACCAAGCAACATGCCCAAGCCCATAGACAAAGGCAAGAGCATAGAGATCGAGTCAAGGTTCAAGAGCAAGCCTCCTGAACCCACCCGTGACCAGAGAGAGCCTGGTAAGTCTTCTAACCCTCAAAGATCACGTGACATCACTTGTTTCAAGTGTAGGGGTCGTGGACACATCTCAAGGGAGTGCCCAAACAACTGGGTCATGTTGATTACGGAGGCTGGAGAATATGAGTCCCAAGATGAAGAGGACTATGAACCAGAAGAGGAGTATGGTGACATTGAGTACCCTGATGTGGGGGAAGTTCTGGTCACTAGACGCATCCTCAGTGCAATGGTGGATCCTTTAGAGACCATCCAAAGGGAGAACATCTTCCACAGCCGTTGCACCATCAAGGGCAAGGTATGTAACCTCATCATAGATGGTGGTTCTTGCACTAACGTTGCTAGTGCATATATGGTTCATAAGCTAGGTCTAGAGAAGACAAGGCATCCTCGACCATATAGACTGAGATGGCTAGATGACAAAGTGGAGCTCAAGATCCATGAGCAAGTCACTGTGCCATTCAGTGTGGGCAAGTACCAAGACCAAGTCGTGTGCGACGTGGTGCCCATGCAAGCTAGCCATCTTCTACTAGGAAGACCATGGCAGTTTGACAAAGAGACCAGACATGATGGCCGAACCAATCTCTACACTTTTGTGCATGACAAAAGAAAGGTCAGCTTGGCTCCTCTTACACCTGCCCAGGTACATGAGCTACAACTCCAAATGAGTAAGGAAAAGAAACTTATCAAGTCTAATTTTCTTATTCAAGCAAGCCATGTCCGGAGAGCTTTAGCCTCGAAGGATTTAATGTTACTAATGGTTTTCAAAGAAGTGTTGAATGTAGAAAAAGAACAGGTAGAGCTACCTCCTGAAGTAGCAACTCTCCTCAACAAGTTCCAGGATGTATTTCCAGAGGAGATACCAGCAGGCTTGCCTCCTTTA
>CM032157.1:33190927-33241372 GCA_018901935.1 Pugionium cornutum | reverse complement strand
TTTCTCTACCTTATCTCTTATCTTATGTTTCTTTGCTTTTACTTCTTTATGCTAATTGTTTTAATGAACATGTTTGAGTAGTTTTCTGTATGAATTTGGGTAAGGTAGATTACAAGAATTTGATATTGAATTAGGGTTTTTAGGTAGATTAGATGACAAATCACTGATGTTTAGGGTGTGCTTAATGCCATGTATTGAAATAGCTAATCAATGCTTAGATCGATGATGTTCTGCTCCTGAGAAGTGTAGACAGAACGTGTAGGTAGGCCTAAATATCTTTATTGAATCTTAGCCAATGAGAGTTTATGTCTAAGGCGATAGGTGGACATGATTAAACTCGAACCCAATGATCACTAGGCGATAGATTGCTCTGCAAAAGACTTGTAGTCTATAGGCTGGTGAACGGGCTGTTGCCACGAGAATGGACCAGTCTACTAGATAGTGTTAAGTCTTAGGTAATTATCTAATCAAACCTGTAGAATCTTTAGTCAAAGGAAGATTTCCCCGAATCGAATGCCTTGCCCCCTGTCCATATTTCTTGTTTATCGAATTTAACTCGTCTTTACTTTTCTTGCAATTAGATTATTTTACAACCTAATCAAAAACTCAATTAGTATTTACCTAGATTTAAGTGTTTCATGCATTCCTAGTGTACTATTCTTACTTCCATGAGGATTCGATACCCCAACTACTACTCGATTTGCTTTGCACTTGGAGTTGTACTCAAAATTAAAACTTAAAACCCCATCAAGTTTTAGGCGCCGTTGTCGGGGAAGTTAGCAATATCCATTAGGATTTCGATTTATTTAGAGACTAGGTTTTATATTCTTTTTCTTTTGACTACAATTACTTGGTTTATTCAAGTGTATGAACACAAGAAGCCGTGGAAACATAACCCTGCAACCTAGTGACATCGACAATCTGTATTTGGAAAGAGAACCTACAAGATCAAGGAGAAAGCGATCAGATCATCTAAGGAGGGATTTGGAGATGGAACACCACGACCAGAACCTGCCACAGAATGCTGAGAATGAAGCTCAAGGAGCTGAGTTCATAATCAGAATACATGGAGGGCAAGAGGCAATGCACCCACAAAGGCCTCAGTGAGTGATCGGGACTTTTGATGAGCCAAACGTATATGGGTACCGAACTTGAATTCGCCCAGCCCCTGTGGAGAAAAACAACTTTGAGATCAAGGCAAGCTTGATTAACTTGGTGCAGAGAAGCAAGTTCCACAGTATGCCAATGGAAGATCCCCTAGATCACTTGGACCAATTTGATATGCTTTTTGGAACTATCAAGATCAATGGGATTTCGTAAGATTCTTTGATGCTAAGGTTATTCCCATTATCTCTAGAAGATAAGGCTCACAAGTGGGAAAAGAATCTGCCACATGATACCATCACCTTATGGGATCATTGCAATAAATGATTTCTGGCCAAGTTCTTCTCAGCCTCAAGGACAACAAGGTTAAGGAACGAGATCTTAGATTTTGTTCAGCACGGTAATGAAAGCTTCTCTGAAGCATGGGAGCGTTTCAAGGGCTACACATCACAATGCCCCCATCATGGCTTCTCAGGCGAGTCACTACTTAGTACGCTATACAGAGGAGTGCTCCCTAGAATTCATATGCTCCTAGAAACGGCGAGCAATGGAACTTCCTTGGACAGGAAGATGAAAATTGGAATGATCTTGCTGGAGAATCTTGCTCAAAGTGATGGGAACTATGTGGAAGACTATGATAGAGCCTCACGTGGGAGCAGAGGCTATGAAGATGAGCATAGAAGAGAGATGAAGGCACTCAATAAGAAGTTTCACAGAGTGCTACAAGTGTCTCAATGAGCAGTGAACTTTTTAGGAGAGTTTGATGGGTACCGAGGGTATCAAGAAGAAGGGAACGACATCAAGGAATGCCATGAGGACATGAAATAAATTAGGGGGTCCCTCAGGGTAAAAGAAGGATTTCAATTAGAACTACCAAAACCATCCCAACTTCTCATACAAAAGCACCAACGTGGAGAACCCGCTAGATTTAACGTTTCCTCCATACAAGCAGCAATACCAAAGCTACCAGTTACAAGCCTACACCTCAAGGTTTCCAGAAAGGATATGTGCCAAGACCCAAGTATCAGCATCCTGGATTTCAACCCAAGATGGGATACAATCAGCAGCTGCAACCTCTTTCATTCAATGCACCACCCGCACCTAAGGCTGTCCGGGAAGATGACACGAAGGCACTCTTGCAAAAGTTCTTGGAAGGTCAGGGAAAGGGAGAAATAGAGATGAGAAAGAAGTTGGCTGAAATCAACAGCAAGGTAGACAATGCCTTTGGGGAGCTCAGCGCCAAGTATGAGCACCTCTCGTCACATCTTACGGCGCTGGACAGCCAGGTTATGCAACTAGCTTCTTCTTCTGCACCAAAGGTAAACTCCCTGGTAACCTGAAGTAAATCCACGAGAGTACTGCCAATCCATCTTGATAAGCAGTGAATAGGCAACCACATCTAGGGAGAAGGTAGAGGAAACCGAGCCACAAGGGCAAGAAAGCGACGATGAGCTTTTGAATGACCTTACCCTAGCAAAAGCTGAAAAGGTCCCTCCCAAAGTTCAAGGAGTGAGTGAGGAGGAGAGAGAATCCTATAAACTCGAAAGACTTGAGAAACTTACATTTCTCTGAAGGTTTAAGGAGCGAATCCTCGAATTGCAGTACAAGAAACTCGGTAGACAACTAAACTTAATCATAGGGCCACTCCCAAGCTGGCTGAAAGATTATCCAGGGATGAAAAAGCTCGAGGAATATGATATGGGAAAAAGAAAGGATGTTGAGGAAGGACCAGCAATGGACAATCATGAGTGTAGTGCAATACTCCAAGGCTCTACACAGAAAAAGCTTTGAGATCCAGGTAGTTTCACTCTTCCTTGCTGCTTAGGACCTTTCTCCTTTGGTAAATGCCTGGTGGATCTTGGAGCTAGTGTGAGCCTCATGCCTCTGAAAGTTGCTCAAAGAGTGGGTTTAATAGACTTCAAGAAGACTCGCATCTCGCTGGTTTTGGCAGACAAGTCTAGGAGGTCTCCTATTGGGGTCCTAGAAAACTTACCGGTGAAGGTTGGTAACTCAATACTTCCCACATATTTTATTGTGCTAAGGATGGATGAGGAGCCAGCCAACCCAATAATATTGGGGAGACCATTACTAGCCACCGCAGAGCTGTAATCGACATGCCGAAAGGTATAATTGAACTCAACTTAATAACCTCTACTCTCAGGTTCAACATCAAAGAGACATGCAAGGAAAACACCATCGAGGGCAAGGTTTTCTCTGTAGCAACCTTTGGAGGTTTGGAGGATATGAACGAGAAGCCATTAGCATCAACAGAAGATGAACGTTTTCTGGGGAATGAAGACACTAGCAATGGTAAGGCTAGTGAGAAAGACAAGTTGGGGAGCAGAAGGCAGAAAAAGCAGACCCAAGAACGAGATCTGGTGATCTACACTTCAAGACCAAGCTGTCTAGATACAAATATGAGAAGGAAAAAAGAGCTAAGGCAAGTCGAAGGAAACTGCCCTTGTGGCCGATCACGGGTACGCCCATCGCAGACCAAGGATGTGAAATAGGCCAGTGGCCGATCACGGGTAGGCCGATCGTAGACCAAGGATGTGAGATAGTCCAGTGGGCCGATCTGAGGAGACTGATTGTACATGAAGGCAGAACCGGGCAACCGCCTGGACACTCTCCGATCAACCACCAAGCTTATCTCGCTGGAGGACCTCCCTGGCCGCTCCACCTACATGACAGCACACCCAAGAACGAGCACACCATATCTCTCAACTCCTTCCCGCCAATAAAGATGTACCAATCATTCAAACTTGCCTCTTTTTTTTATCATTTTTGTTTCCTTTACTTTCATTTCTCTCCTTTGTATTTATTTTCTCACCGAGACGGTGAGAGATATGTCTGAGGGAGGGGATCACTGATGGTCACATTTGTATAATTTTGCATTGTACATTATATTTATGTATTAAAAAAACCAAAAAATGAAAAACAAAACACAAAAAACCAAAATAATTTCATTTTCATTTATATTCCATGTGTTAGGATTGAGTCTAGAAGCATATATAATTTTTTTTGCATTTGCTCTGTACCATGGTTAGACTGCCATTTCGAAACTTGAGAATCTTATATATAGAACTAAGATTGGAACCCTTGCTAGGAGTACTATGATGCTTGCACAATTCGAAACTTGGGAATCTTGTATTGTGCTGCAACCTATTAGGTAGATCATTCTCGGGAATTCAAATATGTCTGATTTTATACTAACTCCATAAATTAGAATTGTAACTGAAATTAAAATTATCTTACACTCATCTGTCCTAAGACTTGTTCATGGATATCCATATACACATTCAGGTTTTCTTTAACTTTTATACCACCCTCTTTTAACCCAAATTTCTGAATACCCCTCTTTGGGATGGTTACGCCACTCCCCATCCCAATCCTTTCCTTCAAGCCAACATTAGTCTTCTGTGAACCTTGTGTAAGGCCTTTTTACTAGAATGCTTACTTTGCAAAACATGTTGAATTTTGAGAACGACAAGGCCAAGACTTTCATGTAGATGATAGATTCACGCTATAAGCTCAGCATAGGATAGGACTTGGGTAGGCTTGCTAGAGTGTATGAGTATGAGATGAAAAGAAAAAGAAAAACAAAGAAAATGAGAGAAACCCAAAAAGGCAGAGTGTGGGGATGTGCATAAGAAAAAGGGCATGAGGATCGGTTAATAAGTGTAAAAGATAGCTCTAAGTTCAAAGTGAAAATTTCCTCTAAGAAAGTAAGGAAGACACAAGCCTAGATCAATTATCAAGATTACAGGAGAAAAACTAGCAAAAGAGCTAGAAAATAAGAGTGATTCCAATGAGCCCAATTAATCACTACCCCCTAGTGCCAAAAAACGAATTTCAAAGTGAGAGAGGAGAAGAAGATAGGCAAAGAAAGCCTCGGAAGGGTAGATCACTTAGGATGGGATTTACTTGAGATTGAGATAGATAGTTTTGTGGTAGAACATGGATAGATGAAAGTCTTGCCTTGTATGCATCATTGTTTTTTTACTCTTAGTGTTTTGCGAAAGCGGCATTCCTTTTCGAGAGAACCCATGTGATTAGTTGGACCACCTTACCTCACTTTAGAAACAATTTCTCCTTAGCCAAATGAACTTGTATTGGTTGATGCATGAAAAGATTCACTTATGCCATTAATTGAATGTTAAGTAGTTAGGGGATTTGATCGCGCATAGCATGACTAGGGATTGACATCGTGGCACATACAAAAAGTACTAGTAAATAGGTTCAGTTCAAGCATTATAATGCGCTTGGATAATGATTTTGGGATTAGATCTTTGTGCATGGTTTCGGTTAGGGGTCTAGTCTTCAATCCTCTTCTTCGGTTTGTTTTTGCTGGTTTTTCTCGAGGACGAGTAAAAGGCAAATACGGGAGAGTTGATAAACATGGTTTTTGCATTGTTTCACCATGCATTTCACCACTTTTTTGTGTCTTCATTAGAATTTTAGGTATTTTATCTGTCCATTTACGTTCATTGGCATTTAGCATTGCATTCTATAGGTTATTGAATGCATTTTTGCATCTTGCATACCTTATCATTGATTTCAGGTACAATGAGAAGTTAGACGGGATAAAAAGCAGAAAATGGCCAAGGAAGCTTCTAGTGGGCATGAGATCAGCCATCCGACGTATCTCGGCAGGCCGATCTCAGCCGGTCCACACATGATCGGCCATCCAGCTGATCACACCTGGCCGATCGCGCAACACCCGACCGATCGTGCAACACCCGGCCAGCTCACCATTCGATCGACAAGCACATGCCGATGCCAGCCCGAGACCTGGCATGCCAGCCCGAGACCTGGCATGCCAGCCCGAGACCTAGCATGCCAGCCCGAGACTTGCTGATGCCAGCCCGAGACCTGCTGAACCAGACCATGCGATTGGCCATCCGGCCGATTGCACAACCTCGATTGAGCACCAATCCACACGTATCACCCGGCCAGCACATGACGGACCTGCCAACTCCCTTCCCAGCCTGGCCGATTGATGCAGGAACAAGAGGGCTTGTTTCAGCAAGGGTAATTGTTGGAGAGGGTCTAGCTGGCTGTACAACACTTTCTAGAGACTCAAGAGTGATGGATTGATGATAATATTGATGGTGACCCTTTAGCTGTCTGTAGAGCATTTTCTTGAGGATCTAAGTGAGGATTGAGTAGGAAGGTGGATCGAGAAACACCACACAGATTATGGAAGGTCTATGATAAGTCTAGAACATTCAAACTTCGAGGATTCTCACAGAAGAAGGCTGGAGGCGTCAGCTCCTTTCAAAGGAATAAAAACTAGGTTTTTATTTCATAAAACTTAAGTGATTACATGCTGAGAGGAGACTTTATATACTAGTCCAGCAACACGTGCCTTCCAGGGCTGAAAATACATTATAATGGAAGGACTAAAGCAAAAATAACAACAAGACATTAGGACCTAATGACAAATAAAAGACTCTTAAAACTTAATAACCACATTCCTGCAAAAAGAAGGCAGATAAACTTGTTAATTTAAACTTAGAAATTTTAAATACGCACCTTGGTCTCTTGTAAATCCTTATAATGCCTTCTTAAGTTTTTTTAGCAATGATGAACAAGATTGTATCTTTAAGGCCTTGTAGAACTGGAAGATTATAAGCTGTTGTAGTCTTGAGTTGTTCATAGTCTTCTTTTTGTATTTCTTTAGTAAGTTAAACGTCATAAAATCCTCCATCTTCTATAATTGTGATGAGACTCTCCACAGACTTGTTGAACATCTTACTAAGGTTTCTTGAGTCTGATTTTGTTTTTGTAGCTTATCTTAGAGTTGGTATTTTAATGGGCTCTTTCTCAGCTTCTAGTGAGATGGTATTGATGTCCTCATCATCTCCTCTCTCTTGAAAAGGTTCTGCCCTCAGAATAGGTACATCTGAATGAAAAGGAGAAAGATCAGTAATATTAAACGTAGGAGATATGGTCATCTCACCTGGCAGCTCATGCTTATAGGAATTGTTGTTGATTTTCTCTAAAACACGAAAAGGACCATCTCCTCTTGGGAAAAGATTGGATTTCCTTTGGTTGGGGAATCTTTCATGTCTCATGTGCAATCAGACCCAATCTCCAGGTTCAAATGATATCTCTTTTCGGTATTTATCTGCATTTCTTTTGTAGTGCTCGGTTTTTTTTTCCAAGTTGTGCTTGACCTTTTGATGAATCTTCTTAACATAATATTCCCTGGTTTCTCCTTCACTAGACATAACATATTGAGGTAAAGGTATAAGAGTGGGGTAGTAGGAGTAAATCCATAAACAACTAAAAAGGATAAAGTTTAGTTGCTGAATGTTTAGCATGATTATAAGCAAACTTAATGTAAGGTAAGCAAGACAACCAATTCCTTAGATTCTTACTGACTTTGTCTCTCAAAAATGTTGAAAGAGTTTGGTTTACTACCTCTGTTTGACCATCGGTCTGTGGGTGGTAAGTGGTTGAGAAGAGCAGTTTAGTTCCCAACTTTTTGCATAAGGTCTTCCAGAAATAGCTTAGAAATTTGGTGTCACGATCTGAAACGATTTTTCTGGGAACTCCATGTAGGCGTACTACTTGTTTTAAAAAAAGATCAGCTATTTGCATAGCATCATTAGTCTTGTTACATGGTATAAATGAGCCATCTTTGAGAACCTGTACAGAACTACAAAGATAGAATCTTTGTGGTTGAACTTCGGCAGACCTAAGACAAAGTTCATAGAGATATCTACCAATGTAGGTAGGAATGGGAAAAGGCATATATCAACCGTAGGGGTGTGACCTGGACTTTGCTTTCAAGTAAATGATGCACTTAGCACATAATCTTTCAACATCTCTTTTTATATGTGGCCAGTAGAATGTTCCATAAGTACACTCAATGTCTTATCTCGGCCAAAATGTCCCATGAGTCCTCCTCCATGAACAGACGCAGTCTTGTTGGTCTCCTTAAATATTTCTTGAAATATGGTCCAGCCTCATACATTGCCTTGATGTGTTCAAATCCCATAATCTTAGCTTCTATTGTGCTGATGAGAGCATGTATCCTTGATAAAGGATCAGCCACAACGTTATCTTTACCTTTCTTATATTTGATCACATAGGGAAAAGTTGCCACAAACTCAATCCACTTTGCATGCCTCTTCTTAAGCTTAGTTTGTCCTCTTAAGTGCTTGAGCATCTCATGATCTGTATGAATAACAAACTCCTTTTCCAGTAGGTAATGTTGCCAAGTTTCAAGAGACCTTACCAAAGCATAGAGCAGTTTATCATATGTGGGATAGTTAAGTGAAACTCCACTAAGTTTCTCATTGAAGTAAGCCCCTGGTTTTCCTCCTTGCATTAGGACAACTCCTATACCTGTTCCAAAAGCATCACATTCAATTTCAAAGGTTTTATCAAAGTTAAGAAGTACCAAAACTGGTGCATGTGTGAGGCTATCTTTCAGCTAGTTGAATGCCTTCTCTTGTGATGGTCCCATTTGAATTCCACATTCTTCTTAATTACTGAAATGAGGGGTGAAGAAACAGTACTAAAGTCCTTAACAAATATTCTATAGAAACTAGCCAATCCATGAAAACTCCTAATATGTCCGATTGTTGTTGAGGTTGGCCAATCTTGAATTGCTTTAATCTTTTCTTTATCGACTTTTATGTCCTGAGAAATTACAACAAAATCCTAGGAATAAAATTTGATCAGTACAGAAAGTATATTTCTTAAGGTTAGCATAAAGGTTTTTAGCCTTAAGCGTTTGAAGTACCTGCTGAAGATGTTGTAAGTGATCTTCAAGATTAGAGTTATAGATTAGAATGTCATCAAAGTAAACCACTTCAAACTTACAGATAAAAAGCTCTTAGGACGTGGTTCATGAGTCACATTAATGTACTTGGAGCATTTGTAAGTCCAAATGGCATGACTAGCCATTCATACAATCCTTGTTTTGTTTTAAACGCCATCTTCCATTCATCACCTTCTTTCATTCTCACCTGATTATATCCACTTATTAGATCAATTTTTTAGAAGATAGTTGATCCATTGAGTTC
Organism: Pugionium cornutum; assembly: GCA_018901935.1. Taxonomy (NCBI): domain Eukaryota; kingdom Viridiplantae; phylum Streptophyta; class Magnoliopsida; order Brassicales; family Brassicaceae; genus Pugionium; species Pugionium cornutum. The sequence goes on along the minus strand of CM032157.1, from coordinate 33,232,229 downwards.
ATCTAGCATGTCATCAATTCTTGGAACTGAATGTCAATATTTGACAATGATTTTGTTGATTGCTCTACAAGCAACACACATTCTCGAAGTTCCATCTTTCTTAGGCCTTAGAAGAGCAGGAACACCACATGGGCTTAAACTTTCTCAAATATAGCCAGTAGACATTAAGTCTTGTACTTTTTTTCCAGCTCCTTTGCTGTTTCTAGATTCACTCTATAGGCAGCTCGGTTTGGCAAAACTGCTCCAGGAACAAGATCAATCTGATGCTCGATTCCTCATATAGGTGGCAATCCTGGTGGTATCTCTTTTGTAAAAACATCACTGAATTTTTCAAGAAGCTCAAAAACAGCACAGGGAGTTCTTCCTTTTCTTGACCTGAAAACAACCATTCTTTCAAGATCATTAGTAGCACCTGTTCTTGAAAGTCAAGAGATTTCAAAACAATAGCAGGTGTTACATAAAGGTTAGTTTTACGTAGCTTCTCTCCTTTAGACGTAGCTCATTGCATCTCATGCACTTCCTGTGGGGTTAAAGGTGCTAAGCTATGTTTCTTGTTATTGTGTATGAAGGTATAGTGATTGGTGCGTCCATTGTGTAATGCTTCTTTGTCATATGGTGACTTGGTCTGCGATTTTGAGCTTAGTTTCATCGTTCAACCATTTGAGCTTGTATGGTCGAGGATGCTTTGTCTTTTGTAAACCTAGCTTATCAACCAATACTTGCTGGCTACGTTAGTACAAGAACCACCATCTATGATCAAGCTATGTACCTTTGAGTATATTGTGCACCGAAAATGGAAAATATTTTCTTTGTGTATTGTTTCTAGTTCAAAAAGAGCACTGAGGGATCTCCTTGTAACTAGAAGTTATGCGGTGTCAGGATAATCCACAACTTCTTACAAAGAGTTTTCTGGTTCATATTCCTCTTCATCTTGAGATTCATATTTGCCAATTAATTTTAGGATCATAACTCTTTGGTTTGGGCATTCTCTTGCATAGTGGCCTTTTCCCTAACATTTAAAACAGGTTGTATCACGAGATCTTTGAGTTGGATTTTTACCTTGCTCGGGTTTGTTGTTTTTAGATGTTTTAGCTGTGGATTTTTTGAATCTGGATTCTTTGTCGATGGCCTTTCCTTTGTCCTGACCCTTTTGAGGTTGTTGATTCCAGGTTGAATTGCTACGATTTGTTGAGATAGTCTTCCTTTTTATGTGCTGCTCGGCCTGAACCGCAAGATGCAGCTACTCATCCAGATCATGATAGGTTTGTCTCTCTACGTTTCTAGAAATTCGATCTTGCAAACAATCTAGGCATTGAGTCATAAAAGTTTCTTCTGAATCTTCAGTCTCCAACCTGTTTGTAAGCATTTCAAACTCATCAAAGTATTCTTCAACAGATTTAGAACCTTGAGTGAGTTTTCTAAGGTTTTTTTGCAACTCTCTGTAGTAGTATGCATGGACATATCTCTACTTAGTTGGAACCTCATGTCTTCCCAAGTAGTGATCTGACCATGTCTATGTCTTCTTCTTTCAGAAACATCTATGTCCCACCAAGCTAGAGCACTTTCAATGAGTTGAGCAACTGATAGAGACACTTTTCTCTGATCTGAGTAGTTGTAATACTAAAATATGTATTCCATATGCCTTTCCCAATCAAGGTAGGCATCTAGATTAACCTTTCCAGCAAAGGTTGGTGCCATGAGCTTTACATCACTGTTTCCATGCCAAGATTCTTCTACTCTATCTTTGTCACGTTGATATTGTCTTTTTGGTCTATGATTATGATGAGGTTCTGGTGGAAGATCATCTTCTAAGCCAGCTATTTAATCCTCTTCATGATTAACACGTTGGGCATTCACATTTCTGATAGGATTTCAGTGAATTGGTGGTGGCTGTTCTATTCTTGTCATGCGATCTCTTAGGTTTTGAAGTTGAATCTAAATAGCAGCAAGCATCTGAGCAACATTCACATCTGCTGGTTGTCCCATCATCACACAATCTGTCTCACACTAAACAAACAGATCATGTGCAAAGGAGGTTGAATACACACAATCAAAAACAACTTCAAATCGACATATCTAATTGTAGCAGCAAAAGAAGTTGAATAGACACAATCAAAACAACTAAAAATCGACAAATCTAGTTGCAGCAGCAAAGGAAGTCAAATAGACACACAGATTATGGAAGGTCTATGATAAGTCTAGAGCACTCAAGCTTCAAGGATTCACACACAAGAAGGCTGGAGGCGTTAGCTCATTTCAAAGGAAGAAAAACTAGGTTTTTATTTCATAAAACTTAAGTGATTACATGGTGAGAAGGGAATTTATATAATAGTCCAACAGCAAGTGCCTTCTAGGCCTGAAAATACATTATAATGGAAGGACTAAAGCGAAAATAACAACAAGACATCAGGACCTAATGACAAATAAAAGAATCTTAAACTTAATAGTCACATTCCTACAAAAATAAGGCAAATAAACTTGTTAATTTAAACTTAGAAATTTTAAATACGCACCTTGGTCTCTTGTAGCTCTTTATAACGCCTTCTTAAGTTTGTTTAGCAATGATGAACAAGGTTATATCTTTAAGGCCTTGTAGAACTAGAAGAAGAGAAGTTGTTGGAGTCTTGAGTTGTTCATAGTCTTCTTTTTGTATTTCTTTAGTAAGTTAACCTTCATGAAATCCTCCATCTTCTATAATTGTGATGAGACTCTCCACATACTTGTTGAACATCTTACTAAGGTTTTTTGTGCCTGATCTTGTTCTTGGAGCTTGTCTCAGAGTTGGTATATTAATGGGCTCTTTCTCGGCTTCAATTGAGCTGGTATTGATGTCCTCATCACCGATCCCAAGCCAAATCATGCAAAACCCAAGCCCATCACAAGACCGGCCTAATGGCTGGTCTCACTATGGTCTATCGCCCATGCTCATCACTAGACCGGCCTAATAGCTGGTCTCACCATGACCGATCTGGGATCAGCCCCAAAATCTGCAGCCCATCAGGAGATCGGCCAAATTACCGATCTCACATGGTCGATCTCGGGCCAACCTGAGCATAATTTTAAACCTACTTTTATTTAAGCTGTTTGTCATGGGATTAAATCTAATTGTTAGGGATACTATATAAACCCTTTAAATACTTTAACCTAATTTTTGTTCATGTTTCTTCTAATTTTTTTCTCTGTACGTTTTTAGAGAGAGGAGATTGGTTTCAACCTTTGTTTTTGCGCTTTTGGTTTTTAGTGAAGGATTTCTCTACCCAATCTCTTATCTTATGTTTCTTTGCTTTTACTTCTTTATGCTTACTGTTTTAGTGAACATGTTTGAGTAGTTTTCTGTATGGATTGTGGGTAAGGTAGATTAGGGGAATCTGATATTGACTTAGGGTTGTTTAGGTAGATTAGATAAAAAAATCCCTAATGTTTAGGGTGCTTAATGCCAGGGATATATAGAAGTAGCTAATCAATGCTTAGATCGATTATGTTATGTTCCTGAGAAGTGTATACAGAATGTGTAGGTAGGCCTAAACATCCTTATTGCATCTTAGCCGATAGGTGAACTCAATTATCACTATACGATACATTGCTGTGCAAAGACTTGTACTCAATAGGTTGGTGAATGGGCTGTTACCACGAAAGTGGATCAGTCTACTAGATAATATTCTAAGTCTTATATATTTATCTAATCGAATCTGTAGAATCGTTAGTCAAAGAAATATTGTCCCGAGTCGAATACCTTGCCCACTGTCCATATATCTTCTTCATCGAATTTAACTCGTATTTACTTATTTGCAATTAGATTACTAGACAACCAATCAAAATCCCAATTAGTATTTTCTCTAGATTTAAATGTGTCATGTATTTCTAGTGTGTTATTACTTCCCTGAGGATTCGATACCCAAATACTACTCGATCTGCTATGCACTTGGAGTTGTAGTCGGGATTAAAACCTAAAACCCCAAAAGGTTTTGGGTCACATTTGCATCATTTTGCATTTTACTTATATTTATGCATTATAAAAACCAAAAAATGAAAAAACACGAAAACCAAAAAATTTTAACTATCATTTATATATGCCATGTGTTAAGATTGAGTCTAGAAGCATATAGGATTTCGTTACATTTGCATATGGACCATGGTTAGACTGCCTTGACTAAGTTGCACTTAGGACTAAGATTGGAACCCTTGCTAGGAGTACTATGATCCATGCACCATTTCGAAACTTGAAAATCTTGTATTGTGCCGCAACCTAGATCATTCTCGAGAATTGAAAATTTTCTGATTTGATCCTAACTGCATAAACTAGAACTTTAATTGGAATTGAAAGTTTCTTACGTTTATCTATCCTAAGACTTGTTCATAGATACTCATATACACATTCGAGATTTCTTTCACCTTTATACCACCCTTTGTTAATCCGAATGGCTAAATACTCCTTTTTGGGATGGTTATGCCACTCCCAACCCCAATCCTTTCCTTGAAGCCAACATTACTCTTGTGTGAATCTTGTGTAAGGCATTTTTACTAGAATGCTTACTTTGCAAAACATGTTGAGTTTTGAGAACGACAAACCTATGACTTTCATGTAGATGCTAGCTTCACGCTATAAGCTTAGCATAGGTTAGGACTTGGGTAGGCTTGCTAGGGTATTTGAGTATGAGATGAAAAGAAAAAGAAAAACAAAGAAATGAGAGAAACCCAAAAAGGGAGCGTGTGGGGGTGTGCATAAGAAAAAGGGCATGAGGATCGGTTAATAAGTGTAAAAGATAGCTCTAAGTTCAAAGTGAAAAATTCCTCTAAGAAATTAAGGAAGGCACAAGCCTAGATCAATTATCAAGAGTAGAGGAGAAAAATTAGAAAAAGAGCTAGAAAATAAGAATGATTCCAATGAGTCCAATTAATCACTACCCCCTAGTGCCAAAAAGAGAATTTCAAAGTGAGAAAGTAGAAGAAGATAGGCAAAGAAAGCATCGGAAGGGTAGATAACTTAGGATGGGATTGACTTGAGTTTGTGATAGAGAGTTTTGTGCTAGAACATGGGTAGATGAAAGTCTTGCCTTGTATGCATCATTGTTTTTGACTCTTAGTGTTTTGCGAAAGTTGCATTCCTTTTCGAGAGAACCTTTGTGATTAGTTGAACCACCTTACCTCATTTTAGAAACCATTTCTCTAGCCAAATGAACTTGTCTTGGTTGATGCATGAAAAGATTCACTTATGCTTTTAATTGAATGTTAAGGAGTTAGGGGATTTGATCGGGCATAGCATGACTAGGGATTGACATCGTGGCACATACGAAAAGTACTAGGAATAGGTTCAATTCAAGCATTATAATACTCTTGGATAAGGATTTTGGGATTAGATATTTGTACATGGTTTCGGTTAGGGGTCCAGTCTTCAATACTCTTCTGCGGTTTGTTTTTGCTGGTTTTCCTCGAGGACGAGTAAAAGACAAGTCTGAGGGAGTTGATAATCATGGTTTTTTGCATTGTTTCACCATGGATTTCACCATCTTTTTCGTGTCTTCATTAGCGTTTTAGGTATTTTATCTGCTCATTTATATTCATTGGCATTTAGCATTGTATTATACAGGTTATTACATGCAATTCTGCATCTTGCATACCTTCTCGAGTATTTCAGGTACAACGAGAAGTTAAATGGCACAAAGAGCAGAAAAATGGCCAAGGAATCTTCTGAGGCCACAAGAACGGCCATCCGGCCTATATCGTAGGCTGATCTCAGCCGGACCACACACGATCAGCCATCCAGCTGATCGCACCTGGCCGATTGCCCAACACCTGGCCAGCTAACCATCCGATCATCGAGCACATGCTGATGCCAGCCCGAGAGCTGCCATGCCATCCAGAGACTTGCCTGATGCTATCCAGAGACCTGCCGAACCAGACAATGCGATCGGTCATCCGGAACAATGTACAACCCCGATTGAGCACCAACCCAAACCAAATCATGAAAAACCCAGTCCAATCACCCATGCCCATCACCAGACCAGCCTAATGGGCGGTCTCACTATGGTCGATCTCGGATCAGCCCCAAAATCCACAACCCATATGGGGATCGGCCAAATGCGCGATCTCACATGGCGGATCACGGGCCAACCTGAGCCCAATTTACCTTAAATCTATTTTTATTTAACCGGTTTGTCCCGGGATTAAATTTAATTGTTAGGGATACTATATAAACCTTTTTTAAACACTTTTAACCTAATTTTTGTTCAAGTTTTTTCTAGTTTTTGTCTCTGGACGTTTTTAGGGAGAGAGGAGATTGATTTCAACCTTTGTTCTTGCACTCTTGGTTTTTAGTGAAGGATTTTTGTACCCTAACTCTTATCTTATGTTTTTTGCTTTTACTTGTTTATGCTTACTGTTTTAATGAACATGTTTGAGTAGTTTTCTGTATGGATTGTGGGTAAGGTAGATTAGGGGAATCTGATATTGACTTAGGGTTGTTTAGGTAGATTAGATGATAAATCCCTGATGTTTAGGGTGTGCTTAATGTCATGGATTGAAGTAGCTAATCAATGCTTAGATGGATGATGTTCTGCTTCTGAGAAATGTAGACAGAACGTGTAGGTAGGCCTAAATATCCTTTTTGCATCTTAGCCAATGAGATTTGATGTCTAAGGCAATAGGTGGACATGATTAGACTCAAACCCAATGATCACTAGGCGATAGGTGTACATGATTAGACTCGAACCCAATGATCACTAGGCGATAGGTGGACATGATTAGACTCGAACCCAATGATCACTAGGCGCTAGATTACTGTGCAAAAGACTTGTAGTCTATAGGTTGGTGAATGGGTTGTTGCCACGAGAGTGGATCAGTCTACTAGATAGTGTTCTAAGTCTTAGGGAATTATCTAATCAAACCTCTAGAAACGTTAGTCAAAGGAAAATTTCCACAAATCGAAGGCCTTGTCCACATTCCATATTTCTTGTTTATCGAATTTAACTCGTCTTTACTTTCTTTAAAATTAGATTATTATACAACCCAATCAAAAACCTAATTAATATTTTCCTAGATTTAAGTGTTTCATGCATTCCTAGTGTGCTATTCTTACTTTCTTGAGGATTCGATACCCAACTAGAGTTGTACTTGGGATTAAAACTTAATATCCCATCAATGACATTCCTATTTAAAACGGGATGGCCAAGCATAATGCACACTTGGAGCAAGTGTTATACATATTTCGAAAGGAAACCCTTTATGCCAAACTCAAGAGTGCATCTTTGTACTAACAAACTTGTCTTTTTGGATTTCATAGTATGTAAATATGTAATACAATTTGATGATGATATAACAAGGCAATTTGACACTACTTGATGCCACATCAATCGTTTAAGTGCAGTGTTTCCATGAGCTACCTGCTTATGTAGCTCAGTGGCAGCGCCATTTACTATCATGATCAAGAAGAATGTGTCTTTCGTGTGCGGATATGGACAAAGAAGGTCATGAGGACCTCAGTACCAACCATAGCCTAATACTATTACCGGGGTATGAGAGGCACCGTGATAAGGACTCCAGTATCGACCATAGCCTGATCCTATTGCCCGCGGTACAAGAGGCCATGATGACATAGTCAAGGAACAAGCAACTAAGGAAAAGGTTCAATCTCGCCGTAGATAACTACCTCAAAACCTTGGACCACTGCGACCTATAGCATAACCGGTGCCACCAGCATAGATGGCCTGCCGGCTTCTTTTTATATGGCAACCGATAATCTTGCCCAAGCCTTCAACAAAATCTCCATCGGCCATGGAAATGATCATCTAGACAAATTTAAATCTTCCGTCTCTACATGCATTTCTAATTTCTTAACACATTTTGGCCTACCGGCTTCTTTTTATATGGCAACCGATAATCTTGCCCAAGCCTTCAACAAAATCTCCATCGGCCATGGAAATGATCATCTAGACAAATTTAAATCTTCCGTCTCTACATGCATTTCTAATTTCTTAACACATTTTGGAGGATAAGACTGACAAACCCTCAAGACGGCCACACTGGCCAAGTAGAGGTTGGAACAACGCGTAAGTACCAAGATCACGAAGCAAGAGCATGACAAGAAGAAGAGCTTCAAGACAGGACCCTATGGCCTTAAGTGAATACATATAAGACTTTCGAGCCTAAGACCCAGACTAAGGAAATGCCACAAACCTATAGCACATATAATCAACATATGGTGCGCCTATACAACCATTTGTAAGCAAGGCTAATGTATGGTCTTTATATTAAATTTTTACAGGTTCTAATGGCCCCAAAAATGGTACTAAATGACTTCCAAATCAAGTAGATGCACACCAAATGGGAATCCTCACATGCACCTATAGTTTCCATTTTCTAGAATATGTAGTTTTCCTTCTTGTGTTGTTATCATTTTCTCTTTCTTTCTTATTCATTTTTTGCATTATGCATTTAAATTCAACCAATAGGTCTGGCTGAGCACAGTTGTAACAAATCACCCTTTTCAGATATTAATAAAGAGATCACATTTTATTAGACAAGAAAACGCTAGGGTTCTTCTCTTTTCGTGTGCAATAGTGATACAAGCCTCGATTCAAGGCTTATATGCGCGTGGGCTGTTTTGAGAAGGTTAGGTGAGAAACTCGACCATAGACTTCTTGGATAGGGGGTTTTGGGTTGGTATTCGATGGAAGGGTGAAGTGAACCACACGAGGGGTGATGAACCTCGTGATAAATCACAAACTTAGAGCTAGGAGGGCTGGTCTCAACTAGGTTCTAAGCGCACAAGCTTCTTGAGAGAAAAACTTGTAGAGAGAAAATTCGCACTTTATTAATATCAAAAAGTGGTGTCAAACTACAATGCTGGAAGGAGCCTTATTAATATGCTCGACAGCTTGACCTTCTAGGGTCGACTGAAATAAAGAAAAGGAAAGTTTACAAAAGTGCACAAATGGAAAAGATACAAAAGTGCATAACCGAAAAAGGACCTATTCCTAAAATGTTCTTGACTCAAAAATGTAAACAATCTAGATCCTACCCTGCAAAACAGAAAGAGGCATATATTCGAATTAAAACTTACCTTACTTACCTCACGGCCAAAAAATGGAAGGTGGCCGTCCTTGTGGCATGCACGCGCCTTGCTCCTAGTCTACGACTTGGAGTAGGGTTAGGAATCTTTGGGCCCTGACCTCTCTTGCCACTAAAGCCCAAGTCTCTGAAGTCCCTTGCATTGTTGAGAAGCCTTTGGACTCTTCTTTGCACTTCTGGCCCATTGACCTTAGTCGATCTTTCTCTAGGAGCTTGTCGACCCATAAGCTGAACTTGTGGAAGAGTGGTCTTGATCTGCCCCTTGTCATTGCTCCTGGTGGCACTACTGGTGTGGAGACTTCCTCTAGATGCATGTCCTGAAGCTGGTAGCTTATCTGGTCCGAGTTTCCTTGTGTAGAAGTTGAAATGCTCGTGTACTCGGCTGGATTGGCTGTACCGGCTGGAATGTGTGAGGTACTGGCCGGAATGCCTTCAGGACCGGCCAAGTTGATCCTGGAGTCGGCGGCATCACCAAGGGGACCGGCGGTGTCATCCACGTCACCACCAAGTGTGCCGGAAGCTTGGGCCTCTCAGCTGGCAATGCTGATCGGTCTGGTCCTATTGGTCGAGGGTCCGGCGGTACTGCCAGGGCCGGCAGACGTGCAGATGGCCCGGCTTTCTTGGGCAAGCTTCCTGGTCGGCCAGTCTGGTCTCCTGGCTGGACATATGACCTGATTTCCTCATCATCCCCTCCCTCTTCAGTAGGTTTTCACCTCAAAACTGGTTCAATCTGCATGGAAAGGGCCTAAGTCAGTTACGTTGAACGTGTTAGCGTGTTGGACACATTAAACTCACCTGGGAGCTCGATCCAGTAGGCATTGTTGTTGATCCTCTCCAGCACTCTGAATGGTCCATCTCCTCTTGGTGCTAGCTTGGAACTCCTTAGGTTGGAAAACCCCTCCTGCCGTAGGTGTAGCCACACCCAATCGCCTGGTCTAAAGATCACCTCCTTTCTTCCCTTGTTGGCATGAGTCACGTACTGCCCGGTCCTCTTCTCCAAGTTTTCTGCTACCTTCTGGTGTAATTTCTTATGAACTCTACCTTGGATGCTCCGCTGAGGTTGGTCATCTCTGCTGGTGGCAGTGGCGTTTGCTCCAATGGGGTGAGAGGGTTGAAGCCATATACTACTTCAAATGGTGTCTTCTTGGTTGTTGAGTGCACGGCTCGGTTGTAAGCGAACTCTATGAATGGCAGACACTCCACCCAAGTCTTGAGGTTCTTCCCTAGTGTAGTCCTGAGAAGAGTTGATAGTGTCCTGTTGACAACTTCAGTTTGGCCATCGGTTTGAGGATGGCAGGTGGTAGAGAAGAGTAGCTTCGTGCCTAGTTTCCTCCAAAGGGTCCTCAAGAAATGGCTGAGGAACTTGGTGTCCCTGTCTGATACGATGGTCCTTGGCACTCCATGAAGCCGTACTATCTCCCTGAAGAACAGCTCGGCTGTTTGCGAGGCATAATTGACATTGGCACACGGAATGAAGTGTGCCATCTTGGAGAATCTGTCCACCACTACAAAGATTGCATCATTGTGGTTGATCTTGGGCAGTCCTAGAACAAAGTCCATTGATATATACACCCATGGATGCGTCGGTATGGGCAGTGGGAGATACAACCTGTGAGGTTGCACTCGGGACTTTGCCTTCTTGCAAGTGATGCACCTTGCACAATGAGCTTCTACTGTCCTGTTGATGTGTGGCTAGTAGAAGTGCTCCTTGGCCACTGCTAGAGTCTTGTCGACACCAAAGTGGCCCATGAGTCCTCCTCCATGAGCTTCTCAGATGATAAGCTCCCTTAATGATCCTTGTGGTATGCACAACCTTCTCTCTCGGAACAAGAATCCCTCATGGATGTAAAACTTGCCATGACTCCCTGTGCCACACTCCTTGTAGCTCTCAGCAAAGTCAGGATCATCCTTATATAGGTCCTTGATGTGCTCGAATCCTAGGACCTTTGCCTCCATGGTTGATATCAAGGCAAACCTCCTTGATAGTGCATCGGCTACCATATTGTCTTTGCCCTTCTTGTACTTGATGACGTACGGGAAGATTTCTATGAACTCCATCCACCTGGCATGTCTCCTCTTGAGATTGGTTTGCCCTCTGAGGTGTTTGAGAGTCTCACGATCAGTGTGGATCACAAACTCCTTGGACAGCAAGTAATGCTGCCAAGTCTCCAATGCTCGGAAAAGGGCATAAAGCTCCTTGTCATAAGTGGGGTAGTTCAGTGAGGCACCACCTAGCTTCTCACTGAAGTATGCCACTGGTCTCCCTCCTTGGGTTAGCACTGCTCTATGCCAATTCCAGAGGCATCACACTCCACTTCAAACGTCTTGTTGAAGTCGGGCAGGACTAGCACTGGTGCATGTGTAAGGCTGTCCTTCAAGGCCTGGAATGCCTTCTCCTGAGCTTCTCACCAGCTGAATCCCACGTTCTTCTTCACTACTGCTGTCAATGGTGAGGCAATACTTCTGAAGTTGGGCACGAATCTCCTATAGAAGCTGGCCAATCCGTGGAAGCTCCTTACTTGGCTGATGTTGCCTGGTGTTGGCCATTCTTGTATGGCTTGAATCTTCTCTTCATCAACCTGTAGGCCATGTGAACTTACAACAAAACCTAAAAAGACAAGTTTATCAGTACAAAAGATGCACTTCTTGAGATTGGCATAAAGCTCTTCTTGTCGAAGGGTTTTAAGTACCATCTCAAGATGTGTGAGGTGTTCCCGTAGGCCCTTACTATAAACTAATATATCATCAAAGTAAACCACTACAAACTTACTGATGTACGCCCTAAGAACTTGGTTCATAAGGCGCATGAACGTGCTTGGGGCATTAGTCAAGCCGAATGGCATGATTGTCCACTCGTATAGCCCTTGCTTTGTCTTGAAAGCAGTCTTCCATTCATCACCTTCCTTCATCCTGACCTGGTGGTATCCACTCTTGAGGTCTATCTTGGAGAAGAACGTGGCTCCACTCAGCTCATCTAGCATGTCATCCAGCCGTGGTATCGGATGCCGGTACTTGACTGTGATGTTGTTGATTGCTCGGCAGTCCACGCACATTTGCCAAGTCCCATCCTTCGTGGGCACTAGTAGCACTGGTACGGCACATGGACTGAGGCTCTCTCGAGGATAGCCTTTCTCCAGGAGCTCCTTGACTTGCTTCTCAAGCTCCTTGGACTCCTCTGGACTCATCCGGGAGGCTGGCCGGTTGGGCAGGGCTGCTCCGGGCACTAGGTCGATCTGGTGTTCTATGCCACGTAAAGGAGGTAAGCCTGCTGGTATCTCCTCTGGAAACACATCCTGGAACTTGTTGAGGAGAGTTGCTACTTTAGGAGGTAGCTCTACCTGTTCTTTTTCTACATTCAACACTTCTTTGAAAACCATTAGTAGCATTAGATCCTTCGAGGCTAAAGCACTCAGGACATGACTCGGTTGAATAAGAAAGTTAGATTTAATGAGCTTCTTTTCCTTACTCATTTGCTGTTGAAGCTCATGTACCTGGGCAGGTGTAAGAGGAGCTAGGCTGACCTTTCTCTTGTCATGCACGAAAGTGTAGAGATTGGTTCGGCCATCATGCCTGGTCTCCTTATCAAACTGCCATGGCCTTCCTAGCAGAAGATGGCCAGCTTGCATGGGCACCACGTCGCACACGACTTGGTCTTGGTACTTGTCCACACGGAATGGCACAGTGACTTGCTCATGGATCTTGAGCTCGACTTTTTCATCGAGCCATCTCAGTCTATATGGTCGAGGATGCCTTGTCTTCTCTAGACCTAGCTTATCAACCATATATGCACTAGCAACGTTACTGCAAGAACCACCATCTATGATGAGGTTACATACCTTGCCCTTGATGGTGCAACGGCTGTGGAAGATGTTCTCCCTTTGGATGGTCTCTGAAGGATCCACCATTGCACTGAGGATGCGTCTGGTGACCAGCACTTCCCCACATCAGGGTACTCAATGTCACCATATTCCTCTTCTGGTTCATAGTCCTCTTCATCTTGGGACTCATATTCTCCAGCCTCCATAATCAGCATGACCCGGTTGTTTGGGCACTCTCTTGAGATGTGTCCACGACCCCTACACTTGAAACAAGTGATGTCACGTGATCTCTGAGGGTTAGAAGACTTACTAGGCTCTCTCTGGTCACGGGTGGGTTCGGGAGGCTTGCTCTTGAACCTTGACTCGATCTCTATGCTCTTGCCTTTGTCTACGGGCTTGGGAATGTTGCTTGGTGCCCAAGGCGTCTTTGGCTTGCTGCGGATGTCTTGGCTCTTATGTTTGATGTGCTGCTCAGCCTGGACAGATAGGTGGAACAAGTCTTTGAAGTCATTGTAGATTTGCCTTTCCACCTTGCGGCTGACTCTTTCTTGGAGTCCATCCAAGAATTGTGCCATCAATGCTTCATCATCATCATTGAGCTCCAGCCTGTTCCTTAGCTTCTCGAACTCTTCATAGTACTCCCCTACTAATCTGGTACCCTGCTTAAGAGTACGAAAACGACGTTGCAAGTCCCTATGAAAGTGGAACAAACCTTTGTCGCATGACATCTTTTATGTTGACCCATGAGTCTATGGGCCTCATTATTTTCCTCCTTCTGTCAGATACCTCACGATCCCACCAGATGAGGGCATTGTCTGTGAGTTGTGCTACTTCCATTGAGACTCTCCTAGGCCCTGGTTGGTTGTAATGATCAAAGATATGATCCATTATTCTCTCCCAATCTAGGTAAGCGTCGGGGTCTACTTTTCCTGCAAAACTTGGAGGAGTTAGCTTAACATCAGGATGAGTTACCCGATTGTAGGCGTGTTCATCTCCGTCCTCATGATGTCTAGGAGGCATCCTTGGTCTCTGGTGAAGACCATATGGCTCGAAGCCATCATCTTCTGCCTCTGGTTGCCGTGGAGGTCCTCTCGGCCTATGGTGATAGTTATGAGGTTGTGTGTCCTCATCTCCAACTGGTTGGGGCTCCTCCTGTTCGTGCCGTGTCCTAAGGTGCTCAGGACCCTCAGGATGGTCTTTCTCAGCTCTCACGTGCCTTATGGCCTGGAATCTCACAGGCCTCCCCACGCGCTCCAATCTCTCGCCTATGGATGCGAGTTGCGTTTGGAGGGTGGTGAACATGGCCATCATGGCTTCGGTTGCTTCTCTATTTTCTTCTGCCATTGCGTACTACAAGGGAGAAAACAAGTTTATTCTGCTCCTAGAATCGATTAGGAGGATGCTTATATAGAGAACTCGAAAAATATACAAAAAGGAAAATCTGAGAAAAGGAAGGATTTGAAAAAATGGAAGATTTGAAAAAAATAGAAACTAGAAACAAAAAAGCTAAAGGATAGAAACAACCTGGTTTAGGAGCTTTAAGCTCCGATACCAAAATGATACAAGCCTCGATTCAAGGCTTATATGCGTGTGGGCTGTTTGGAGAAGGTTAGGTGAGAAACTCGACCTTAGACTTCTTAGATAGGGGGTTTTGGGATGGTATTCGATGGAAGGGTGAAGTGAACCACACTAGGGGTGATGAACCTCGTGATAAATCACAAACTTAGAGCTAGGAGGGCTGGTCTCTACTAGGTTCTAAGCGCACAAGCTTCTTGAGAGAAAAACTTGTAGAGAGAAAATTCGCACTTTATTAATATCAAAAAGGGGTGTCGAACTACAATGCTGGAAGAAGTCTTATTAATATGCTCGACAGCTTGACCTTCTAGGGTCGACTCAAATAAAGAAAAGGAAAGTTTACAAAAATGCACAAATGAAAAAGATACAAACGTGCATAACCAAAAAAGGACCTATTCCTAAAATGTTCTTGACTCAAAAATGTAAACAATCTAGATCCTACCCTGCAAAACAGAAAGAGGCATATATTCGAATTAAAACTTACCTTACTTAACTCACGGCCAAGAAATGGAAGGTGGCCGTCCTTGTGGCATGCACGCGCCTTGCTCTTAGTCTTCGACTTGGAGTAGGGTTAGGAATCTTTGGGCCCTGACCTCTCTTGCCACTAAAGCCCAAGTCTCTGAAGTCCCTTGCATTGTTGAGAAGCCTTTGGACTCTTCTTTGCACTTTTGGCCCATTGACCTTAGTCGATCTTCCTCTAGGAGCTGGTCGACCCATAAGCTGAACTTGTGGAAGAGTGCTCTTGATCTGCTCCTTGTCATTGCTTCTGGTGGCACTACTGGTGTGGAGACTTCCTCTAGATGCATGTCCTGAAGCTGGTAGCTTATCTGGTCCGAGTTTCCTTGTGTAGAAGTTGAAATGCTCGTGTACTCGGCTGGATTGGCTGTACCGGCTGGAATGTGTGAGGTACTGGCCGGAATGCCTTCAGGACCGGCCAAGTTGATCCTGGAGTCGGCGGCATCACCAAGGGGACCGGCGGTGTCATCCACGTCACCACCAAGTGTGCCGGAAGCTTGGGCCTCTCAGCTGGCAATGCTGATCGGTCTGGTCCTATTGGTCGAGGGTCCGGCGGTACTGCTTGGGCCGGCAGACGTGCCAGATGACCCGGCTGTCTCGGGCAAGCTTCCTGGTCGGCCAGTCTGGTCTCCTGGCTGGACATACGACCTGATGTCCTCATCAAGCAGCCTCAAAGAATTGAACCTCTAGTGCTGATCAAAGAGTTCTCATCCTCTTTTTGGTGCCCATCATTGCCATCGCCTTGGTCCCATGAGAGAAAGCGGCCACCAAATCATTAGATCACCATACCTATCCAAAGGATCGTACCGAGAAAGAGTGACCAGCAGCTTGTGTCATGGCCAAATTCTGTCAGTTTTAAGAGTCCATAAGGCATCTTATATCACACGGTCAAGAAATAAACAACTAGGGAAGATGTTTGATCTGGCCATGGAGAACTACCTCAACACCTTAGACCAAGAGAAACTAGCATGCTCAGAGGCTTTCCAAACCAATATAACCTCCGGCACCACCAGTCTTGATGGCACTCTGAAGATACGCCATGATCAAAGCCATCAACAAACTTAATGTTGGCATCAGATCTCAGAGATCAATCTGGCCGACCAAGTGCAGATAGGGGATTTGGCGCGTCTGGAAAGCAGTACCAGCCTCATGAGATCAATCTTTCTGAGGCCCAAACCTCCGGTCTAACTGGCGGCGACGTGGATGACACCGCGGGCCCAACTGGTGATGCCGCCGGCTCTGAGATCAACTTGGCTGGCTCCGATGACCATACGGACATCACCTCGCACAGTCCAGCCGGTACAGCCGATCCAGCCGATTGCACCACCATTTCAGCATCTACACAAAGAGACTCGGACCAGATAAGCTACCAGCTTGAAGACATGCCTCTAGAGGAAGTCTCTACACCAGTGGTGCCACCAGGAGCAATGACAAGGAGCAGATCAAGGGCACTCTTCCACAACTTCAGCTTGTGGGTCGACAAGCTCCTAGAAGATGACGACAAAGAACATTGGGCAAAGAGTGCAAAAAGGAGTCCAAAGGCTTCTCAACAAAGCAAGGGACTTCAGAGACTTGGGCTTTAGTGGCAAGAGAGGGCAGGGCCCAAAGATTCGTAACCCTACTCCAAGTCGAAGACTAGGAGCTAGGCGCGTGCATGCCACAAGGACGGCCACCTTTGATTTCTTGGCTGATAGGTAAGAATGGTAAGTTTTCATATTATATACTTGCCTTTTCTGTTTTGCAGGGTAGGATTTAGAATATTTACATTTTGAGTCAAAGGCATTTTAGGTATAAGTCCTTTTCGGTTATGCACTTTTGTAAGTTTTCCATTTGTGCACTTTTGTAAGTTTTCCATTTCTTTTCTTGAGTGGTAGAACCTGGATGAGTGTCATAACTTCTAAGCATGTGCAACTTTGAAGAAGCTTCTTCCAAGATCTTTGAATCAGAGGACTCCATTCCTTAATCATCTGGGAGCTTCTTTCTCACATCTGAGTTTGATACCAAATGTAGGACAAGACCACCCAAGAAATTCCAAACTTAGATCAAGATCAAGACTCTAATGCCTTTAATAAAGATATAGAATGACTTTCAAGTGAAAGCCAAGACCCAAGACATGCCAAACTTAGTACACTCTGAACCAACTCATGGTGCGCCTATATAGCCTTTTGCAATCAATGCTAAGGTCTTTTATTTATAATATATTTGGGCAGGTTCATAAGGCCTCATGACTTCAAATTCAAATATATTCACATTAAAAGGGAGCCAAAACACGCAATATATTTTTCATTTCTAGGATTATGTACTTTTCAATTTTTCTTTTTGTTCCGATTTTCCTTTTGTTTGTTTTTCTTTTATCACATTTTTTCCATTTAATTTCGACCAATAAAATATAGCTGAATAACACTATAAAGGATTCCCTTGCAGCTTAGATACTATTTACATTTTTGATATTAATATACACATGTTTTTCTACAAAGAAACCCAACGAGTTCTTCCCTTTGAATGCGCAACCACCTCAAATATTGAACTTCTTGTGTTATATCAAAGAATTCTCACCTTCTTGGTGGATCCCCCAACACTACCCCTGCCTTGATCCCTAGAGATACAGTGACCTTCAACGTTAAATCTCTCTAACCTATCATACAACCGTACCAAAAGAAAGTGACCACCAACTTGTGTCTCAGTCAATACTGCCACTTTTAGGAATCCATAATGCGGTTTACATCATCTGGTATCAAATCTGTAAGTTCCTGCAGCTAATTTTTTTTCTTCTTTTCATTCGGTTTCTTAAAAATAATATTCGATAAGTCCATTGCATTAGTGATACAAGCCTTGAATCAAGGCTGTAAAACACTTGGACCGGTTGGAGAAGATTAGGCGAGAAACTCGGACTTAGGCTTCTTGAATGGGATTTTCTGGTGTGTATTGGTGGTGGGGTGAAGTGAACCACACGAGGAGTGATGAACCTCGTGATAAATCACAACTTAGAAGCTTGGAGGACTGGTCTCAACTAGGGTTCTAAGCGATAGAGTTTTTAGGAGAAAAACTCGTAAGAAAAATGCTCTCTTTATTAATAATCAAAAAGTTGTCGAACTACAAAGCTGAAGGAGCCTTATTAATATGCTCGGCAGCTTTGACCTTCTAGGATCGACGCAAAAGAAAAATGGAAAAGATACAAAAGTGCATAAAGGAAAAATTACAAAAAGGAAATAACCGAAAAGGACAAATACCTAATTGTTCTTGACTCAATAAATGGAAACTACTAATTCCTACCCTGCAAAACAGAAAAGGCAAGTATATAATTGAAAAAATTTACCTTCTTAACTTTTGGCCAAGAAATGGAAGGTGGCCGACCTTTCTCACACGCGCCTTAGTCTTTGATTTGGAGTAGGATTACGAAATATTGGGACTTGACCTCTTTTCCACGAGAGCCCAAATCTCTGGAGTCCTTTGAGATGTTGAGAAGCCCTTGGATTCTTCCTTGTACTCTTGGCCCAATGCTCCTTGTCGTTGGCCTTCTAGGAGCTTGTCTACCCTCAAGCTGAACTTGGAGAAGAGTGTCCTTGTTCTGCTCCTTGTCATGGTTCCAGGTGGTACCACGGCTGTAGAGACTTCATCTAGGTTCATGCCTTGAAGTTGGTAGCTGAGTTGATCCAAGTCTCCTTGTGTAGAGGTGGAAATTATGGTGTAATCGCTTGAGCTGGCTGGACCGTGTGTAGAGCTGGCCGAGTTGAGATCGGAGCTGGCCAGATCAATTTGTGGGCCGGCGGCGTCACCAGCTAGGCTAGCGGTGTTATTCACATTGCTGCCAGTTGGGCCGGAGGTTTGGGCCTCTCCGCCAGAAGAGTTGTTGTCTTGACTGATCGTGGGCCTAGCTTGGGCAGCAGACCATCAATGTGGCTGTCGGCAAGCCTGATCCATTTATCTTCTGGATCTGGTGTCCTCATCATGCCCTCCCCCTTCAGTACGGTTTGACCTCAAAACTGGCTCATCTGCAAGGAAAGGAGCTAAATCAGTCACATTGAATGTGTTAGACACATTAAACTCACCTGGAAGTTCAAACCGGTAGGCGTTGTTGTTAATCCTCTCCAGCACTCTGAATGGTCCATCTCCTCTTGGGGCCAGCTTGTAACTCTTTAGGTTGGTGAACCTCTCTTTCCGTAGGTGTAGCCACACCCAATCGCCTGGTTGGAAGATCATTTCTCTTCTCCCCTTGTTGGCATGAGTCACGTACTGCCCGGTCCTCTTCTCCAGGTTCTCTGCTAGCTTCTGGTGCAATCTCTTGATGAATTCTGCCTTAGATGCTCCATTGAGGTTGGTCATTTGTGATGGTGGTAGTGGTGTTTGCTCCAAAGGCGTTTGAGGGTTGAAGCCGTAGACCACTTCAAAAGGGGTCTTCTTTGTGGCTGAATGCACTGCTCGGTTGTAAGCAAACTCAATGAATGGCAGGCACTCCACCCATGTCTTGAGGTTCTTCCCAAGTGTGGTCCTGAGAAGAGTTGACAATGTCCAGTTGACCACTTCAGTTTGGTCATCGGTTTGAGGGTGGCATGTGGTAGAGAAGAGCAACTTTGTGCTTAGCTTTCTCCAGAGTGTCCTCCAGAAGTGGCTGAGAAATTTGGTGTCTCTGTTTGAAATGATTGTCCTTGGCACTCCATGAAGTCGTACTACATCTTTGTAGAACAGTTCTGCCATTTGCGTGGCATCGTTAACATTGGCACATGGTATGAAATATGCCATGTTAGAGAATCGGTTCACCACTACAAAGATAACATCTTTTTGGTTGATCTTGGGCAGACCTAGAACAAAGTCAATGGAGATGTCTACCCATGGATCTGTAGGTATGGACAAAGGGAGATACAACCCGTGAGGGTGCACTCGGGACTTCGCCTTCTTGCAAGTGATGCATCTTGCACAATGGCTTGAGATGTGTGGCCAAGAGTCTCCTTGACCAGCTGTCTTATAACAAAAGTGGATGATGATACAAGCCTCGATTCAAGGCTTGGATGCGCGTGGGCTGTTTGTAGAAGATTAGGTGAGAAACTCAACC
This sequence comes from Pugionium cornutum, assembly GCA_018901935.1. Classification (NCBI taxonomy): domain Eukaryota; kingdom Viridiplantae; phylum Streptophyta; class Magnoliopsida; order Brassicales; family Brassicaceae; genus Pugionium; species Pugionium cornutum. Next base: position 33,212,204 of record CM032157.1, on the reverse strand, counting down.
TTAGGCTTCTGGATAAGGGTTTTCTGGTTGGTAAACGATGGAAGGGTGAAGTGAACCACACGAGGGGTGATGAACCTCGTGATAAATCACAAACTTAGAGCTAGGAGGGCTGGTCTCAACTAGGTTCTAAGCGCACAAGTCTCTCTTGAGAGAAAAGCTCGTAGGGAAAAAGTTCTACTTTATTAATAATCAAAAGGTTGTCGAACTACAATGCTGGAAGGAGCCTTATTAATATGCTCGACAGCTTGACCTTCTAGGGTCGACTCAAATAAAAAAAGGAAAGTTTACAAAAGTGCACAAAAGGAAAAGATACAAAAGTGCATAAACGAAAAAGGACCTATTCCTAAAATGTTCTTGACTCAAAAATGTAAAGCAACTAGATCCTACCCTGCAAAACAGAAAGAGGCATATATTCAATGTAAACTTACCTTAACTCACCTCACGGCCAAGAAATGGAAGGTGGCCGTCCTTGTGGCATGCAGCGCCTTGCTCCTAGTCTTCGACTTGGAGTAGGGTTAAATATCTTTGGGCCCTGACCTCTCTTGCCACTAAAGCCCAAGTCTCTGATGTTCCTTGTGTTGTTGAGAAGCCTTTGGACTCTAATTTGCTCTTCTGGCCCATTGTCCTTAGCTGCTCTTCCTCTAGAAGCTTGTCGACCCATAAGCTGAATTTGTGGAAGAGTGCTCTTGATCTGCTCCTTGTCATTGCTCCTGGAGGTACCACTGGTGTAGATACTTCCTCTAAGTGCATGTCCTGGAGCTGGTAGCTCATTTGGTCCGAGTCCTCTTGTGTAGAAGTGGAAGTGTGCGTGTACTCGGCTGGATGGCCTGTACCGGCTGGATTGTGCGTGGTACTGGCCGGAATGACTTCAGGACCGGCCAAGTTGATCCCGGAGTCGGCGGTGTCATCAGGGGGACCGGCGGTATCATTCACGTCCCCACCAAGTGTGCCGGAAGCTTGGGCCTCTCCGCGGGCGATGTTGACCGGTCTGGTCCTATAGGTCGAAGGTCCGGCGGTACTGTCTGGTCCGGCAGGCGCGCCAGATGGTCCTGCTGTCTCGGGCAAGCTTCCTGGTCGGCCAGTCTGGTCTCCTGGCTGGATGTACGACCTGATGTCCTCATCATTCCCTCCCTCTTCAGTAGGTTTTGTCCTCAAAACTGGTTCATCTGCATGGAAAGGGGCCAAGTCAGGCATTGAACGTGTTGGACACATTAAACTCACCTGAGCTCGATCCGGTGGCGTTGTTGTTGATCCTCTGAGCACTCTGAATGGTCCATCTCCTCTGGTGCTAGCTTGGAACTCCTTAGGTTTGGGAACCTCTCGCCGGGTGTAGCCACACCAATCGCCTGGTTGAAAGATCACCTCCTTTCTTCCCTTGGCATGAGTCACGTACTGTCCGTCCTTCTCCAAGTTTTCTGCTACCTTCTGGTGTAACTCCTTATGAACTCTGCCTTGGATGCTCCTTGAGGTTGGTCATCTCAGCTGGTGGCAGTGGCGTTTGCTCAATGGGGTGAGAGGTTGAAGCCGATACTACTTCAAATGGTGTCTTCTTGGTTGCTGAGTGCTTGTGAACTCTATGAATGGCAGGCACTCCACCCAAGTCTTTAGGTTCTTCCTAGTGTAGTCCTGAGAAGAGTTGATAGTGTCCTGTTGACAACTTCAGTTTGGCCATCGGTTTGAGGATGGCAGGTGGTAGAGAAGAGTAGCTTCATGCCTAGCTTCTCCAAAGGGTCCTCCAGAAATGGCTGAGGAACTTGGTGTCCCTGTCTGATCGATGGTCCTTGGCACTCCATGAAGCCATTATCTCCCTGAAGAACAGCTCAGCTGTTTCGTGGCATCATTGACATTGGCACTGGAATGAAGTGTGCCATCTTGGAGAATCTGTCACCACTACAAAGATTGCATCTTTGTGGTTGATCTTGGGCAGACCTAGAACAAAGTCCATTGAGATGTCCACCCATGGATGTGTAGGTATGGGCAGTGGGAGATACAACCCGTGAGGTTGCACTTGGGACTTTGCCTTCTTGCAAGTGATGCATCTTGCACAAGGAGCTTCTACTGTCTTCTTGATGTGTGGCCAGTAGAAGTGCTCCTTGACCACTGCTAGAGTCTTTTCGACACCAAAGTGGCCCATGAGTCCTCCTCCATGAGCTTCTCGGATGATAAGCTCCCTTAGTGATCCCTGTGGTATGCACAGCCTTCTTTCTCGGAACAAGAATTCCTCATGGATGTAGAATTTGCCATGACTTCCTGTGCTACACTCCTTGTAGCTCTCAGCAAGGTCAGGATCATCCTTGTATAGATCCTTGATGTGCCCGAATCCTAGGACCTTTGCCTCCATGGTTGATATCAAGGCAAACCTCCTTGATAGTGCATCGGCTACCACATTGTCTTTGCCTTTCTTGTACTTGATGATGTACGGGAAGGTTTCTATGAACTCCATCCACCTGGCATGTCTCCTCTTGAGATTGGTTTGCCCTCTGAGGTGTTTGAGAGTCTCATGATCAGTGTGGATCACAAACTCCTTGGACAGCAAGTAATGCTGCCAAGTCTCCAATGCTCGGACAAGGGCATAGAGCTCTTTGTCATAAGTGGGGTAGTTCAGTGAGGCACCACCTAGCTTCTCACTGAAGTATGCCACTGGTCTCCCTCCTTGAGTTAGCACTGCTCCTATGCCTATTCCAGAGGCATCACACTCCACTTCAAATGTCTTGTTGAAGTCGGGCAGGACTAGCACTGGTGCATGTGTAAGGCTGTCCTTCAAGGCCTGGAATGCGTTCTCCTGGGCTTCTCCCCAGCTGAATCCACGTTCTTCTTCACTACTGCCGTCAGTGGTGAGGCAATACTGCTGAAGTTGGGCACGAATCTCCTATAGAAGCTGGCCAGTCCGTGGAAGCTCCTTACTTGGCTGATGTTTCCTGGTGTTGGCCATTCTTGTATGGCTCGAATCTTCTCCTCATCAACCTGTAGGCCCTGTGAACTCACAACAAAACCTAAAAAGACAAGCTTATCAGTACAAAAGGTGCACTTCTTGAGATTGGCATAAAGCTCTTCTTGTCGAAGGGTTTTAAGTACCATCTCAAGATGTGTGAGGTGTTCCGTAGGCACTTACTATAAACAAGTATGTCATCAAAGTAAACTACCACAAACTTACTGATGTACGCCCTAAGAACTTGGTTCATAAGGCGCATGAAGGTGCTTGGGGCATTAGTCAAGCCAAATGGCATGACTGTCCACTCGTAGAGCCCTTGCTTTGTCTTGAAAGCAGTCTTCCACTCATCACCTTCCTTCATTCTTACCTGGTGGTATCCACTTTTGAGGTCTATCTTGGGAAGACCGTGGCTCCACTCAGCTCATCTAGCATGTCATCCAGTCGTGGTATTGGATGCCTATACTTGACTGTGATGTTGTTGATTGCTCGGCAGTCCACGCACATGCGCCAAGTCCCATCCTTCTTGGGCACTAGTAGCACTGGTACAGCACATGGACTGAGGCTCTCTCGAACATATCCTTTCTCCAGGAGCTCCTTGACTTGCTTCTCAAGCTCCTTGGACTCCTCTGGACTCATCCGGTAGGCTGGCCGGTTGGGCAGGGCTGCTCCGGGCACTAGATCAATCTGGTGTTCTATGCCACGTAAAGGAGGCAAGCCTGCTGGTATCTCCTCTGGAAACACATCCTGGAATTTATTGAGGAGTGTTGCTACTTCATGAGGTAGCTCTACCTGTCCCTGTTCTATGCTCAACACTTCCTTGAAAACCATTAGTAACATTAAGTCCTTGAGGCTAAAGCTCTCCGGACATGACTAGGTTGAATAAGAAAGTTAGACTTGACAAGTTTCTTTTCCTTACTCATTTGGAGTTGTAGCTCATGTACTTGGGCAGGTGTAAGAGGAGCTAGGCTGACCTTTCTCTTGTCATGCACGAAGGTGTAGAGATTGGTTCTGCCATCATGCCTGGTCTCTTTGTCAAACTGCCATGGTCTTCCTAGCAGAAGATGGCCAGCTTGCATGGGCACCACGTCGCACACGACCTGGTCTTGATACTTGCCCACACTGAATGGCACAGTGACTTGCTCATGAATCTTGAGCTCCACTTTGTCATCGAGCCATCTCAGTCTATATGGTCGAGGATGCCGTGTCCTCTCTAGACCTAGCTTATCAACCATATACGCACTAGCAACGTTAGTGCAAGAACCACCATCTATGATGAGGTTACATACCTTTCCTTGATGGTGCAACGGCTGTGGAAGATGTTCTCCCTTTGGATGGTCTCTGAAGGATCCACCATTGCACTGAGGATACGTCTAGTGACCAGCACTTCCCCCCCATCAGGGTACTCAATGTCACCGTACTCTCCTTCTGGTTCATTGTCCTCTTCATCTTGGGACTCATATTCTCCTGCCTCCGTAATCAGCATGACTCGGTTGTTTGGGCACTCCTTGAGATGTGTCCACGTCCCCTGCACTTGAAACAAGTTATGTCACGTGATCTTTGAGGGTTAGAAGACTTACCAGGCTCTCTCTGGTCACGGGTGGGTTCAGGAGGCTTGCTCTTGAACCTTGACTCGATCTCTACGCTTTTGCCTTTGTCCACTGTCTTAGGCATGTTGCTTGGTGCCCAAGGTGTCTTAGACTTGCTGCGGATGTCTTGGCTCTTACGTTTGATGTGCTGTTCAGCTTGCACAGATAGGTGGAACAAGTCCTTGAAGTCGTTGTAGATTTGCCTTTCCACCTTGCAGCTGATCCTTTCTTGGAGTCCATCCAAGAATTGCGCCATCAATGCTTCTTCATCATCATTGAGCTCCAATCTGTTCCTTAACCTCTCGAACTCTTCATAGTACTCCTCTACTGATCTGGTACCCTGTTTAAGAGTACGAAAACATCGTTGCAAATCCCTATGAAAGTAAGGTGGAACATACCTTTGTCGCATGAGGTCTTTCATGTCGACCCATGAGTCTACGGGTCTCATTCTCTTCCTCCTTCTGTCAGATACCTCAAGATCCCACCAGATGAGGGCATTGTCCGTGAGTTGTGCTACTGCCATTGAGACTCTCCTAGGTCCTGGTTGGTTGTAGTGATCAAAGATATGATCCATTCGCTTCTCCCAATCTAGGTAAGCCTCGGGGTCTACTTTTCCTGCAAAAGTTGGAGGAGTTAGTTTAACATCAGGATGAATTACCCGGTTATAGGTGTGTTCATCTCCATCCTCATGACGTCTAGGAGGCATTCTTGGTCTCTGGTGAAGACCATATGGCTCAAAGCCATCATCTTCTGCCTCTGGTTGCCGTGGAGGTCCTCTCGGCCTGTGGTGATAGTTATGAGGTTGCGTGTCCTCATCTCCATCTGGCTGGGGTTCCTCCTGTTCGTGCCGTGTCCTAAGGTACTCAGGACCCTCAGGACGATCTGGCTCAGCTCTCACGTGCCTTATGGCCTGGAATCTTACGGATCTCTCCACGCGCTCCAACCTCTCGCCTATGGATGCGAGTTGTGTTTGGAGTGTGGTGAACATGGCCATCATGGCTTCAGCTGCGTCTCTATTCTATTCTCCCATGTGTGCTACAAGAAAGAAGACAATTAGGGTGCTCCTAAATTATTAGGAGGGTTTTCTTTTTATAGGGGTTTTGAAAAAATGCAAAAGGAAAATTCTAAAGAAAGGAAATTCGAAAAAAAGGAAACTTCCTAGACAACTTGTGCTAGCTGTCCAATTCGAATTCTTTTAGTATCTTTTCTATTTTCTTTTCTTTTCTTTTTAATTAGACTTAAAAATAAAGGAAATATGACTTAAACAAAAAGGAAAACGTGTATGCAATGCAAAAAGTGAATCTAAACCCTAGTGATACACGTAGGAGGCTAGATGCACTCGGTTTGGAGTTTGAGGTTATTTTTTGATTTTTCTTGAATGCGACTTAAACTAATGCAAGAACACAAAACAAAACAAGCAAAAGGATAGAAACAACCTGGTTTAGGAGCTTTAAGCTCTGATACCAAAATGATACAAGCCTTGATTCAAGGATGTATGCGCGTGGGCTGTTTGTAGAAGATTAGGTGAGAAACTCAACCTTAGGCTTCTGGATAGGGGTTTTCTGGTTGGTAAACGATGGAAGGGTGAAGTGAACCACACGAGGGGTGATGAACCTCGTGATAAATCACAAACTTAGAGCTAGGAGGGCTGGTCTCAACTAGGTTCTAAGCGCACAAGATTCTTAGAGAGAAAACTTGTAGGGAAAAAGTTCTACTTTATTAATAATCAAAAAGGTTGTCGAACTACAATGCTGGAAGGAGCCTTATTAATATGCTCGACAGCTTGACCTTCTAGGGTCGACTCAAACAAATAAAAGGAAAGTTTACAAAAGTGCACAAAAGGAAAAAGATACAAAAGTGTATAACCGAAAAAGGACCTATTCCTAAAATGTTCTTGACTCAAAAATGTAAAGCAACTAGATCCTACCCTGCAAAACAGAAAGAGGCATATATTCGAATGTAAACTTACCTTAACTCACCTCACGGCCAAGAAATGGAAGGTGGCCGTCCTTGTGGCATGCACGCGCCTTGCTCCTAGTCTTCGACTTGGAGTAGGGTTAAAAATCTTTGGGCCCTGACCTCTCTTGCCACTAAAGCCCAAGTCTCTGTTGTTCCTTGTGTTGTTGAGAAGCCTTTGGACTCTAATTTGCTCTTCTGGCCCATTGTCCTTAGCTGATCTTCCTCTAGAAGCTTGTCGACCCATAAGCTGAATTTGTGGAAGGGTGCCCTTGATCTGCTTCTTGTCATTGCTCCTTGAGGTACCACTGGTGTAGATACTTCTTCTAGGTGCATGTCCTGGAGCTGGTAGCTCATTTGGTCCGAGTCCTCTTGTGTGGAAGTGGAAATGCGCGTGTACTCGGCTGGATCGGCTGTACCGGCTGGATTGTGCGCGGTACTGGCCGGGATGCCTTCAGGACCGGCCAAGTTGATCCCGGAGTTGGCGGCATCACCAGGGGGACCGGCGGTGTCATCCACGTCCCCACCAAGTGTGCCGGAATCTTGGGCCTCTCCGCCGGCGATGCTGACCGGTATGGTCCTATAAGTCGAGGGTCCGGCGGTACTGCCTGGTACGGCAGACGTGCCAGATGGTCCTGCTGTCTCGGGCAAGCTTCCTGGTCGGCCAGTCTGGTCTCCTGGATGGATGTACGACCTGATGTCCTCATCATCCTCCATGAGCTTCTCGGGTGATAAGCTCTCGTAGAGATCCTTGTGGTATGCACAACCTTCTTTCCTGGAACAAGAACCCATCATGGATGTAGAACTTGCCATGACTCCCGGTGCAACACTCCTTGTAGCTCTCAGCAAAGTCAGGATCATCCTTATACAAGTCTTTGATGTGCTCAAATCCTAGGACCTTTGCTTACATTGTAGAAATCAAAGCAAAACTCCTTGACAGTGCATCGACAACCACATTATCCTTGCCCTTCAAGTATTTGATGACATAAGGGAAGGTTTCTATGAACTCCATCCACCTAGCATGTTTTCTCTTGAGGTTGGTTTGCCCTCTAAGGTGTTTGAGAGTCTTGTGGTCACTGTGGATCACAAACTCCTTGGACAGCAAGTAATGTTGCCAAGTCTCCAAGGCCCGGACTAGGACATAGAGCTCTTTGTCATAGGTGGGGTAATTCAGTGAGGCCCCACCTAACTTCTCACTGAAGTATGCCGTTGGCCTTCCTCCTTGGGTTAGCACTCCTCCTATGCATATTCCAGAGCCATCACACTCCACCTCAAACGTCTTGTTGAAGTCGGGCAGGACTAGCACTCGTGCATGAGTGAGGCTGTCCTTAGGCCTGAAATGCCTTCTTTTGATCTTCTCCCCAGCTAAATCCCACATTTTTCTTCACTACTGCCGTCAATGGTGAGGCAATACTGCTGAAGTTGGACACAAATCTCTGGTAGAAGCTGGCCAGGCCGTGAAAGCTTCTTACTTGGCTGATGTTGCTCGGTGTTGGCCACTCTTGTATGGCTCGAATCTTTTCCTCATCAATCTGTAAGCCCTGTGAACTCACAAAAAAGCCTAAGAAAACAAGGTTGTCAGTAGGTGCACTTCTTGAGATTGGCATAAAGCTCTTCTTGCCGAAGGGTTTTATGTACCATCTAAAGATGTGTAAGGTGTTCTCTACGGCATTCACTATAAACAAGTATATCATCAAAGTACACTACTACGAACTTACTTATGTACGCCCTAAGAACTTGGTTCATAAGCGCATGAAGGTACTTGGGGCATTAGTCAAGCCAAATGGCATAACTGTCCACTCGTAGAGCCCTTGCTTTGTCTTGAAAGCAGTTTTCCACTCATCACCTTCTTTCATTCTGACCTGGTGGTATCCACTCTTGAGGTCTATCTTGGAGAAGACCGTGGCTCCACTCAGCTAATCCAGCATGTCATCCAGCCGTGGTATAGGGTGCCGGTACTTGACTGTGATGTTGTTGATGGCTCGGCAGTCTACGCCACATTCGCCAAGTAGCATCCTTCTTTGCGACTAGCAATACCGGTACAGTATATGGACTGAGGCTCTCTCGAACATAGCCTTTCTCGAGAAGCTCTTTAACTTGCTTCTCAAGCTCTTTGGACTCATATGGACTCATCCGGTAGGCTGGTCGGTTGGGCAAGGCTGCTCCGGGCACGAGGTTGATCTGGTGCTCTATGCCGTGTAATGGAGGCAATCCTGCTGGTATCTCCTCAGGGAATACATCCTGGAACTTGTTGAGGAGGGCTGCTACTTCAGGAGGTAGCTCTACCTGTTCTTTTTTACACTAAAACTTTCTTTAAAAACCATTAGTAAAATTAAGTCCTTTGATGCTGAAGCTCTCCGGACATGACTCGGTCGAATAAGAAAATTAGATTTAATGAGTTTCTTTTTCTTACTCATTTGTTATTGTAACTCGTGTACCAGGGAAGGTGTGAGAGGGGCTAGGCTGACCTTTCTTTTATTGTGCACAAAGGTGGATAGATTGGTCCGACCATCATGCCTTCTCTCCTTATCGAATTGCCATGGTGTGCCTAGAAGAAGATGGCCAGCTTGCATGGTGATGAGGACATCAGATCATACTTCCAGCCAGGAGACCAGACTGGCTGATCAGGAAGCTTTCCCGAGACAGCCGGACCATCTGGCACGCCTGCCGGCCCTAGCAGTACCGCCGGACCCTCGACCACAAGGACCAGAGCAACCAGCATTGCCGGCGGAGAGGCCCAAGCTTCCGGCACACTTGGTGGCGACGTGGATGATACCGCCGGTCCCTCTGGTGATGCCGCCAACTCCGAGATCAACTTGGCCGGTCCTGAAGGCATTCCGGCCAGTACCTCGCACGATCCAGTCGGTACAGCCGATCCAGCCGAGTACACGCGCATTTCCACATCTACACAAGAGGACTCGGACCAAATGAGCTACCAGCTTCAGGACATGCACCTAGAAGAAGTATCTACACCAGTGGTACTTCAAGGAGCAATGACAAGAAGCAGATCAAGGGCACTCTTCCACAAATTCAGCTTATGGGTCGACAAGCTCCTAGAGGAAGATCGACTAAGGACAATGGGCCAAAAATGCAAGGAAGAGTCCAATGGCTTCTCTACAACACAAGGGACATCAGAGACTTGGGCTTTAGTGGCAAGAGAGTTCAGGGCCCAAAGATTCTTAACCCTACTCCAAGTCGAAGACTAGGAGCAAGGCGCGTGCATGCCACAAGGACGGCCACCTTCCATTTCTTGGCCATGAGGTAAGTTAAGGTAATTTTCAATTGGAATATGTGCCTCTTTTTGTTTTGTAGGGTAGGATCTAGAATATTTACTTTTATTGAGTCAAAGACATTTTAGGAATAGGTCCTTTTTCGATTATACACTTTTGTATCTTTTCCTTTTGTGCACTTTTGTAAGTTTTCCTTTTCTTATTTGGGTCGACCCTAGAAGGTCAAGCTGTCGAGCATATTAATAAGACTCCTTCCAGCATTGTAGTTCGACAACCTTTTTGATATTAATAAAGATAGAACTTTTTTCCCAACAAGTTTTCTCTCAAGAATCTTGTGCGCTTAGAATCTAGTTGAGACCAGCCCTCCTAGCTCTAAGTTTGTGATTTATCACGAGGTTCATCACCCCTCGTGTGGTTCACTTTACCTTTCTATCGAATACCAACCCAAAATCCCCTATCCAAGAAGTCTAAGGTCGAGTTTCTCACCTAAACTTCTCCAAACAGCCCACACGCATACATCCTTGAATCGAGGCTTGTATCATTTTATCCCCTCCCTCTTCAGTAGGTTTTGTCCTCAAAACTGGTTCATCTGCATGGATAGGGGCCAAGTCAGTAACATTAAACGTATTGGACACATTAAACTCACTTGGAAGCTCGATCCGGTAGGCGTTGTTGTTGATCCTCTCGTGTACTCTGAATGGTCCATCTCCTCTTGGTGCTAGCTTGGAACTCTTTAGGTTTGGGAACCTCTCCTGCCGTAGGTGTAGCCACACCCAATCGCCTGGTTGAAAGCTCACCTCCCTTCTTCCCTTGTTGGCATGAGTCACGTTCTGTCCGGTACTCTTCTCCAAGTTTTCTGCTACCTTCTGGTGTAATCTCCTTATGAACTCTGCCTTGGATGCTCCGTTGAGGTTGGTCATCTCAGCTGGTGGTAGTGGTGTTTGCTCCAATGGGGTGAGAGGGTTGAAGCCGTATACCACTTCAAATGGTGTCTTCTTGGTTGCTGAGTGCACGGCTCAGTTGTAAGCGAACTCAATGAATGGCAGGCACTCCACCCAACTCTTTAGGTTCTTCCCTATTGTAGTCCTGAGAAGGGTTGATAGTGTCCTGTTGACAACTTCAGTTTGGCCATCGGTTTGAGGATGGCAGGTGGTAGAGAAGAGTAGCTTCGTGCCTAGTTTCCTCCAAAGGGTCCTCAAGAAATGGCTGAGGAACTTGGTGTCCCTGTCTGATACGATGGTCCTTGGCACTCCATGAAGCCGTACTATCTCCCTGAAGAACAGCTCGGCTGTTTGCGAGGCATAATTGACATTGGCACACGGAATGAAGTGTGCCATCTTGGAGAATCTGTCCACCACTACAAAGATTGCATCATTGTGGTTGATCTTGGGCAGTCCTAGAACAAAGTCCATTGATATATACACCCATGGATGCGTCGGTATGGGCAGTGGGAGATACAACCTGTGAGGTTGCACTCGGGACTTTGCCTTCTTGCAAGTGATGCACCTTGCACAATGAGCTTCTACTGTCCTGTTGATGTGTGGCTAGTAGAAGTGCTCCTTGGCCACTGCTAGAGTCTTGTCGACACCAAAGTGGCCCATGAGTCCTCCTCCATGAGCTTCTCAGATGATAAGCTCCCTTAATGATCCTTGTGGTATGCACAACCTTCTCTCTCGGAACAAGAATCCCTCATGGATGTAAAACTTGCCATGACTCCCTGTGCCACACTCCTTGTAGCTCTCAGCAAAGTCAGGATCATCCTTGTATAGATCCTTGATGTGCTCGAATCCTAGGACCTTTGCCTCCATGATTGATATCAAGGCAAACCTCCTTGATAGTGCATCGGCTACCACATTATCTTTGCCCTTCTTGTACTTGATGACGTACGGGAAAGTCTCTATGAACTCCATCCACCTGGCATGTCTCCTCTTGAGATTGGTTTGCCCTCTGAGGTTTTTGAGAGTCTCATGATCAGTGTGGATCACAAACTCCTTGGACAGCAAGTAATGCTGCCAAGTCTCAATGCTCGGACAAGGGCATAAAGATCCTTGTCATAAGTGGGGTAGTTCAGTGAGGCACCCCCTAGCTTCTCACAGAAGTATGCCACTGGTCTCCCTCCTTGGGTTAGCACTGCTCCTATGCCTATTCCAGAGGCATCACACTCCACTTCAAACGTCTTGTTGAAGTCGGGAAGGACTAACACTGGTGCGTGTGTAAGGCTGTCCTTCAAGGCCTTGAATGCCTTCTCCTGAGCTTCTCCCCAACTGAATTCCACGTTCTTCTTCACTACTGCCGTCAGTGGTGAGGCAATACTGCTGAAGTTGGACACAAATCTCCTATAGAAGCTGGCCAGTCCGTGGAAGCTCCTCACTTGGCTGATGTTTCCTGGTGTTGGCCATTCTTGTATGGCTTGAATCTTCTCTTCATCAACCTGTAGGCCCTGTGTACTCACAACAAAACCTAAAAAGACAAGCTTATCAGTACAAAAGGTGCACTTCTTGAGATTGGCATAAAGCTCTTCTTGTCGAAGGGTTTTAAGTACCATCTCAAGATGTGTGAGGTGTTCCCGTAGGCACTTACTATAAACCAAAATGTCATCAAAGTAAACTACTACGAACTTACTGATGTACGCCCTAAGAACTTGGTTCATAAGGCGCATGAAGGTGCTTGGGGCATTAGTCAAGCCAAAAGGCATGACTGTCCACTCGTAGAGCCCTTGCTTTGTCTTGAAAGCAGTCTTCCACTCATCACCTTCCTTCATTCTTACCTGGTGGTATCCACTTTTGAGGTCTATCTTGGAGAAGACACTGGCTTCACTCAGCTCATCTAGCATGTCATCCAGTCGTGGTATTGGATGCCTATACTTGACTGTGATGTTGTTGATTGCTCGGCAGTCCACGCACATGCGCCAAGTCCCATCCTTCTTGGGCACTAGTAGCACTGGTACAACACATGGACTGAGGCTCTCTCGAACATATCCCTTTTCTTGGAGCTCCTTGACTTGCTTCTCAAGCTCCTTGGACTCCTCTGGACTCATCCGGTAGGCTGGCCGGTTGGGCAGGGCTGCTCCGGACACTAGATCAATCTGGTGTTCTATGCCACGTAAAGGAGGCAAGCCTACTGGTATCTCCTCTGGAAATACATCCTGGAATTTGTTGAGGAGAGTTGCCACTTCAGGAGGTAGCTCTACCTGTCCCTATTCTATACTCAACACTTCCTTGAAAACCATTAGTAACATTAAATCCTTCGAGGCTAAAGCTCTCCGGACATGACTTGGTTGAATAAGAAAATTAGACTTGATAAGTTTCTTTTCCTTACTCATTTGGAGTTGTAGCTCATGTACTTGGGCAGGTGTAAGAGGAGCTAGGCTGACTTTTCTCTTGTCATGCACGAAGGTGTAGAGATTGGTTTGGCCATCACGCCTGGTCTCTTTGTCAAACTGCCATGGTCTTCCTAGTAGAAGATGGCCAGCTTGCATGGGCACCACGTCGCACACGACTTGGTCTTGGTACTTGCCCACACTGAACGGCACAGTGACTTGCTCATGAATCTTGAGCTCCACTTTGTCATCGAGCCATCTCAGTCTATAGGGTCGAGGATGCCGTGTCCTTTCTAGACCTAGCTTATCAACCATATATGCACTAGCAACGTTAGTGCAAGAACCACCATCTATGATGAGGTTACATACCTTTCCCTTGATGGTGCAACGGCTGTGGAAGATGTTCTCCCTTTGGATGGTCTCTGAAGGATCCACCATTGCACTGAGGATACGTCTAGTGACCAGCACTTCCCCCACATCAGGGTACTCAATGTCACCGTACTCTCCTTCTGGTTCATTGTCCTCTTCATCTTGGGACTCATATTCTCCTGCCTCCGTAATCAGCATGACTCGGTTGTTTGGGCACTCCCTTGAGATGTGTCCACGTCCCCTGCACTTGAAACAAGTTATGTCACGTGATCTTTGGGGATTAGAAGACTTACCAGGCTCTCTCTGGTCACGGGTGGGTTCAGGAGGCTTGCTCTTGAACCTTGACTCGATCTCTACGCTTTTGCCTTTGTCCACTGTCTTAGGCATGTTGCTTGGTGCCCAAGGTGTCTTAGACTTGCTGCGGATGTCTTGGCTCTTACGTTTGATGTGCTGTTCAGCTTGCACAGATAGGTGGAACAAGTCCTTGAAGTCGTTGTAGATTTGCCTTTCCACCTTGCAGCTGATCCTTTCTTGGAGTCCATCCAAGAATTGCGCCATCAATGCTTCTTCATCATCATTGAGCTCCAATCTGTTCCTTAACCTCTCGAACTCTTCATAGTACTCCTCTACTGATCTGGTACCCTGTTTAAGAGTACGAAAACATCGTTGCAAATCCCTATGAAAGTAAGGTGGAACATACCTTTGTCGCATGAGGTCTTTCATGTCGACCCATGAGTCTACGGGTCTCATTCTCTTCCTCCTTCTGTCAGATACCTCACGATCCCACCAGACGAGGGCATTGTCCGTGAGTTGTGCTACTGCCATTGAGACTCTCCTTGGTCCTGGTTGGTTGTAGTGATCAAAGATATGATCCATTCGCTTCTCCCAATCTAGGTAACCCTCGGGGTCTACTTTTCCTGCAAAACTTGGAGGAGTTAGTTTAATATCAGGATGAATTACCCGGTTGTAGGTGTGTTCATCTCCATCCTCATGACGTCTAGGAGGCATTTTGGGTCTCTGGTGAACACCATATGGCTCAAAGCCATCATCTTCTGCCTCTGGTTGCCGTGGAGGTCCTCTCGGCCTATGGTGATAGTTATGAGGTTGTGTGTCCTCATCTCCATCTGGCTGGGGTTCCTCCTGTTCGTGCCATGTCCTAAGGTACTCAGGACCCTCAGGACGGTCTTGCTCAGCTCTCACGTGCCTTATGGCCTGGAATCTTACTGGTCTTTCCACGCGCTCCAACCTCTCGCCTATGGATGCGAGTTGTGTTTGGAGTGTGGTGAACATGGCCATCATGGCTTCGGCTGCATCTCTATTCTCTTCTCCCATGGTGTGCTACAAAGAAAGAAGACAAATTAGGGTGCTCCTAAATTATTAGGAGGTTTTTCTTTTTATATGGGGTTTGAAAAAAATGCAAAAAGGAAAAATCCTAAGGAAAGGAAATTCGACTACAAGAAAAAGGAAACTTCCTAGACAACTTGTGCTAGCTGTCCAATTCGAAATATCTTGGGTATTTTCCTATTCTCTTTTCTTTCCTTTTTCTTTTCTTTTCTTTTTTTTTAATTTAACTTAAAATTAATGGAAATATGAATTAAACAAAAAGGAAAACGTGAAAGACAATGCAAAAGTGAATCTAAACCCTAGTGATACACGTAGGAGGCTAGATGCACTCGGTTTGGAGTTTGATGTTGTTTTTTTATTTTTCTTGAATGCGACTTAAACTAATGCAAGAACTAAAAACAAGACAAGCAAAAGGATAGAAACAACCTGGTTTAGGAGCTTTAAGCTCTGATACCAAAATGATACAAGCCTTGATTCAAGGATGTATGCGCGTGGGCTGTTTGTAGAAGATTAGGTGAGAAACTCAACCTTAGGATTCTGGATGGGAGTTTTCTGGTTGGTAAAAGATGGAAGGGTGAAGTGAACCACACGAGGGGTGATGAACCTCGTGATAAATCACAAACTTAGAGCTAGGAGGGCTGGTCTCAACTAGGTTCTAAGCACACAAGTCTCTTGAGAGAATAACTTGTTGAAAGAAAATTCGATCTTTATTAATATCAAAAAGGTTGTCGAACTACAATGCTGGAAGGAGCCTTATTAATATGCTCGACAGCTTGACCTTCTAGGGTCGACTCAAACAAAGAAAAGGAAAGTTTACAAAAGTGCACAAAAGGAAAAAGATACAAAAGTGTATAACCGAAAAAGGACCTATTCCTAAAATGTTCTTGACTCAAAAATGTAAAGCATCTAGATCCTACCCTGCAAAACAGAAAGAGGCATATATTTGAATTGAAACTTACCTTAACTTACCTCACGGCCAAGAAATGGAAGGTGGCCTTCCTTGTGGCATGCACGCGCCTTGCTCCTAGTCTTCGACTTGGAGTAGGGTTAAAAATCTTTGGGCCCTGACCTCTCTTGCCACTAAAGCCCAAGTCTCTGTTGTTCCTTGTGTTGTTGAGAAGCCTTTGGACTCTAATTTGCTCTTCTGGCCCATTGTCCTTAGCTGATCTTCCTCTAGAAGCTTGTCGACCCATAAGCTGAATTTGTGGAAGGGTGCCCTTGATCTGCTTCTTGTCATTGCTCCTTGAGGTACCACTGGTGTAGATACTTCTTCTAGGTGCATGTCCTGGAGCTGGTAGCTCATTTGGTCCGAGTCCTCTTGTGTGGAAGTGGAAATGCGCGTGTACTCGGCTGGATCGGCTGTACCGGCTGGATTGTGCGTGGTACTGGCCGGAATGACTTCAGGACCGGCCAAGTTGGTCCCGGAGTCGGCGGTGTCATCAGAGGGACCGACGGTGTCATTCACGTCCCCACCAAGTGTGCCGGAAGCTTGGGCCTCTCCGCCGGCAATGTTGACCGGTCTGGTCCTATAGGTCGAGGGTCCGGCGGTACTGTCTGGTCCGGAAGGCGTGCCAGATGGTCCTGCTGTCTCGGGAAAGCTTCCTGGTCAGCCAGTCTGGTCTCCTGGCTGGATGTACGACCTGATGTCCTCATCATCTTGGGACTCATATTATCCTGCCTCCGTAATCAACATGACCCGGTTGTTTGAGCATTCCCTTGAGATGTGTCCACGACCCCTACACTTGAAACAAGTGATGTCACATGATCTTTGAGGGTTAGAAGACTTACCAGGCTCTCTCTGGTCATGGGTGGGTTCAGGAGGTTGCTCTTGAACCTTGACTCGATCTCTATGCTCTTGCCTTTGTCTACGGGCTTGGGCATGTTGCTTGGTGCCCAAGGTGTCTTAGGCTTGCTGCGGATGTCTTGGCTCTTACGTTTGATGTGCTGCTCAGCCTGGACAGATAGGTGGAACAAGTCTTTGAAGTCATTGTAGATTTGCCTTTCCACCTTGCGGCTGATTCTTTCTTGGAGTCCATCCAAAAATTGTGCCATCAATGCTTCTTCATCATCATTGAGCTCCAATATGTTCCTTAGCTTCTCGAACTCTTCATAGTACTCCTCTACTGATCTAGTACCCTGCTTAAGAGTACGAAAACAACGTTGCAAGTCTCTATGAAAGTAAGGTGGAACAAACCTTTGTCGCATGCGGTCTTTCATGTCGACCCATGAGTCTATGGGCCTCATTCTCTTCCTCCTTCTGTCAGATACCTCACGATCCCACCAGATGAGGGCATTGTGTGCTACTGCCATTGAGACTCTCCTAGGCCCTGGTTGGTTGTAATGATCAAAGATATGATCCATTCTTCTTTCCCAATCTAGGTAAGCCTCGGGATCTACTTTTCCTGCAAAAATAGGAGGAGTTAGCTTAACATCAGGATGAGTTACCCGGTTGTAGGTGTGTTCATCTCCATCCTCATGATGTCTAGGAGGCATCCTTCGTCTCTGGTGAAGACCATATGGCTTGAAGCCATCATCTTCTGCCTCTGGTTGCCGTGGAGGTCCTCTCGGCCTATGGTGATAGTTATGAGGTTGTGTGTCCTCATCTCCATCTGGCTGGGGTTCCTCTTGTTCGTGCTGTGTCCTAAGGTGCTCAGGACCCTCAGGATGGTCTTGCTCAGCTCTCACGTGCCTTATGGCCTGGAATCTCACAGGCCTCTCCACGCGCTCCAATCTCTCGCCTAAGGATGCGAGTTGTGTTTGGAGTGTGGTGAACATGGCCATCATGGCCTCGGCTGCATCTTTATTTTCTTCTCCCATTGCGTACTACAAGGAAGAAAACAAGTTATGCTACTCCTAAATTGTTAGGAGGGTTATCTTTTTATAAGGGATTCGGAAAAAAATGCAAAAAGGAAAATTCTAAGGAATGGAAAATTCGAATAAAAGGAAAAAGGAAACTTTCTTGATAACTATTGCTAGCTGTCCAATTCGAAATCTTGTGGTATTTTTCCTATTTTCTTTTCTTTTCTTTTTCTTTTCTTTTTAATTTAACTTAAAAATAATGGAAATATGAATTAAACAAAAAGGAAAACGTGAATGGCAATGCAAAAGTGAATCTAAACCCTAGTGATACACGTAGAAGGCTAGATGCACTCAGTTTGGAGTTTAATGTTATGTTTTTGATTTTTCTTGAATGCGACTTAAACTAATGCAAGAACTAAAAACAAAAAAACCTAAAGGATAAAAACAACCTGGTTTAGGACCTTTAAGCTCTGATACCAAAATGATACAAGCCTTGATTCAAGGATGTATGCGCGTGGGCTGTTTGTAGAAGATTAGGTGAGAAACTCAACCTTAGGCTTCTGGATAGGGGTTTTCTGGTTGGTAAACGATGGAAGGGTGAAGTGAACCACACGAGGGGTGATGAACCTCGTGATAAATCACAAACTTAGAGCTAGGAGGGCTGGTCTCAACTAGGTTCTAAGCGCACAAGATTCTTAGAGAGAAAACTTGTAGGGAAAAAGTTCTACTTTATTAATAATCAAAAAGGTTGTCGAACTACAATGCTGGAAGGAGCCTTATTAATATGCTCGACAGCTTGACCTTCTAGGGTCGACTCAAATAAGAAAAAGGAAAACTTACAAAAGTGCACAAAAGGAAAAGATACAAAAGTGTATAATCGAAAAAGGACCTATTCCTAAAATGTCTTTGACTCAATAAAAGTAAATATTCTAGATCCTACCCTGCAAAACAGAAAGAGGCATATATTCGAGTTGAAACTTACCTTAACTTACCTCATGGCCAAGAAATGGAAGGTGGCCGTGATACAAGCCTTGATTCAAGGATGTATGCGCGTGGGCTGTTTGGAGAAGTTTAGGTGAGAAACTCGACCTTAGACTTCTTGGATAGGGGTTTTTTAATTGGTATTCAATGGAAAGGTGAAGTGAACCACACGAGGGGTGATGAACCTCGTGATAAATCACAAACTTAGAGCTAGGAGGGCTGGTCTCAACTAGATTCTAAGCGGACAAGATTTTTGAGAGAAAACTTGTTGGGGAAAAAGTTCTATCTTTATTAATATCAAAAAGGTTGTTGAACTACAATGCTGGAAGGAGCCTTATTAATATGCTCGATAGCTTGACCTTCTAGGGTCGACCCAAATAAGAAAAGGAAAACTTACAAAAGTGAACAAAAGAAAAGATACAAAAGTGTATAATCAAAAAAGGACCTATTCCTAAAATGTCTTTGACTCAATAAAGTAAATATTCTAGATCCTACCTTTCAAAACAGAAAAAGGCATATATTCGAATTGAAACTTACCTTAACTTACCTCATGGCCAAGAAATGGAAGGTGGTCGTCCTTGTGGCATGCACGCGCCTTGCTCCTAGTCTTCGACTTGGAGTAGGGTTAAGATTCTTTGGGCCCTGACCTCTCTTGCCACGAAAGCCCAAGTCTCTGATGTCACTTGTGTTGTTGAGAAGCCATTGGACTCTTCCTTACACTTTTGGCCCATTGTCCTTAGTCGATCTTCCTCTAGGAGCTTGTCGACCCATAAGATGAATTTGTGGAAGAGTGCCCTTGATCTGCTTCTTGTCATTGCTCCCTGAGGTACCACTGGTGTAGATACTTCCTCCAGGTGCATGTCCTGGAGCTGGTAGCTCAGTTGGTCCGAGTCCTCTTGTGTAGAAGTGGAAATGCGCGTGTACTCGACTGGATCGGCAGTACCAGCTGGATTGTGCGAGGTACTGGCCGGAATGCCTTCAGGACCAGCCAAGTTGATCCCAGAGTTGGCGGCATCACCACAGGGACCGGCGGTGTCATCCACGTCACCACCAAGTGTGCCGGAAGCTTGGGCTTCTCCGCCGGCAATGCTGGTTGCTCTGGTCCTTGTGGTCGAGGGTCCGGCGGTACTGCCTGCTCCGGCAGACATGCCAGATGGTCCTGCTATCTCGGGCAAGCTTCCTGGTCGGCCAGTCTGGTCTCCTGGCTGGATGTACGACCTGATGTCCTAATTTAATTAATAAAAGGTTATGTCAGAAAATACAATATTGAATGCTTACGACTTTTTTTGCCAACTCTCTTCGTGCTACCTCGTATTATGTGCTAAGTTTTTTTAAAAAATACCTCTTTTTTGAAAATAATTATCTAGTTTTCCAGATTCTATAAATGTTTTAGAGTGAAATTCTGTAGAGTGTCAAAATGTTTTAGTGATTATAGAGGTTTTGTTCACATATCATATAAGGATGATGAGGACATCAGGTCGTACATCCGGCCAGGAGACCAGACTGGCCGACCAGGAAGCTTGCCCGAGACAGCAGGACCATCTGGCACGTCTGCCGTACCAGGCAGTACCGCCGGACCCTCGACCTATAGGACCATACCGGTCAGCATCGCCGGCGGAGAGGCCCAAGATTCCGGCACACTTGGTGGGGACGTGGATGACACCGCCGGTCCCCCTGGTGATGCCGCCAACTCCGGGATCAACTTGGCCGGTCCTGAAGGCATCCCGGCCAGTACCGCGCACAATCCAGCCGGTACAGCCGATCCAGCCGAGTACACGCGCATTTCCACTTCCACACAAGAGGACTCGGACCAAATGAGCTACCAGCTTCAGGACATGCACCTAGAGAAAGTGTCTACACCAGTGGTGCCACCAGGAGCAATGACAAGGAGTAGATCAAGAGCACTCTTCCACAAATTCAGCTTATGGGTCGACAAGCTCCTAGAGGATGATCGGCAAAGGACAGTGGGCCAGAAGTGCAAAGAAGAGTCCAAAGGCTTCTCAACAATGCAAGGGACTTCAGAGACTTGGGCTTTAGTGGCAAGAGAGGTCAGGGCCCAAAGATTCCTAACCCTACTCCGAGTCAAGACTAGGAGCAAGGCGCGTGCATGCCACAAGGATGGCCACCTTCCATTTCTTGGCCGTGAGGTAAGAAAGGTAAGTTTTCAATTTGGATATTTGCCTCTTTCTGTTTTGCAGGGTAGGATTTAGATTCTTTACATTTTTGAGTCAAAGACATTTTAGGAATAGGTCCTTTTTCGGTTATGCACTTTTGTAAGTTTTCCATTTTTGCACTTTGTAAATTTTCCTTTTCTTTGTTTGAGTCGACCCTAGAAGGTCAAGCTGTAGAGCATATTAATAAGGCTCCTTCCAGCATTGTAGTTCGACAACCTTTTTGATATTAATAAAGATAGAACTTTTTCCCAACAAGTTTTCTCTAAGAATCTTGTGCTTAGAATCTAGTTGAGACCAGCCCTCCTAGCTCTAAGTTTGTGATTTATCACAAGGTTCATCAACCCTCGTGTGGTTCACTTCACCTTTCCATCAAATACCAACCCAAAAACCCCTATCCAAGAAGTCTAAGGTCGAGTTTCTCACCTAAACTTCTCCAAACAGCCCACACGCATACATCCTTGAATCAAGGCTTGTATCATTTTGGTATCAGAGCCTAAAGCTCCTAAACCAGGTTGTTTCTATCCTTTTGCTTGTTTTGTTTTGTGTTCTTGCATTAGTTTAAGTCGCATTCAAGAAAAATCAAAAAA